>CAVLGL010000001.1:71738982-72338982 GCA_963668995.1 Parnassius mnemosyne
GTGCTGCGTACATTTCAAATGATGTGGAAATCATGCTCTACTTCTTGACACACCTACGCACACATCTTTCTTCCTTCTTTCTTTATCAGCGGTAAAAGTTCTCAGCTGGACGCACACATAAGCACCTTTAATAATGTTGTTGGTTGCAAATACTTTTACATGCATATGTAAGTGTACGGGCGTGAGCATGATTTTGGTTCACTTTTTTGGTAACGGGTTGCTTCAAACCTTGATCATACTTACGTTTTTTTTTTTATAGGATAAGGGTGACAAACGAGCACACAGTCCACCTGAGGCCCATAGACATCTACATCTATCTTCGATTACGAATCAAAATTCAGATGCGTTGTCACCCGTGAGGACTAAGATGGAATGCCTCGTTTCCAGAAAAAGGGTCTCCGGTTCTCTACACTCACCACACAAAACACAGCAGCGATAAGCTGCTATTTTACGCTGGTATTCTGGCTATTATTCTGTGAGAGCGTGGTCCTTCCCCGGTCGAGCCGACCCATTCGTGCTACAACCGTAATATAGCCGCAGCATGGCTCTACCACGTATAATTACGTATTTTGTTTTATTTTTTTTTATTCTAAGTTCATTTCACAAATTACCTTGTATGTGTGTTTCCTCTGTTCAATAGAAATTGAAAATTTAATAGTTATTCTGTATTATATTCTATAAAAGGCCGTGCTAGCACAGGGACTTAGACCTCGCAGTAAATATCTCATAGTACGCGAACAACCCGGGATCAATCCTGATGACACCAATGAAATTGTTACTTGCAATTTTAATTGTTACCTTACCACGTGCTTGGCGGTGAAGGAAAACAGTGAAGAAACCTACATGTCTGAAAAATTTCAAAAAATATTTCGAATACGTGTGTAGCCCGCCAACATGTGCTAGGGCAGTTCGGAAAAACTTTTCTAGCCCTAAGAAATGATGTACGCTGTAGCTTTTTAACTTTTTTTTTAGCTGCTGTGTTTCGTATAGTGAGAGTAGACAAACGGAGACCCTATTTACTGGATACAAGCCATTTTAGTCCTCAGGGGTGATGTCGCATCTGTATATTGATGCTTAATCGATAATAAATGTAGATGTCTATGGGCCACAGCATCCACTTACCTACAGGTGGACCGTGTGCTCGTTTGTCACCCTTATTCTATAAAAAAAAAGCACCAAATTGTGTCCTCAAATCAGTAATTTAAGCCAAGTCACATCAGTGTTTCTGTCAGTTATTTTTATCTTCTAAAGTTACAGCCTTTGATAAATTAGTGATAAATAAGCAACCTTCTTTAGCTTTAGCTATATAACCATTTTGCTTTAGGTTAAAAAACATTGTAAATTATTACGCACGTCATTTGGTCTGCGCCAAAATAAAGTGTTTCCCTCTTTCTTTCTTCTTTTTAATGTTCTTCTTTTTTAACGTTATGTTGTACATGTCCTGTTAGCAATTCTTGAAATGATAACATTAAGTGTTAGGTTGTACAAACAAAAATATTATTTATGATTACCACGCAGGCGAAGCCGCGGGCAGAAGCTATAGTTCGCTCGCGTTAAGAAAATAGTTCGTCATCAGTGTAACTGCACGGTAAAGGTGTATACAGGATGGAGTAAAAATTTAAACAATTTATATTTTAAAAGATAAAGTTTAATATAATTAGAAAATAGAATTAGGCGTTACTTTGCGGAAATCCATTATAATTAAGTTATTAAAATTAATTTACTTAGATCTGCACAGTAAAATAAAATGACTTGTCTTACCTAGTACCGATAATCGTGGTCAGCCACCGCAGAGTCTATTCTATCCTCGCCTCGTGTAGAGGCGAAACACGTGTCGTATTATCGACGGTAGTGTGTCTTTCCTAGTGTAATGGTGTTGGGAGTACTGGTGCTGGGACTAGTGGTGACGGGGATAGTGCGCGCAATTGAGGGAGGCTGGGAGGTGCTCTTAAATAAGCTATGACACATCATTCTATTTTATTTCGCGGATCCATACAAATTAATTTTTAATACGAGTAACTTTAATAAATATCAACTTATCTTCGTGGTCGCCAGCAAAGAGTTAAGGTCAATCAACAGTCTTTCTCTGATTGGTCTGATCTTGCTACTGGCGTTCCACAAAAACAAATTCTTTCCCCTTTATTATTTTCTGTTTTTATAAATCTCATAGCTGTAAATTTCAAAGGCTCCTACCATCTATATGCTGACGATTTACAGCTGTACGCTCGGATCGATACAGCAGAGGTTAACTCTGCGATCGAAATTTTAAATCTAGATCTTCAGGCCATCTGTGACTGGTGCACAAGTTATGGAATCGTTGTCAATCGTGTTAAATGCAGCCTATTGTTTACAATAACACAAATATTCCTCTTAGACATGTAGTTAAAGACCTTGGGTTAATGAGTGATGCTAATTTAAGTTGACAATCTCAGGTAGCTGAAATAAGCCGGAGAGTGACAATCACCCTGCGTGGCCTTTATCATTTCAAGAATTTCCTTCTAACCGAGACTAAGGCTATGTTGGTGCGAACACTTGTTTTACCGGTCATTGATTATGCTGATGTGTGTTACCCTGATATGAGTCAAGTACTTCTGTGCAAATTGGATCGTTTGTTAAATAATTGCATCCGTTTTATTTTTGGCCTTCGTAAATACGATTATGTATCCTTATATCGTTCTAAGCTTAAATGGCTCCCTATCCATCAGCGTAGATGCATTAGAATTCTTCGCACGCTATTTTCAATCCTATATGATCCATGCACTCCCCAATACCTGAAATGCAAGTTTCGGTATTTGGGTTCCTCTCACGATCGTAACCTGAGATCCTCCGAGTGAACTGCTTTATGTGTTTTCCTCGCCGTACTAAATTTATGTCTCAGTCTTTCGCCGCTGAGGCCATAAGGCTATGGAATAAATTACCTCCTCATATCAGGAAATCGACTTCTGTTGCAGCCTTTAAAAGAATGGTGACTGATCACTACCTTTCTTCTTTCAGGAACTGACCTTCATATTTAAATGTTTCTGCATAAGTATATTATCCCTTTGCATTTTCTTTCGCATCTACGATGGGGAGTGCTCTGAGGAATTGTTCGGATTAATCCCAAGCGCCAAATTTCACGAACGCACATTGCGGCAGAACTCCCGATACCATCCACACCATCTGGATGATTGGCGGTCCACCACTGTGCGATTTAGAAGATGTTTTCTTCCTCGCACAACTTCCTTGTGGAATCGATTACCATCAGCGATTTTTCCGGACCGATACGACTTAGGGACCTTCAAGAAAAGAGCGTACTCCTTTTTAAAAGGCCGGCAACGCATCTGCAATTCCCTCCCTGGTGTTGCAGTTGTTCATGGGCAGCGGTAGTCACTTACCATCAGGTGAGCCGCATGCTCGTTTGCCCCCTCTCCTATAAAAAAAAAATAAAAAAATAATAAATTACTTAAGTTGTTTTTGAATAATATGTTTGTATGTAAGTATACTAAAAATGTATATATTGTGTATTGTTTAAAATTATGTATATTTATGTATCAGGTATAGAGTATATTACTTCAGTTATTTGTAGTTATATATATTTATTTTTGTATTTACCAGTATAGTATGTATATGTTTATATTTACATTCACGTATATATTCTCAAGTTTTTATGGTACCTGCTTATGTTTCTCTGTTAAGCTTGTGGTTGACTGGTAGAGAATATCTAAAGACATTAAGTCCACGAATTGTACGTTTTTAAGTGCAATAAAGATTTTAAATGAATAAATAAATAAAGTTTAATAAACAAAAATCTCAAGTTAAACTCATTTATAGTTATTTAAATCAGCAAAACTAGAATCATCTTTCGTATCTGTACGTGTAATATAATAAAGCGGAAGAGTTTTTTTTTTGTTTATTTAAACACGCTAATCTCTGAAACTGCCAGTCAGAGTTGAAAAATTCTTTTTGTATATTATAGCTAGACTCGTGTGGAATAGTATAGACTACAGCATTAGGCTACACCTATCACCTAGTCTTAAATATTGATTTTTTTTTTTACTATACTGATTTTTGTTAAGCGAGTTGGAAGAAAAAGCGCTCTTGAACTGCTTTATCCGCGTGCGCTGGTGCAATGATTAGTGACACGTAAATACTATGTTCTACAAAAATATTAATCTTTACTTCATCTGAAAAAAAGTCCACTCTAATATGTGCCTATTTCATATACATATACCACAATAAGGTAATTTCTGAAAAAAATACTGAAAAATTAAAAAGTAATTTATGAGCCATCAAGACAATCTTATGAAGAAAAATTTTGCTCCTTATAGCATGTTATTTGGACGCATTTAATATGAAAAACTACATGCGTCCAAATAACATGCTAAAAGGATGAAAAATTTATTTAATTCAACATTCGGTTCGGCGTATGAACGACACAAAGATAAAAATAGACACCCGGTGAGAACCGAGAAAACCAATATATTTTAATACCACATGAAAATGTAACGAAAAATATTGTCTTTACGAAGTACTATAAATCAATCAATAAATCAGTGATTTCTAAAATTGTACGCGGATGAAACCGCGGGGCACAACTAGTTTATTATCAAAGATTTTTTTCTGCGTGTTGGAACACGTCATCTAAATTCCACGTGGCAATTTCGTCTCGTATCACGTGTCCGCAGCATTTCTTTCATCGATTAGCGTCTATCTCGAATGTTGAGTTATTGGCACTAACAATTTTTTTTGACCCCCACCAACTCAATGGGATTGAGTTTCGTACAAAGGTCTGCCTTCAAGCCTTCAACTGGTAACTGTGAACTTGACTTTCTAATTTTTGGCGACCTGATAGGTTGGAGGCGTGGCTAGGCCGGCGGACTACGATAACTCACTATTTTCTTAACGTGAACGAACTATAGTTATTTTTTTTAATTTAAGAGCCTTTTTAACTTACATAAACTAAAAATAGCACTTGTGCGAATAAAATAGTTCATCCATTGTTTCACTTTTATATTCAGTCAGGTTATAATTTAATTAATGCATAACTTTTGCCTGATCATTAAAACTGTAAAACTCGTTTATAAAAGAAAACGTCACTTAGGTATATTTTATTATTAAATCGGCCATTTTAACACCACTCATAAATGTCGACATTACTGTCTTCTTCATACAAGACATCGCAAACCGTAAATTTAAAATTATTTGATCTTTAAGTCATTTACGACCAATAAACGACTAATTTAAATTTGTCACATGGCTTGGTGAATTTAGAGTGACAATATTTTCGACATTTCAATTTAGTTTCTAAATGTATCTTTTTAAATTATTGTTTACCATGAATCTGAATGACAGGGTGAGAAATTGTGTGATAAGAGAAAAGTTTGGTTTGCAAGATGATGTTGTGACCAGGATTAAGAAACGAATGCTTCGTTTGTTTGGTCGTGTAGAAAGAATCAATGAGGAAAACGTGGTAAAGCAAATTTAAGTTGCAAAGGTGAATGGCAGAGTCCAAATTAGCGATACATTAAAGATGGGCCAGATTAAGAGTAGGTACCCTTAACCGACGAGCATATATGCGTAGGATATGGATGTGAAGTAGGCGAGAGAGGTGTGTCAGGATCATGCCAAATGGAAGTCAGGGGGTGACAGGCGTGACTGTTTATGTATTTTATGTTATGATATGTATTATATGTTTTTTACCACATTTAAATTTAATCATTTTGTTCACATATGTTATATCATCATAATAAGAATAAAACTAGTATTTACGGACTTTATCACCTATATCATAATATTTTATATTCCCGATGTTTCGACTACTTTACAGGACCAATGCCACGGGGTGGGGGTGGGGGAGGGAGGGCACGGTAGCTAACTACTTTTATTTAAATGTGCAATGATCGCGTAAACACTAAAGAAATAATTTTGTTGAAGAAGTTGTAATATATGAATTTACAATAACATGTGTCAACCGCAAGTCATTTGATCTTTTTGTTTAATTGTTTTTACTGTAGTATTGAAGAAACGTTCTGTTATATCATATATATTGCGGTCAGACGTCTGACCACAACCAATGCGATGTGACGGGACGACAATAGCGTTCCAATTTGTCCATTCTCCAAGCGTGTCAGGGTGAAGTGTGTGGATTGGAATATGAATTAAAATTAAAGTATTTATAATACGCGGAATTTCTGTCGTGTTTTTGTCTATGGTTAGAATTTATTTCTTATGAAATTTTATTTCTTAAGTCGAACATTTAATTACATACAAGGTGGTCACCGGCGCGTTGCTACCGCAGAAGAAATAAACGTGAAAATATTTTTTTTAAACTTGGTAGAATTTAAAAAAATTTAAATTTTAAAATATGAATGATAAATTATAACTTTAATATTTTGGGTACTATAAGTAAGTTAATTGTACTATGCCTATAACCTTCGCGCCAAAACAAGCAATAATTTGACTAAGTTTAATAAAATACGTACAATTTATTTTATATATTAGATATATTGTTTCCCAATGGCAGTCTCACTGCATCGTTGGTCTAGTTCTAAGTAAGACTGCTGATCATGAAGTCAGGCAAGAGAAACAGTCATGGGGTTATTTTCAGTAGCAGCCTGGAGTCAGAAAGTTGGCAGTGTTTCACCTCCGTGCCTTGGAAAGCATCTAAAACGGTTGGTCCTGCACCTGATCTCACTCCGGTCGTATCGGATAGCCGTCCCATCGGACTATGAGAGCGAGGAAATTTAGAGTGCACCTGTGCTTGCGCATACACTCTTGCACTATAATCCTGTCCTGCGCAGATGGTTAGTGAGAGTGGCCGGAATTCGGTTTAGGGATAAATGTTATTTTGTGAAGGTTAGGCTGTTCTTGGATGTGCCTAAGAGATATTAGCCCTAAAAACCTTTTACACCACTTATAAGCATTAGTTGGTAGTTTAATCACTGGCTAAAGCATTTACTAATACCAATCACATGTATCAACTGTTTATATGACTGTTTTTGATGTACATAACACAATACATTTAATACAGAAGACATTAAAAAACATTTATTTGTTTATTCTATTTATTCGGTTAGAAGTGGAAATGCAGATAGATATTATTGCTTTACCGTATCACAGATTATTTTGTGATCATTGCACCAATGCACTATGGGAATGCCCCATAAAAAGCCGTCTCATAACTGTTTTCAACGAAAGTCGTTGTTACATGATGAAAATTGTAAATTAATATACTATTATAAATAAAGTTTATTTTTAGGTATTTTTATTTTACATTGTATGTTTAACATAAGTATAAAAGAGCGTCAAATAAAAAAAAAGTTATTACGATTCAATGCCACATTATTTGAAAGTTTTCCATATAATTATATAAGTATTATAAATTTTTATCATATTAAATTATATTAGTTAATTAAACAAAAAATAACCAAAATAGTTTAAGATGGTATATTTTTACACCTTTTTTTTAACAAGAGATTTACCTCTTACCGATGCCGAGGCATTTATTGCATTA
The DNA here is from genome assembly GCA_963668995.1 of Parnassius mnemosyne. Classification (NCBI taxonomy): domain Eukaryota; kingdom Metazoa; phylum Arthropoda; class Insecta; order Lepidoptera; family Papilionidae; genus Parnassius; species Parnassius mnemosyne. The sequence goes on from CAVLGL010000001.1 coordinate 71,746,475, forward strand.
AGATCTTCACACATTACTGTTTAGGAATAAAAAAAAAATTGATCTTACTTGCTCCTTTTTTGATACGGATCCAAGATACATCGCGAGATAAAAATAATTTATTACAAAAACCTTTTATTTTATTTTTTATAAAATAGCATGGATGACGATATATTTATAAATTTATTGAAAGAAGATATGTTAAACATTTCTCAAGACCTAATTTACCTTTTGTTAAAAAAAATTATGTCTTGAATTTGATATCTATTGTGGTTAAATTTCAATAAAGACCCCATATATCCAAGTATACGTATGTAAAATTGCAGCTTACACACCCGGTTTTCCCATAGGATAACTTTAAAAAACAAATGCAACACATTGTATATTTTGAGTTACCATTAGTAGCCGCATGCTCATGTACCTTTTCTACAAAATAAAAAAAAAAACTGTTGCAAAATCATGGCCACGCTAAGCCCGCAACTATTTACGAATAATATTTACAACATATAATCGCATTACGACGTGTCGCCGGGTGGTCTATAACTTAGCTCCAAGCGTACTTTATGACACTAATTTATTGATAGTAAATATTAATATGGGTCAGCAACATGAGCAATACGGACCCCCGGTGGATCAAAGGCGAGTAGCCATAGAGTTTTTCCCGATAAAGTCTGTGATTTTTTGCGGGCGTAAATCTGCACACACATAAACCATCCTCTACTGCTACGAAATTCATACATAACAATAGGCTAACAATTTCACACACACATAGATACATTATAAAAGTATCGTTCGATGACAGCGACAACTCGGGTACATACTGGAATCACATGGTTCACATGGTTCCTTCCACATGGGACCCATGTGAACAACTACGCTCTCACATTCGAATTATTCGAATAATCTAAATATCTAATAATCTACATTTTTATAGAATAAGGTTGACAAACGAGCACACGGTTCACCTGATAGTAAGTGAATGCTGTGGCCCATAGATATCTATCCTCAATTAAGAATCAAAATGCAGATGCCTCGATTCCAGTAAAAAGGGTCTTCGGTTCTCTACCCTCACCATACGAAACACAACAGCTATTTGACGCTGGTATTCTGTAAGAGCGTGGTCCTTCGCCGGCCGAGCCGACCCATTCGTGATACAACCATATCATAGCTTCAGCGTACCTCTACCACGTAATTAAAGGGTAGTTGACTGCACGTCAGGATGAAACAAATTAAGAGGTGGACAGCAGCGTCTTCTTAAGAACGACTAAGAATTTAAAAAAAAACTGCGGCTGCCAACCTGCTGGCCAAGCGTAGCAACTTTTTTTTATAGTATAGGGGTGACAAACGAGCACACAGTCCACCTGATGGTAAGTAGTTACTGTGGCCCATAGACATCTATATCTATCCTCGTTTGCAAATCAAAATGCAGATGCGTTATCACCCTTGAGGACTAAGATGGAATGCCTCTTTTCCAGCAAAAAGGGTCTTCGATTCTCTACAGTTACCATACGAAACACAGCAGTGTTAAGCTGCTATTTTACGCTAGTATTCTGTGAGAGCATGGTCCTTCCCCGGTCGAGCCGACCCAGTCGTGCTACAACTATAGGTACTAATAATATAGCTGCAGCATGGCTCTACCACGTACGACTAATATGCCCCCTATGAGGCAATCTTATGAGGGAGTCCTATGTTCATCAATGCACTTTAATAGGCTGTAACGGTAACGGACATCTTAATATCCGTTATTTATTGCCAAAACTCGTTTAGGTCATTTTAACATACATTCGTTTCTACTAGACGTTTTGCCAGCTACGTAGTGAAATCAACTGGAAAATGTCATTTTCTGCTGTATTTATTATCTCTCCGCGATGACCTCTGAGGTCAGCAGACGCTAATTAACTTACCTACCTAAGCAGTAAATTCCTTTTCTATAAAGCTTGCCGGTGGATTTCTGTAATTATTTTTCTTTTTATTCAACTTAAAAATAATAATTATAATTTCAACAAAAAGTAAAAACCGACTTCAAATTGCTAAAAAAGAAGGTATTTATTTGCTACCCTTAGGGATAGATTTTTCCAAATGATGCTACCACCCTTGAAGTGATTAACCCATATCATATGAAATTCGTTAAATAATAGACCAATATAAAAGTTTTTCCCGTATTGTTCACCCTCGGAGCGGAATTTTTCCTTCAAAATCTAATAGGACCAACCTTGAGATAAAACCTATTTAGTAAAAAAATAATAATTAAAATCGGTGACAACGCATCTGCATCGATTGATTAATCGAGGATAGATGTAAATGACTATGGGCCACAGCATCCTCTTACCATCAGGTGGACTGTGTATTCGTTTGTCACCCTATTTCTATAAAAAAGTTAAAACATATTTATTTGTGATATTTCCGTGGATGTTTTCTAAGGTAAAGCTCACTTAGCTCATTGAACGTCTCACTGTCCATGTGTGGAGAACACAGACTATTTCTCATTTTGGGAACCTAATGTAGAATGCAGGAGTCTGACGCGTTGCTTCCGAGATTCAGTGTGAATTAGTGGACTTCTCTCATCTGCTCCATACGTAGGCAAATCCTTAGATATGTATAGAGACGGAAAAACGAAACGCTTCTTTTAAAATTTTGTCTGTGGTTAGGATTTTTAGTCGTAAGTTACTAGGGCTCCGTCAATCAATCAATTAGCAGGCAACCCTAAACCCCCATATTTGTGTCGCTAGTATTTAATTTATGATTTGAAAAATGTGTGTGGTCTATATTTTAATGTTAATATAACATATAGAAATTAATTTATATTTCACTTTAATATTGCATTTTACTTTAACTTAACTTTAGTTTTACACACCAAAGTATGTCATGATGGTCGTCTGTTGTCGATGAGTTACTTAACTGTGGAAATTATTATTTATTATTGTTAAATGTAAGATTAATATGTGTTATGTATTAAACTGAAATTATGTGTTTCCCTTGAAAAAAATATTTTTGTTGGGTATTATATACTAGCTGATCCCCGCGATTTCACCCGCGCGTAATTTATTACGATTGGATTTCATGGGTTTTAATTTTTTCCGCGGAACTCTAATTCTTTTTCTAAAATAAAAGTAGCCTAAGTTACTTCTTATAACATCAGCTATCTTCCAGTGAAAGTCGTTTCGAAGATTAGCCGGATCAAACAGACAGACAGAAAGACAGACCGACAAAAATTTTAAAAATCGTGTGTTTGTTATAAGTACCGTTGTATGGGTTGTAAGGCCACACACTTTCAAGAAGTAGTAGTAGCTAGTTAATGAGCACGTCAAAAGGAAAAGATCACCAAAGTTAAAAGTTTAATAAAAGGAAAATAATTATAAAGTTAGAGTGGCAAATCTTTCCTTGAGTAGTTGGTGTTTAGAAGGACGGTTGTTGACGTACTGCCGATTGTGAGATTGCAATTAATTAAGTAAATTTAAATACACGCGACGCGCGGCTAAATGTAGGTTGCAGCGTTTATAAAAATGTGTGGTGTAACCATACAACCGTATATACTTTCATATGCATACAGTAAAAAGCTGTTATTTCGACATTACAAACAGACACTTCAATTTTATTTATTTGTATAGATGCTGCCATTGCGTTCATCAGATTGCGGTAAAACTTTGCATAGTACAATTAACTTACAGTAGGTGGCGCGCGTATCGTAACAAAGTCATTTAAGTTAAAAAGTTAAAGTTACAGCCTATACATTCCACTGCTGGGCACAGGCCTCCTCTCATATCTGAGAGGGTTTTAGGGCAAGGAATTACCCGCCGCGTTGTTCCACAGTGCAGCGTTTTGGCGAACTTCACATGTCTTCGAAATATTTCTATTTCTTATTTCTCAGACATGCAGGTTCCGTCACGATGTTTTCCTTCACCGCCAAGCAAAAACTAAATCAACACTTAAAATTGCAATTAACAATTTCATTGGTGCCGGCGGGGATCGAACACGGGTTGCTCGAGTACTGTGAAATTAACAGCGAGCGCTAACCATCTGAGCTACCACGGCTCTCACAGAGTCATATATCATTCAACTTCAATGAATGTATTGGCAATCCTTAATAAAACAATATAACCCTTTCAAATTTAAAACGATATTTCCACATTTATTTCTTATGCGGCAGCAACGCTTCGGGAGCAGCTAGTTGAACAATAATTTAATTCTTTGTGCATTGTGTGTGCTTGTAGGAAGCGACAGAGGGAATCAAACCAAGAGATGGGCATCAGGGTCTTTCTAATAATATTTAAAAAAATTGTTCCCTATGTTCAGCAGTGGACTTTGTGGACTTTTATTAGGCTGTAACTGGTAACGGTTACATAGGCCGGTTGTCAGATAGCGGGTCGGCTCCGTCCAATTAGTGGACGTTAGCCTCTGGATGTCGGAGAGGTAGAGTCTGTTGTTTTATCACCTCCGAGATAACACCGACGTATGTGACAGTATAATTTGCAATATTTCATTTGTTGCTACTACGTATTTAGGTTGAACTTGTGTACAAGAACTAACGAAAGCAAACAGACATGACAAAATAAAAAAAATGCCATCTTTTTAGAGGCTTGGAGATGTTCCATAATTTCTCATAGTTTCCTTTTACGAAACTTTTGGGGGCAAAAAGGTATAATGCATTCTCTTACGCCGCGTGTTTCCTTAAGAGTCCTTACTTTTACTTTACAACGAATACAAGTGCTTACTCAAGAAGAGCACATTAATGTACGAATTTAAGCCGATCTGAGTCCGATAAAGCCGTATGCGACGCACCTGTCGAAACGAAGCGAGGCAGCAGCATTCCGGATTGAGTAGGGGCACCATACGTTCAAATATTTCTGGACGATAATTCTTTAATCTTTAATTTTCAAATTAAGTCGACAATTGCTAAAATACGACGAAATAAATAATGCTATATCTAAATTAGTAAATTGGTTCAATGTTAATAATTTGCATTTAAATGGCACTAAAACGAAATGTATGAAATTCATGACTCCAAATGTCAAACAATTAAATACTAAAGTAATTTTAAATGGGAAGTAACTGAGTCTTGTAGTTACCACCATTTTTCTTGGAATCACACTAGACGCGAAGCTTCAATGGAGCCCCCATATATCAAAACTAGCAAGCAGACTTAGTTCTGCAGCATATGCCGTAAAAAGATTAGAATTCTAACTAGTGTTGAAACAGCTAGACTAGTTTACTTTAGCTATTTCCATAGCATAATGTCGTATGGTATTTTGCTATGGGGACACGCAGCTGACACTGAAATTATATTTGTTTTACAGAAGAGGGCCATAAGAGCAATTTATGATTTAAAGCCTAAAGAGTCGCTGCGACAAAAATTTAAGGAAATGAATATATTAACTTTGACCTCTCAATACATTTATGAAAATGTAATGTACGTACACCAAAATAAAAGTAGTTTTACAAAAATAATTGATATTCATTCTGTAAATACTAGGAACAGACACAAGCTAGTAGTACCAGTTACTCGACTCCATCGAGTCAGTAATTCATTCTTGGGGCGATGTATACGCTTTTACAACAAAATTCCAGAAAATATACAAAATTTGACCTGCCCAAAGTTCAAAAACTTTATTAAACTATGTTTGTATAAAAAGGGTTATTATAATATCAAAGAATTTATAGATGATAATAAACCCTAGAAATGAGGTGATCGCTACCAAGCTATTTCTAATTTGTTGTGTTGTTCATTTATGTAACATACATGATTGTAAGCTGTTATTTAAAAAAAAAGTTGGGTTTCTTGCTGGTTCTTCCCAGGACAGAGGTTTTTTTTCGAACCAGTGGTAATTATACAAAAGAGTGACTTTCAATAAGTATTATTTATAATCTATATTGAATAAAAAAGTTTCTGTTTCTGTTTCTGTTTCTGATAGTAACGTGTAGCGTTATTGGAGTGGTAAATAGGAACCGTTGCCTATCAAATGTACACTTCTGTACATAGGTCTCGCCTATAGATTACCTCATAGGGAGGATATTTGTCATAGTTATCAACCGTAGTTTTTAATTTTAGTTCACGCTATGGGGCTTATCGGGTAGTGGACATCCTTTCACTACCACTACATGGATAACAGGACCACTATTTTCATCTTACTTGATAGTATCCTTTAAAAAATATTATTACCTATTGGAGAAAACTAAAAGTACTCCCAAAAAGAACGCTCAGTATACATTACCTTTTCTACTTATTACAAATTAACAATATTATCCATCACATTTAGTAATTTCGTACTGTAATTATTCGAAAACTTAAAACCTTTCATTTTAATTAAGTTAAACGTAATATATTTTGTATAAGAGTTTAAAAAATCTGTATTTGGAAATATTACCATATTCAATTTCCTTCTGTTATCACACATTGCATATGTTTTTACGTGCGTCAAAATATACGTCAATAGTGTCCACTATTCATGGTTTATTTATCGTGTTACTTTTGGATTTTTATTACATAATTAAAAAAATATGTTTATTTCATGTTGGTAAATAAATTACGCTAATTGAGTTTAAATAATTTAATCAAATATTCACACCATAATATGTATTCCTCAATAACATAAATTTATTTTTAAGTTATCCCACCAAAAGCTACCGTCATGGTTAACCTAATTCTGAGATAAATCCAGTTTGCGAGTCCCGAGGTGGTTTTTTTAGAAGCACGCCCTCGGGCAGCCATCCGGTAGCGAGATGCCTTTCGCAAATGACTGTATAATTTGTTTCGGGGCCCTGTGTTAATTTATTTGGCTGTTCGTAAATAAAGGCATGTCGGGACTCGGGTGCAACGCCTGTACGCTGGTGTTAAAGTCGAATTAATGACACGTTCGCAGCCACAGGACAGTACGTCTTTTCATGTCACAATATATAACATTGTTACTCTTAATGTTTGTACTACCGCCCTAAGAAAAAATGTTTTTTTTTTTTATATATAAAAACGTTTTATAGTTAGTTAAAAGTAAGGCCTCCTCTCATTTCTGAAAGGGTTTTAGGGCAAGGAAATGTTCGCCGCGCCGCCCCAATGCCCGTGTTGGCGAAATGCACGTGTATTCGAAATATTATTTGTTTCTTATTTCTCAGACATGCAGGTTTCGTCACGATATTTTCCTTCACCGTCGAGCACGTGGTAAAGGCGAGCTTTTATTGATCTATTGTTTGTCCTATGTATATTTTTTATATTATATTATATGTATATTTAAATTTGTACACTCCGTGCATTTTAGTGGGATATTACACTTGACGGATAGAAAAAAATGAATAATCTTCTTCGGTGGCTTGCAATAAAAACCTACTAGAAGCCACTGCCTCGCCAATCTTGTCTGTAACTCCTCTAACATAATAGCAGTACAGCAGGCACATGAGTGTGGTCGCTTTTACATAGAACAAAAAAAAGATCGATGAAATCTCGCGTAAAAGAAGACATCGTTAATGTGAAGCACCGACGCTGCAGATAGTCTGCAGTATGTAAACATGTTTAAGATCGTCCCGCCGTTACATCAGATTTGATTCTTTTGATTACCGATTCTTATCATGATTCACGACCACGAAGCTATTGAAATTAAAACACATTCAAAGTTTTATAAAGAAGGTGGCTGGATGTTATTGAAATTAAAAAGAAAACATTCAAATTTTAATAGATTTAATAGATCAAGGTCCGATCAAGGTCTACTAAGACCAGCATCAAGGTGCATGCTCCGATTTCAAGCCTATCAACGCTGGTGTTCCACAAGGCTGTGTGGTATCACCAACGCTGTTTTTCCTGCATATCAATGATATGTTGCAAACTAGTAACATTCATTGCTATGCACACGACAGCACTGGTATGCCTTATATACCGGCCGTGCCAATATTTCTCGGGAAAACGTCGCCGAGTACCGAGACAAACTTGTGTCTGAAGTCGCGTCTTTGCTGAACAAAGTCTCGGATTGGGGGCGACTAAATCTAGCCCAGAATACACAAGTTTGCGCGTTTACCGCTAAAAAGAACCCCTTTGTCGTATCTCCTCAGTTTCAAGGCACTCCCCTTGCTGCCTCAGCTAGCATCGGAATCCTCGGAGTCGACATATTGAATAGTGTGCAGTTTCGTCGTCACTTGGAAGGGAAGGCCAAATTGGCCTCTAAAAAGCTTCGCGTGCTCAGCAGAGCGAGACAGTATTTCATGCCGGCACATCACTTGCAACTTTACAAAGCGCAAATCCGGCCTCACATGGCATCTTCTTGGATTCTCATCTCTGGACCGGGGCACCCCAGTGGCAGCTCCTTCCACTTGACCGCATCCAGCGCAGAGCGGTTCGAATCGTCGACGACCGAGTTCTTTCTGATCGGCTCGACACACTGGCATTCCGTAAAGATGTTGCAACTCTTTGCGCATTTTATCGCATCTATCACGGGGAGTGCTCTGAGGAATCGTTCGGACTAATTCCAGCCGCTCAATTTTTAGATTTTTCCGGACCGATACGACTTAGGGACCTTCAAGATAAGAGCCTACTCCTTTTTAAAAGGCCGGCAACCCACCTGCAATTCCCTGGTGTTGCGGTTGTTCATGGGCGGCGGTAGTCACTTACCATCAGGTGAGCCACATGCTCGTTTGCCCCCTCTCCTATAAAAAAAGAACATATCTGTTTGGAATCATATAATTAATAAAATTAAACTTTATTTATTTATTTGTTTTTTAATATGTATGTTACACGAGATACTATTAAATACTTAAAGACATGCACATTTTTTTATTCTCAGAAATTTTAGTCTTACAAAATTAACATCAAAATCAATCATTATTAAGTCATTACAAGCGACAACAAACAATCCATCCAATTATATAAAGATGTCAATAGTGCATATAATATAAAAAATACAAATAAAGAAAATTAGATTAAACAATATTAAATACCATGTCAGTTAATAATAAAAAATGTCAATTATTAGCTTTAAGATAATTTAAGCTCGTTCTGCGTAGATCGGATCAAAAATTATTTATTATATATAAGCTGGGTTAATTATAACATCAGATCGTCAAACACCCCAGTCCCCATCCCCCCACGACCATGGGCGCTGTAGGTAAAATAACTCAAATTAAACGCGATAATATAAGAAATAATTACGCTACTGCAATTGTTTATTACGATTGTAAATAAATCCGGTTAATATTAAAATGAAACGAGGAATCCGATCCGAAATTTATTTTTGCGATCTATTTCGCAAATATGATTCTGCATCGATATACACTGGCGTCATTTTTTAATATAAAATTAGTCGATGACATAACCGAACAGGCAAACATATCTTAGGAGTTCCCAAACTTTTAAGATAATGGAAAACTCACCAAATCCCTTTTATTTTACAGTTGAAATTATCATCATCATCATTACAACCTTTCTCAAGTCCACTGCTGAACATAGGCCTAACCCAAGGAATGCCACAAAGCACGACCCTGAGCCACCTGCATCCATCGACTTCCTGCATGTCTTACCATGTCGTCAATCCATCTCGTGGGGGGTCGCCCTACACTTCGCCTACCGGTACGAGGCTGCCACTCAAGAAAAGATGAAATATTATAATATATTTATTGCTAACTACTTAAGTATCTATATAATGGTAATAGGTTCTTCTCATCATGAATTTTGCACCAATTAAAAATAATACCAGTGTAAAATGATTTAACAAGCAAAAATAAATAATTATGCCTTTTTCATAATATTTATAATATTTTTAATATTTCCCTAACCTTTAGGTTCTACAGAATCCACTTTAGGAATCTCTGGTCTTTATGCATTAGTTGGGATATTAGTCAAGCACTGGTCTACATAGAATAGTAAAGAAATATATACACACTTTATAAACATAATCCCCGATCTAGGAGCCGGGTAAATTGAAAATTATCATAATAATATTCAAAACATTTTAATTCCACAGCGAGTAAGACATAACAGCGACAAAGTACAGCCTTCTCATTATGACTTTTACGTATTTGTACAAAAGAAATTAAAAGGCGGCACGTTTACACGGGTTTTGCAATATTTATCTTGATATCAACGAATACAACTTTCGTTCTTTAATGCGCGCGATGTGACCACTAGTGTTGGACGTAGTTGGTCTTAAAGACTAGTCCTTAAAGACTAGTGGTCTGAACCTAAAGTGATGGACGAACACACAGTTCACCTGATGGTAAGTGTCCTTGACTAAGAGTCAAAACAAAGTTCGCAATCACTGCCGAGAAACCGAGGACCAAGATGGAATTTATTTTTTATAGGATAAGGGTGACAAACGAGCACATAGCCCACCTGATGGTAAGTGGTTGCTGTGGCCCATAGACATCTACATCTATCCTCGTTTGCGAACCACAATGCAGATGCGTTGTCACCCGTGAGGACTAAGATGGAATGCCTCTTTTCCAGTAAAAAGGGTCTCCGGTTCTCTACACTCACCATACGAAACACAGCTGTGTTAAACTGCTATTGTACGCTGATATTCTGTGAGAGCGTGGTCCTTCTCCGGTCGAGCCAACCCATTCGTGCTACAACTATACTACTAATATAGCTGCAGCATGGCTCTACCACGTTGAAAATATTCGTATTATATTTTATGTGAGACCGCGTCTCTTACCCGGTGAAGTCGATCCATTTTTTGATGCATGCAGCGTGACTTTATATCACTTAGGTGGGACGACTACTTTTCTGCCTAAGAGTCGGTTCCAACCAAGGAGCAGTGCCTGCACTGCTGCGTCCCGGTCTGAAGAGCGTATAATTACGAGCTATGAGGCGTTCTATCGTAGTCCTCGAAAGTGATGTGCAATTTCCTTTTATAGAATTGCTTGTAGTTGTCAATAAGAACACCCCGCCTGATGGTAACTGTATGTTCGTCTGTCATAATCAATTTTATAAAATAAAATATTGTGATGTTAATTGAGATTGTGGTTACTCATTTTGGTCTATTGTCCTAGTTGCTGACACGCTGTCTAACCTTCTTGCTATCTCGTCGCATATTATATGTTAGGTGTTGTATACACTTCGCCGTTATTAGTATATCACATAAAATCGTTAGATGTTATCAATTGAATAATGCCAGGTGCACATGATAACTTTTTTAATAAAAAATTATGAATTTTATTGATTTATTTTTATAATTACGCAATTAGCACATTAAATGAAGCTAATTTTAAAACTTCTTTGCATCAAACGTGGTAGAGCCATGCTGCAGCTATATTAATTGAATAGTTGTAGCACGAATGGGTTGACTCGACCGGGGAAGGACCATGTTCACACAGAATACCAGTGTAAAATAGCAGCTTAATACTGCTGTGTTTCGTATGGTGAGTGTAGATAACCGGAGACCCTTTTTACTGGAAAAGATGCTTTCCATCTTAGTCCTCACGGTTGACAACGCATCTGTATTTTGATTCGCAAACGATGATAGATGTAGATGTCTATGTACCACAGTAACCACTTAACATCAGGTGAACTACGCGCTCGCTTATCACCCTTATCCTATAAAAAAATATAAATTTTACTTATGTCACGGCAGCGTGAATGAATCCACTACCACATAATGTTACGTGTTTGTCATTAGAGGTGACAGAAAAAGAGAAAACTTAAACACGGTAGATGGGCAGCAACGCTACTGCCAAATATCTGTGGCAAATATCCCACCTATGAGGAAATCTATGAGGAAGGCCTTTGCTCAACATTGGAATTTCGAAAGGCTGAGTAGTGAGTATGTAATATACTCGTACTTACTTTGAAGTACCGAAATGACGTGTGTTTAGTGTTTTGCAACCCCATGGTGTTCAATGTTTTAATATTATTATTAACGTGGTCTACCTTCATCTTCCTATGTACATTAAACTTAAATCATCTTGGTCTTGTGTAAAGACTACAAAACCGAGATCGAGAATTAATTTCACTACATGTTCACATCACTAAACTGTCGCTAGCCGCGAACAGTAATTGAGAGAATAAAAAAGATTTCTCGGTGAATAAAAACGCTAGTTTTAAACGATCGTTATAATAACCCTGGGATATCTTGTTAGAGTTTCTTAGTTTATTCTGTTAGGATTGTTTTTGTTGCATGCCGATGGTAATAAGAATTTTTGTTAAACGAAACTAAGTAATGATCTGTACAGACTGTAAGGATTTACAGTTTTTTTATAGGATATGGGTGACAAGCGACCACACAGTGCACCTGATAGTAAGTGGTTGTTGTGGCCCCTCAAAAATCAAAATGCAGATGCGTCGTGAGGTTTAAGAAGGAATGTCTATTTTCTAGTAAAAAGGGTCTCCAGTTCTCTCACCCTACGAAACACAGCAGCATTAAGCTGCTATTTTATGCTGGTGTTCTGTGAGAGCGTGGTCCATCCTCGGTCGTGCTGACCCATTCGTGCTACAACTATACAATTAATATAGCTGCAGCAGGGCTCTAACACTTAGGACGTATATTGAGCATTTCTAAATAGTCGCGATAGTTCGATGGCTAAACGCTCCTCGTAATTTCACAGTACCAGTACCCCCTAGAACCAATGAAATTATTAATTGCAATTTTTAAATTCTAATTTTCTATGTGCTCGGTGGTGAATCGTTACATCATATAATGATATAATCATTCTTTACCTTTACTGCCTATAAAAGCCCACAGCTAAACATAGGCTTCCCCCACAGATCGCCTCATAGAAAACCTTGCCATAGCACCACGTATGTTGTGCTATGCTGCAACCACTATATTGTGGTTGCAGCACGAATGGGTCGGCTCGACCGGGGTAGGACCACGCTCTCACAGAATACCAGCGTAAAATAGCAGCTCCATGCTGCTGTGTTTCGTGTGATGAGTGTAGAGAACTGGAGACCCTTTTTACTGGAAACGAGCCACTCCATCTTAGTCCTTAGGAATGACAACGAATCTGCATTTTGATTCTTGAGCGAGGACAAATGTAGATGTCTATGGGCCACAGCAACCACTTACCATCAGGTGGACTGGGTGCTCATTTGTCACCCTTATACTATTAAAAAAAAACGCTTGGCATACGAGTTCACAAACCGCAGTTTTTTTTATCTCAAGGTGATGAGTTGTTATCGGGAAGATGCCGCTGCTCACCATCATTCAAGATTCCCTCTGGTGCCTCTTACGACACCCACGAGACAATATGGGGTTAAATAGTTAATAGAATAGCTATTTTATGCTGTTACTCCGTGATCCTGAGACACCTCCCGTTGCATTCGCATCCATACTCATACATCCTTTTTGGTTAAGGGTCACTCAACCATGTAATTCAAATTGCTGATAAAAATCAAACAGCCCGAAAGAATTCTCATCACAATAACGAAGTAGGTACTTAAATTTTATCAACCTCCACAAGAGTGTTATGTGAATTTTAAAGTAGAAAAAAATTAACCGTAGAGTAATGGTTACTTTCATTGCATAAAACACAGACTCTCGGTTTAAGCGGTATTGTTCGCTATAATAATAATTAACAAGGTTCCCATCCCAGAGCTGTCAGAGAAAGTCACTCAATTCTCCATTGTTAGCTCCATTTCGCATGGTGAACGAAAAGCAATCCGACTCTCGGTGAATCATTTGCATTTGCATCTGATACGAACATGTTACGAGCTTGGATTTCACTGAAACTTTGACTAGTCATGCTTCAACACAATAATGTCTTAAAGATGTTAAAAACTAATTAGCTAATATACGCTCAATGAAGTAAAATGATGTGTCTTTCCTAGTTTGTACCGCCCTTCTTCAAGGAGGGCATCCACGACATTTTCTGCCACCAGGGCGGTGCCACTAGAAAGTGAAGTATAATATTTGACAGATTTCATAGTGGGGGAGGTTAATTTGTTCGGAAAATGTAAAAGTTATTGTTTCTTTTTGTATTACTAGATATATTTTATATTAATAACTAGCTGTTCCCCGCGACTTCGCCCGCGCGTTATTTATTACGATTGGATTTCATGGGTTTTAATTTTTTGCGCGGAACCCTAATTCTTTTTCTAAAATAAAAGTAGCCTAAGTTACTTCCTATAACATCAGCTATCTGTCAGTGAAAGTCCGGTCAAAGTCAGTCCGGTCGTTTCGGAGATTAGCCAGAACAAACAGACAAACATACAGACAGGCAGAAAGACGGACAGACAAAACTTTAAAAAATCGTGTTTTTGTTATAAGTACCGTATATAATTTCATATGCATATAGTAAAAAGCAGTTATTTCGACATTACAAACAGACACTTCAATTTTTTTTGTATAGATATTAAAAATAAATTAACCATACCATCAGAGTAAAAGTTAAAAAATATGCAAAAAATTAAAGAGAAAATCATTGCAAGTAACGCATTGTTTTGTGTATTAATATAATACTCTAGAAACTGATAAACTTTTATTAAAAAACAACTTCTCAATAAAATTACACTGTGTAACAAAAAACTTTATCTCAGTGTCAACTAGCGACATCTGGTGAGCAGAAAAGTATTAGCCCTCATTGCGTGAGCTATCCCCGTTATTAATACAAATGTACTATCGATGGTGACAACTACAAACTTGGTACATCGCGTAGAAAACATTTTATTTTACTACGCGGACCTTTGCATATTAATTTTTAATATCTTTAATATAATGGATTACCGAAACGTAACGCCTGATTTTCTACCAACTTCAAAAAGGACTCAACTCGACTGTATGTTTTTTATGTGTGTTGCCACATAACTTTTTTCTTGGTAAACCGATTTCGATGATTCTCTTTTTATTTGAAAGCTGGTGCTTCTCATGTGTTCCCATATAAATTTGATCAAGGCCTGACCAGTTTTGAGTTAATCTTAATAATTTATATTGAAGTCGGTTATACAAAATTTTAAATTGTATTAATTAAAGTAATGTGTTCTAGAATTCTAGACAGATTTTCGATCACGGCGGCCAGTCTTAACGCAGACTGGGTCTTTGCGCAGGACACGATTATAGTGCGCTTAGGTGCATTCTAATATTCCGATGAGAAATCAGCGCAGAACGGCTTTACGTACTTTCCGAGGCACGACGATGAAACGCCGCTAATTTTCTGACTTCAGATTGCTAGTTAGAATTTCTTCTTCTTTCTTTAACTCAATAACTGATTTTGCGGTTGCTTTTACGACCACTAGACCATTGTAGCAGTTCAAATTTAGCCATTTCACTGTCCCGTGAGTCATATATGAACATTGAAATTGTATAACTATTGTGTCTTTTTCACGGATACGGAAGTTGTTAACACAATATAGCGTTGCCAGTGTGCCATTAAGTATTCGACGCTAGGAAAACCATCACCTCATATCTTCCCGTGGTCGTTGTAAGAGCAACTATGGAAAATTGTTGAACCATCTCCTGGCTTCCAATAAATGTCGGTGTAACCACGTTATTTGGAACTAAATTTTCTATATCGGTGACAGAAAGCAGTGTCAAAGATTGCGGTCATATCAAATTCTCCTTACAACGTCAGAAGTTAATGTTGAGCATTAAATTTTACCGGGCTTTTTTTATAGGATAGGGTGACAAACGAGCACACAGTCCACCTGATAGTAAGTGGTTGCTGTGACCCATAGACATCTACATTTATCCTCAATAAAGAATCAAAATGCAGATGCGTCCCGTGAGGACTAAGATGGAATGGCTCTTTTCAAGTAAAAATGATCTCCGGTTCTCTACACTAACCATAGGAAACACAACAGTGTCAAGCTCCCATTTTACGCTGGTATTCTGTGAGAGCGTGGTCCTTCCCCGGTTGAGCCGACCCATTCGTGCTACAACTAATATAGCTGCAGCATGGCTCTACCACGTATAAAACGACGAAGTTTTTTTTTTTTTTAAAAAACATTACCCCCACACTAGGATTTTCTCCTGTATCGTGGAGGCAGTTTACAAACACAAATTTCACAAGGACAAACATCCAGACCCGGAACAATCATTTGTAGGCCATACAAATACTTGTTCCGTGCGGGATTCGAACCCGCGCCCCCACCGCAGCAACTCATTGCTAAGCCACTGCGCCACGGAGCCGTCGAAGTGAAAGTTTTATTAGTTTTAAAAGTGACTAGCTCGAGCTGTCTCTTATGGGCATCACAATCTACCACCTCGCCACCAGTTTAGTGAAAACTAAGTGACAAATGAACTTACGGTTCACGCACCAGAAATAGATAAGCGAGTGGTGTTAACCTAGATGGACTCCTTGGCAGAAATGGATTCTTACCACCTAGTTTTATTACTTCCTATCGAAACTCCACTGCTGAACACGGACTTCTCCTATAGATTGCCTCATATTGGGCATATTTGTCACAGTTGCCATGTTTGGCAAGCGGGTTGGCAAACGCAGTTGTTTATAAGTTGTTATCAGGAAAGTGCTGCTGCTAATCTCCTCTTTTAAGATTAATCTTCTTTTAAAGTTATTCTATAAAGACGAGCACAGTTCATCTGATGGGAAGAAGATGCTATGGCCCATAAATTGTTTTTAATAACTGGCTTTACGGCTCTGAGTTCTTGCCCTTTTAAGCCTGAAGTTACAATGTATAATTATCCTTCATAGTACACTGCTTCACAATATATTGATGCGTCACATTATGCAGCCCTTGGAAGATTTTGACGGCAACTTGAACCTACAGACAGCTGACAGTTGGCGATGGTATCTCAAGGCGCCTAAGTAGACAGACACCTTATGTTGAGAATCACATCATAGCACTTGTTTCACCGTTTCCACTAATAGTTCACATGCGCAGACATTTAATACACAAAATCGCACCACTTTTACATATTATCAAAATCCACTTCAAACGATTATTTAAACCATAACACAGGCAATACGTCGCCGGTCAAGTTCCCGCCAAAACCTATGGCCCATAAACAGCTACATTTTACACATATTAAAAATTAAAAATCTAGATGCTATGTCACCCTTTAAAACTAAAATGGAATGCCTGGTTTTTAGTGAAATGCGTATCCAGTTCCTTACACTTTCGAAACACGGCAGTCTTCAAATTGCTAATGTAAAACCCATTTCTTAAAAACACTTCGCGGCTTGTAAACGTTTCGTAATCGCCATTAATCGATCTCCGTGGCATTCCACTTCAATTCAATTGGGAACCACTTCAATAATACACAAAGCAGCAGTCATTGAGACTATATTTAGACGGCCAAGTTATGGTTTTATTCACCTCGCTCTCCGGGACAGCGTACGCCTCTTACAACCGTTGCGTTTATTATAACCGTTAGCAATTAGCGAATGCTTTTACCGTCTTAATATCTCGGTTTTATAATTGATCTGTACAACTATAGAATCTGTTTCATTTCAAAAGCAACATTTACGTTTTCTTCTTTTAACTTTTATTATAAGCCAGTGCTTGACCACAATCCCTCCTCACTAAGTTACTTACCACTGTAAAAGGTGATGAATCCCTGGATGGTGAATCGCACTGTCTTGGCGTAACAAAAGCCTATTCACTCTTGCCTTGAAGACGTCCAGATTGTATTCGGATGGCAAGACAGGGAGAAGTTCCACTCCATTGCTGTACGCATTACAAAAGACAAAGCAAACCGTTTAGTTCTAATGCGTGGAATATAGATAACAAAGGGAAGAACACGTGCTACAAGCGTTATATAGCTGCAGCGTGGCTCTACCACCTATAAAATTTGTCTATGTATAAATTGGAAGTGTATGTAAAAAGCGTATTTATAAAATTAAAGCTATTTGAAAAATAAAATATGCCGTCACAAGTCGACTGCTTAACATAGGCTTCCCCCAAAGAATGCCACAAAGGACGATTTTCCTGCATGTCTTACCGCTCGAGCACCTTTCTTCCTTATCGGCTGTCGGTTCGTCGAGCTATATGTATACAGGGCAGGGTTATTTTTCAAAGAGTAGTCAAATTTTAAACTTAATTGCAAATATATAAATAATGATGTACCTTTATTGCAGTTTTTGAAAATACGAGTAAATAATGCTTCTATTTTTATTTGCAATTGTCTCAAATTGAATGTGATTTATGGGCAACAACGTTTTTGCCTACCTATTGACCCTTAGGAATGTGTGCGTGCGCAGTGAAATCAGTTAAAATAACGCATTTTAATTAAAAAAGATAACCCTGTATAAGTATGTATGGATAAATGTATATGTGTGGGTATATATGTATTTTATTTACATATCATATTTATATAATATATTTAACTAGAAAGGAGTTAATAGTTTAATTGTTTCTTTTTAATTTTCTTTTTCTTTGTCCTTAATTTACACCTACCAATACCAATATCTTTATTTATTCCATCTTTGTAAGGGTTGACTGGTAGAGAATGCCTTAAGCATTAATCCCGCCCTTTGTTATTCCTAGATGAAGGCGTGTTGCAATAATGGATAAATAAATAAATGATTATTTACCTAAAGCTTCCGTAGATTTTTTAACTTACATATGCGTATTTTATAAGGTTGTATTGTAATTAATAACTGCGCAAGTTTTGTTTGGCATTAGAAAAAAATATTATTTTCTCAGGGATGACACTCTATCTAGATCAACTTAGAAAGTAAACATCTAAATAGAAAATTTCATCACACTCACATATATACACACACATACCACATACACAACAATTGCTCATTTAAAGCATAAGATTGGGAAAAATAATTTACTAGTGAGTTCCTTGCCGCCTTCTCACAATGTCTCCCGCAGTAGAGACTTTGTTTAAGCAATCTTCTTGAGCTTGTATCTTTCAAAAACTGCTTTTTAATGGCAAATTGTTAATGAATTTTTTTTTTGAAATTGTCTTTAATTTTGCCTTAAAACCAGTTACGAAGTAATCGCCTGGTGACACTGCTCTTTTCGTAGTCGAAATCACTAAAAAAATATCTAGACTATATAGACTGCCTAGTCGCCTCGCTGCTCTAGTGGTCGTAAGCGTGGTTGCATATCATGAGGTCCTGGATTCGAAGCCCAGGTTGGGACAACTACAGTACTACTTGTAGTAAATATTTGTATGGCCTACATTTGTACTAAATAATTGTTACAGGACTGGATGTTTGTTCTTGTGCAATTTATGTTTGTAAACTGCCTCCACGATACAGGAGAAAATCGTAGTGTGGGGGTGACTCCACCGAGTCAGTAAATCATTCTTGGGACGATGTATACGCTTTTACAACAAAATCCCAGAATATATACAAAATTTAACCTGCTCAAAGTTCAAAAACTTTATTAAAAAAAGTTTGTATAAAAAGGGTTATTATAACATTAAGGAATTTATGGATGATAATAACCCCTGGGAAGGACGTGATCGCTACCAAGCTATTTCTAATTTGTTTTGTGTGGTTAATTGTCATTGTAAGCCGTTATTTAAAAAAAAGTCCCTCTGGGTTTCTTGCTGGTTGTTCCCAGGACAGAGGTTTCTTACGAACCAGTGGTAATTAAACAAAAGAGTGATTTTCAATAAGTATTATTTATAATCTATATTGAATAAAAAAGTTTCTGTTTCTGTTTATGTTTCAACGTTCAGGGTTGATTGGTAGAATATGTCATAGAGCGTACATAATGTGTTTGTAATAAAGAGTAATATATATATATATATATATATATATATATATATATATATATATATATATATGTATATATAAATAAAGTAGTAAGATATAAGTCAAAAGCCACCGGTTGTAACAAATTTTAGGGATTTCATCGCGTTTAATTTTGACTTATTTTAAAAATTCGCCCATGATCATTGAAGGTCAGATCTCCATGACCATGAATGTTTTAAGAGATCTGAAAACGTCAATTTACGAATAAAAATTAATAAAAGGCGATAAAAATCGAAAATCACTGCTATTAAATAACTTTTGTTTTATTCAGTTAACCGCAATCTGACAAGAAATACACAATTGTAACTGGCATAAGTCACGCGTCAAATACATCTTACAAAATGATTACAAATAAATTGAGTTATAACAGTTATTCAGAAGTCGATATAGTCGTGCGAGCCGTGGTAGCTCAGATGGTTAGCGCTCGCTGTCGATTTCACAGTACGCGTGCAACCTGGGTTCGATCCCCCGGCACCAATGAAATTGTTAATTGCAATTTTAAGTGCTGATTTACCACGTGCTCGGCGGTGAAGGAAAATATTGTGAGGAAACCTGTATGTCTGAGAAATAAGAAAAAATATTTCGAACACGTGAGAAGTTCGCCAACATGCTCTGGGACAGCGCGGCTGACACTTCCTTGCCCTAAAACCCTCTCAGAAATGAGAGGAGGCCTGTGCCCAGCAGTGTGACGTATATAGGTTGACTTTAATTTTTGATATAGTCGTTGTTTTTAAGAAATTGGTACAAATTTTCTTTATAAAGGTTTCGCCTAAGGTTACCGAATGTAGTGGCGGTGTAAGAATATCCACCATCACAATACATCATAATATAACCCCGTGGGTAATATTGTGAGGCAATAGATAATAATTTAAAATTAAAAATTTTGTACAGCCGACTTCAATATAAGTTATTTAAGAATAACTTAAAAACTATTGGTCTGACCTTGATCAAATTCATATGGGACCACACGAGAAGTACCAGCTTTCAAATAAAAAAAGAATCATCGAAATCGGTTCACCCAGAAAAAAGTTCTGAGGTAACACACATAAAAAAAAATCGAAAAAAAAAAAACATACAGTCGAATTGAGTACCGGCTCCTTTTTGGAAGTCGGCAGAAAACAAACCAAGAGATCGACAGCAGTGTCTTCCTAATACGAGTAACAACTAAAAATAAATATGTGGTTGCCAAACAATGTAGTTATGGCATATATTCTGTCAAACATGGCAATTATAGCAAATATTCTCTCAAACATGGCAATTATGGTAAATATTCCCTATGCGGTGGTCTAAACGTTGGACTTGTAAAGGCTGTAACGGCACCGAATATATCCACCTGATGGTAAGTGAATGCTAAGGCCCATAGACATCGATATCTATCCTTGATTAAAAATCAAAATGCAGATGCGTTGTCACCCCTGAGAATAACTCAAAAACCACTAGTCAGATGTTGATCAAAATTATAAATATAAATTAAAAATTTAGTACAACTGTCAATATAAATAAGATGAAATGAGATCATCATCAATGTAGTCGACGTCAATTAAATACACATTTTTTATAGGATAAGGGTTACAAACGAGCACACAGCCCACCTGGTGGTAAGTGGTTGCTGGGCCCCATAGACATCTACATTTATCCTCGATTAAGAAATAAATGCAGATGCGTTGTCACCCCTGAGGACTAAGATGGAATGCCTCGTTTTCAGTAAAAAGGTTATCCGGTTCTCTACACTCACCATACGAAACACAGCAGTGTTAAGCTGCCACTTTACGCTGGTATTCTGTGAGAGCGTGGTCCTTCCCGGTTCGAGCCGATCCATTCGTGCTACAACTAAACTACTAATATAACTGCAGCATGTGCACGTATAACGTGTAGTTAATAGGTGCATAAAAAATTACTGTATTTTCAATTGTTCTACCCACGAAATCATAACTAGCCCTCTCTAGATGATAATTTAGTACCATTATGATTTCCTATATTTACACGAACACTACACATTGATTACAACTATACAATTTTACTTTCGTATTTCCCGAGTGACCATAGGTGCTTCAAAGTACCCGAAATGTTGGAATTTAAAAATAAGTAAAAAAACCGATAAAATGCGTAGAAAATAGTTTTATTCAATTAATCTCATTATGAATTAGCACATAAATGTAATCTCTGTCATAGTGTATTTATACCTTTTTGCATGGTTTGTGAAATAAATTTATTATAACATTTACTGTTTAGAAATTCAATTTAATAACTTTAACATTAAATCGGAAAACCAAATTTTCCCCAAATTCGTATATTACTTCGTGCGACACACAAAGCCACATAATCGATTGATAAGAACAATTGTAACAGTATTATTATATGGAGTTATAGAAAGGCTTTCATGTAACACGTCAATTACGTGCCCTAAAACTTAGCGACGGTGCGTTAACGTTAATCCGTGAAGCTCGCATGCCGTGAGCGACGTAGCGGGGGATAACAATGGCTCTTGCGGAGTCCGAGACGCGACGACAGTGCGGTCGACACTGCGGCACAGATATGCTGTGCTCTGCGCGTTGCTCTTGTTTCCTGTGTCGAGAACTGCAATCCTGCCGCGCAGCAGACGCGAGGAAACCACCGGCCAAACACAACATGTCCGATAATTTTATTCTCAAGAAAGCGGAGGCTTGGGAACCTATCAAATTCATCCGCGGCGCCGCTCGACTGTCAGTCCGACATTGGCAGAACAGGGAGCCTCAAGCGCATCCCAAAACACGGATCGTTGCACACAAGTCTACAAGTTGCGAGCAATTGTATCCAAAGACAGAGGAAGAACCAGGACCTTACCCAATTAGAAGAGCTCCTAGTACAGACAGAATCAAACCACACATGGAACACAAACCGCTTTTTAAAATGTTGGGGAACTCGCGTTCGAAGAAAGTTAATACCAGTGATGTTCCTGATTCTAAGGTGCGCAGAAGTGTTCTTAATTTTAGAAAAAGTGAAGGATCACCTTCCAAAACTGTTCATGAAAAATATATGCCGTTGCCACATGCTTCATCTCATAATGAGCACGTTTACAATGCACCCAAACCGTGGACGTCACAGTTCGATGAATGTTGCCGGCCACCAGTGTATCAAAGTGTTGAAAAGAAAAAGGATGATAAAAAAGGGTCGGTGAGCGAAAAAAAGGCTTTCAGCAACAGACCACCGTGTTATGAAGAGCTGGCTGAGAGACTGTCACAAGAAAAAAATAAAAAAGTGAAACCACCCACTCGTGATGGTGAATTGGCTAATAAAATAACGCAAAACAATAACAAAGTTGTCATTTACTTTGGAGATTCAATCATTCGTAAACACAGTGAACAGAAAAGAGAGGAGAGAGAAGCTAGAGAAAGAGAAGGTACGCCGTCAAAAGAAGAAGCTATTTACGTTAACCGTCCTTCAGAAGATACTGAAAATTTGGAAACTAGTAGAGAAGAAGATAAAGGCGGAACGCAATTAATATCAGAGATTGAAGTACCTGAGGCTATTTATTCTGAGATCAAACCCGCTGAAGGTGCTGCAGAAATTTCAGAAGTGCCAGCGATAAATGACACAACTTACAAAAAGGATGTTTTCGAGACGCTGAGTCCTGATGGATTTCTGGTGGTAGAGTTTGAAGGGAACTTCGAACGAGCACGTCAGTTGGTGGAGCTGGTTCATGGTGGAACTGGAGTCGAACGTCACGAGGCTACTATGCTGGACGATGAAGATCAATTCGATTGGAGCTTCATACAGGACTGGAGGAAACGGTTAGTAATTTTAACTCTCTACTTAGTTAACGGAAATATAATATTTTTTTATTCAATATATATTATAAACAATACTTATTGAAAGTCGCACTTATGTATTTACCACTGGTTCGGAAAAAAACCTCTATCCTGGGAGCAACCAGTAAGAAATCCAGCGGGATTTTTTAAATGAACAGTTTTCAATCACATAACGTAAAACAAATTAGAAATAGTGCGTTAGCTATCATCTCATTCCCAGGGAATTATCATCCACAAATTCCTTAACATTGTAATAAACCCCTTTATACAACCAGTTTTTTAATATCGCATTTTACTTGAAAGAGTTGGGAACAGTTAATAAATGTCCTGAATGTGTTAGTGCAACGGTTAGTTACTCAAATGACTCCGTTCTTTGGGTAAATATTAAAATTTTCTTTCAAATATAATAATTTGTTGTTGTTAAAAAGGCATAATATTACCCTACTTATACAAATATTATTACGGATTTTATCGCGTTTAATTTTAACTTTTTTAAATCCCGACCTTACGTTCGCATGGGCGCTAGAAAGTGCCCGAAACGTCGAGAATTAAAAAAGTTAAAATTAAACGCGATAAAGTCCGTAAATTTAGTTTTATTTCATCTGTAGTATTCGCGAAAATATAAGAAATCATTAAACTTTGTTTAATTAAATTTTTTAATTTTGCGTAGATCAAATTTTTATATTTTCTGAGATTTTTTAATGAGGTTTTGACTTCAATTTGTGTATTTTTTAGTTATAACTGCGCTAACTAGTTCGTGTTTTGATCGTTATGATGCGATAAATTATAAATGTTTTTAATTATATGGAGGAAGTGAGTACACGCAAACATGGCGAATGATCTAAGATAAGTGTGTTACATAAAATGTTTACTACATTCTTTTCAAATTTCTGTAATAACAATTTTGTTAACGACGCCATCAAAGTGACTTTAATAACGAAATACAGTTATATTTACGCTCACCTTATACTTACATTGCAACTTTCATACTGTTCATGATAGTTATTTTTATTTGTGTATTTACACGACAAGATACAGAAACAAACATATAGTGAGTTCGTACAGTGGTTCTACTTATTCCATAATTTACTGAAATATTTTCCAGTAGATCTATAAAGGAAAATATATTGAAACAATTGGTAAAAATTATAAATTTTGTACAACCGACATCAAAATAAATATAATAAAATGAGAACATCATCAATGTAGTCAAAGTCAATTAAATAAGTATTATTAAGGATAACTCAAAAACTACAAGTCAGATCTTGATACATGAGAAGCACTAGCTTTAAATAAAAAAAGAATCATCAAAAACGGTACGACAAAAAAAAAAGTTCTGCGGTAAGACATATAAAAAAAAACAGTCGAATTGAAAACCTCCTCCTTTTTTTAAGTTGTAATTACAGTAAAATTAGTGCGTAAATTACTACTACTTCTAATAAATCAGTAATATATACGACATTACATAAATTATAATAAATATTACGATAAATAATAATAATAATATACAATAATTGATTGAATATATAAACATTAGATTCGATTGACATCAGTAGAAAAAAATAGACGTAATACATTGTTAAATACATTAATAAATTAATGACACTGATATAAATAAGAATTGCTATTTACGCGAATAATACATATTAAAAAAAGATTGCAAGTCTTCTAAATGTAATGAGTTCGTTTTGCGTAAATCGAACTAAAATAATTGATTAAAAGCTAACGGTATGCCGGGTTGACTCTTAACTGTGACGTCAGGACGTCAAACGTTGCTGGGGTACCCGGTACCCCAGTGACACGATATATCCATTATATATCCATTATGCACATTATACGGAGACTATTCAAGTGACCCCGCCATAAACCAATACGAAGAATACTTTACAGTTGACACCATTCCCAATGGCGGTACATCACTTAAAGCGTCGGGATTTAAATATAACAAAAATTGTGAACCATTTTATGGGGAAGCCCTATATTTAACAGTTGACTGTAATCTGATATATATATAAAAGTCAATTGCTGTCCGTTTGTCTCGCTAAAACTCAAAAATAGCTCGAATAATATTGATGAATTTTTTGTGTACGTTTGTGTATCGATAGGTGGCAGAAATCACCCGTGCGAAGTCGGATCGAATCGCTAGTTAATGAATAAATGAAAAAAAAAACTCCTGTCACCGATTTATGATATTAGATTTTTTTATACAATAAACCTAGCAAGCTAACAGCATAGCAAAGTGGCGAAGCAATCAGCTTTGTAGCGGTTTCTAACGGTTGCCGTTGAGCAATCAGTTTCAAAATAGGAGGTTCAGATGCCTGGGTGATCAGTAATCGATAGCTGAAAACAGAATTTGAAAATTCAAAACCGTTCTCGAGATAATCGTGGGACAGACGGACAGACGGACAGACATCGTGAAATCAATAAGTGACTTCGCAAGCTTCGCCACTTAATAAGGGTGACAAACGATCACACAGTCCACCTGATGCTAATCAGATACTGAGGCCCATAGACATCTGCATTTATCCTCAACTAAGAATCAAAATAGAGATGCGTTGTTACATCTTAAAACACATATTATACAACTAGAAAGAACCCAACGATCAGTTCTTAAAACTATGCTAAAGAAACCCTTTAGATATCCAACAGATAGATTGCATCAGGAAAGTAAAGTCCTTACTGTGCGTCAATTATACATTTTAAAATTAGCTCTCAAAGTCCATCAATCTGTAATTACATGCAAAGACAACAAAAATTACTCAAACGAAGAGTATTCAAGGTCTGCTTACCCAAAACCAATTTGTATTTTGCCAGACGTTTCAGTCCCTACATAGATTCGGTAATTTACAATAAAGTAGTCAGCGCTTGCGATATAAAACATTGCTCTGTAAAAGAAGCTAAAACAAAAATTGTTTCCTGGCTCGCTTCTTTAAATTATGACTCGACCGAAAAAATATTCTTACACCTAGCATAAAGGCAACTAGCATTATTATTAAGAAATGCAACGTTTTACTCTATCTCTTATTATACTTCGTTCATTTTATACTAGTTTTTAAAATTTAAATTTTGTGATTAAGTAAACCAAGCGAAAACTAAACATAAATAGTCAATGCTAAATAGGTACCCACGATACAGGATTACCTAGTGTGGGTACCAACGGATACTTCAATGAGTTGTAGTTGTTTTCTGTAAAATAAACATTTTTCATTTTTTTTTTCATCTTAGGACTGATATGGAATGCCTCGTATCCAGTAAAAAGGGTCTCCGGTTCTCCACACTCACCATACGAAATACAGCAGCATTAAGCTGCTATTTTACGCTGGTATTCTGTGAGGACCACGCCTTCCCCGGTCGAGCCGACCCATTCGTGCTACATCTATAATATAACTGCAACATGGCTCTACCACGTAGTAATAGAACTTTAAAGAATAATTAAACTCTAAAAAATCTCTATCAAAATATGTCATATTATAACAAATAATTAGTAAGAAGTTATCTAGGAGTAAAAAAAATTTGCGTCGGCTTACAAGTCACGGAAGGCAAGGGAAAACAATCAGGCTAATTGTCTAGAACTGACAACCATCACTTGTACATGGTCAAAGACCTCGTGCGATCTTTTACTGTCTATGACCGGGCGTCAAGTTTTATATTTAGAAAGAGAGAAGAACGAGAATAACTTTATTAAGTAACATATAACAATTTGCTTGCAATAACAACATTTTATAAATTTGACGAATGGTTAAAAAACGAGTTGAATGTAAATTCAAGAAAAACAACTTCCTTCTGCGTGAATCCCATATCTCTGGTGCCCTTTGACCTACAGGACCCAAATTCAAACTCGACCGAGCTACTACCTCAAGGTATCCACATACCAAATTTAAAGTCAATCGGTCCAGTGGAACGGAAGTTATCGTGTCGGCATACTGACTAACAGACTGCCAGCTAAAACAATTAACTTCCTTTCAATGCTACGCAGAAGGAAGTTAATATAATAATATTTATTTGCAAGTGGTTTTGTCTCACTTTAAACTTATTAACGCATCTTGTTATTGGCAGTTTTTTACTGATAACGACACAAAATAGCTTAATACTACTGTGTTTCGTATGGTGAGTGTAGAGAACCGGAGACCCTTTTTACTGGAAACGAGGTATTTTCATCCATTGAGGATTCTATTCTAAATGTAGATGTTTATGGGCCAGAGCATTCACTTAACTTTTTTTAAATAAGTTACCCCTTCACACTAAGATTTTCTCCTGTATCGTTGGAAGCAGTTTAGCTACATAAATTGCACAAGAACAACCATCAGACATAATGTAGGTCATACATATACTTGGTCTGTGCAGGATTCGAGCCCACTGCTCTCAGTGCCGTAAGTCTTTTCTTAACCACTGCGCAACCGAGCCGTCATTAGGTGTGCTCGTTTGTCACAATTATTCAATAAAAAAAAACTTTTTAAATTATTATTGGATATTCTTCTAATAACCAAACACAATAAAAATCTCTGAGTAATCTCCGTTCAATTAAAAACAATTAAAATAAATGATTTAAGTGTAGTCTGTCAGAAACAATGTCGTAACAGTGAGCAAAGAAACTTTATCTGCAGTAATTATGTTCACTTTCTTCGTCAGCAAGCGAATTGAATTCATTAGTTACATCTCACAGTCTATCACTGTTGCAGCCAATGAGATGCTGAGGATGTTTTGTTGCAAACTCACAGTTGGATCGTTGAACTTTAAATAGACGTAATCGTATTTTATATTATTATTATTATTTTATTGATTTATTGATTTCTGGATCTCGACAACAACGCCACCTACCGTTTCCAATTGTGAATCTAAGCCATTCTCTAATCAACTTAATCACACACACAAAATATCATAAAAATCGGCCCATCAGTTTAGGAGGAGTTAAGTCACATACACACGAACAGAAGAATTATGTAACATATAATATGCGTGTATTATACATCTCTTGAATCATTCTGTTTATTGATGAAAACCGCAATTCATTGTACAGTTTAAAAGATCTAAACGTACAGACAGCGGGAAGCGACCTTGTTTTACACTATGTAAAGATGACAAACGAGCACCACAGTCCACCAGACAGTAAGTATTTGATACGTCAGTAGCCTAATGGCAGGGCGCGGATCGCGAACTAGAAATTTCGTGGGTTCAAATCCGCCATTCGACACAAGCATTTTAAGCTTACCAGAAGTGGTTAAAGGGAATATATGTAAAGTTTAATAGCATTACTAGTATTTAAAAAAAAGTATTATGGTCCATAGGCATCTGCATTTATCCTCGATTAAGAATCCAAATTCATATATAATGTCATACATGAGGACTAAAATAGAGTGCTTCGTATCCAGGAAAATGGATCACCGGTTCTCTACAATCACTGAGGAAACACAACAGCGTTAATCTGCTATTTTACGCTGATATTCTGCGAGAGCGAGTTTCTGTACCGGTCGAGCCGACCCATTAGTGCTGCAATCATACTAAAGCTGTAGAAAGCCTCTATCTACTACTTTAAAATGTCTTATCTACGATACCATCTTCTCACTTAGTTCTGCAGCATATGCTGTAAGAAAGATTAGAAGTCACACAGATGTTGAAACAGCTAGATTAGTGTATTTTAGTTACTTTTATAGCGTAATGTCTTATGGAATTTTGCTATGGGGTAATGCGACTGATATTGAAGCTATATTTGTTTTGCAAAAGAGAGCCGTTCGGACGATTTATAATCTAAATTGTAAAGAGTCCCTCAGACTAAAATTTAAAGAAATAAACATATTAACTTTGGCATCGCAATATATTTATGAAAATGTAATGTATGTACATAAAAAGATACGAGTAAATAGCTTTAATAAGAATAAGGATGTGCATACTTTAAACACTAGGAACAAACATAAGCTTGTAATGCCAGTTACTAGACTCCACAGAATCAGTAATTCATTTATGGGGCAATGTATACGCTTTTACAACAAAATCCCAGAACATATTCAAAGTTTGTCAATAAACAACTTTAAAAGTTTTATTAAAGAAAAACTGTACAAAAAGGGTTATTATAATATCAAGGAATACATGAATGAAAATAACCCCTGGCAATAAGGTGATCGCCACCATGCTGGTTCTATGAAATATTATTTAAAAATTGTATAAACGAAATTATGTTTGAAAAAAAAAGTCCCGCTGGGTTTCTTGCTGGTTCTTCCCAGGACAGAGGTATTTTCCCAACCAGTGGTAGATAAAAAATGACTTTCAATAAGAATTATGTA
This sequence comes from Parnassius mnemosyne, assembly GCA_963668995.1. Taxonomy (NCBI): domain Eukaryota; kingdom Metazoa; phylum Arthropoda; class Insecta; order Lepidoptera; family Papilionidae; genus Parnassius; species Parnassius mnemosyne. Next base: position 71,776,098 of record CAVLGL010000001.1, read on the forward strand.
ATAATCGATATTGAATAAAAAATTATTCTATTCTATTCTATTCTGTTCTTATATACCATACTAAAATGTGTTTATTGCACACATAGAACGCGAAGCGGAGATGTAGTGCTCTATTGTCACTAAATCAAAAAATCGCGATCCACTCAAATCACTTCCACCAGCTGTATGTTGCACTTATAAAATAAAAAAAAGTAGACCACTAGCAAAAGAAAATTTCAATTAACACTTCTGACGTAGTTATAAGATTATTTATTTCGATTATTATTAAAAAGAAAGTTAATTGAAAATTATTTCACTTTGGACGTCAGTTGGTCGGTATGGATGTGAACAAGATTTTTTTTACTAGCCTTAGATTTTAATCCTTAGATAGTCTTTTGAATTTGAATACTGTATACCGTCCCGTTCGAGGTGTGTACTTTGGATTTACCGATTTATTTTTTAGTTTTTAACATCCTTAACGTGGTAGAGCCATGCTGCAGCTATATTAGTAGTATAGTTGTAGCACGAATGGGTCGGCTTGACCGGGGAAGGACCACGCTCTCACAGAATATCAGCGTCAAATAGCAGCTTCCCACTGCTATGTTTCGTATGGTGAGTGTAGAGAACCGGAGACCCATTTTACTAGAAAATAGGGATTCCATCTTAGTCCTCGCGGCTGACAACGTATCTGTGTTTTGCTTCTTTATTAAAGATAAATATAGATGTCTATGGGTCACGGCAACCACTTACTATTATGTGGACTGTGTGCTTGTTTGTCGCTCTATCCTATAAAAATCGAGAAACGCCGTGATATAAGAGATCAAATGTTGTTGTACAAATTGCTTCTTAATATCTTCGACTCTCCCCTACTTTTAGGCAAAGTGAATCTTGCGTGTCACAGGTTAGGTGCACGAAATAAACCTCTTTTTGCATTACCTAAAGTTAAAACAAGGTATGCCTCAAATAATTTTGTATCTCGTACATGCAAAAAGTTTAACTTAAAATATTGTAAATTAGATATATTTCACCTTGAATATGATAGTTACAAAGAAAATATTGTAAAACTTAATATATAATTGGTAGTATCACTTTGAGTTGTATATATAATGTTACTTTTAACTACTTACTACTTAATGTTTTAATTTATGAATACCATTTAGCTTGTTTTATTCTTTTATATTTTTAATTTTATACAACATAATATTGTGGTGGCAAGCTTTTATTATTATGTATTAGATATCTGTGGAAACTTCATTGGTTCTTAGGATTACTTTTATATGTTTTATTATGTAATTTATTATTTTACTATATGTTTCCCTTAAAAAGCAAATAAAAAAAATAGTATACTTTCATATGCATTTAATAAAAAGCTGTTATTTTGACATTAGCAACAGACACTTAAATTTTATTAATTTGTATAGATCAACAGAACACTAGCCGTATGACCCACAAAGGACGATTCCGACCCTCACATACGTATCTCAAACATCATCCGTATTCCAATTGTTTTAAAGTTTCAAATTAAATAAACGTAAAGCGTGATAAATTTATTTTGGTGTACAGTCTGCCTTCATGCACGGTTAACGTTTGAAACGGTAGATCTTTATGAAGTAGTTCGTTTTCGACGAATGAATAAATATTCGAATTCGGGAGTGACAGCAAAGCTTGTATAGGAAATATTTATAATAAAATATAAAAAATACTAGCTATCCGCTCCGGCTTCACACGGGTTATTTCTGTATCTCAACAAAGCTGTTTTTGAGTTTTAGCGAGACTAACGGATAGCAATTGATTTTTATATATAGAGATATTATATATATGTAGCTTGTATAGTAAAATATATATAATATAAAATATGTAGTAAAGGCGTCGATCACTAATAAAAAAATATCCTTACCGAATGAGCGCCCAGTCGATCATTTGGGTGCGCTTTTAATTTGTACGTAGCTTTGTGAATACAACTTTAGGCTATTCATTTAAAGTTGAAATTACATTGATGCATATTTATTTCAACTAGAATTACGTCAAAACAATTGCCGGCAGTTTTTGCATGCGATTGTGTATATAGTTTCTTTTTTTTGCGCCTAGAAGCAATTGGAAAGGGCTACCTCGATACGGCGAGGAAGTGGAGAATGCTTTACGCATACCACGACAGCCGGTCTGTCGTGGTTATGTGGGACTCACTGTACTCACCTACTGGGGAACCTACGTGATACCCACTAAACTCCACTTTGGGGACTGACAATTGGCGATTAAGCCGCTTTGTCGGATCGGAAGCGACCCTCTTTTGGGAGAAGAGGGCGCAGGAAGCTAGTTTAGAGTTCTAGAGGTATTTAGTTTGTTATTAGTAATCGATGAGGAAAGGTTTTAAATGAGGAGAAGATGTGTTGCAGTTACGAGAACTTTAATTGTTTTTTAATAGAATAATGGTGACAAACGAGCACACAGTCCACCTGATCGTAAGTGGATATCTACATTTATCCTTGATTGAATCAAAATGCAGATCCGTTGTCACTCCCGAGGACTAAGATGGAATGCCTCGTTTCCAGTAAAAAGGATCTCCGGTTCTCTACACTCACATTACGAAACACAGCAGATTTAAGCTACTATTTTACGCTGGTATTCTCAATATTAAATGTAATATATATGTATTAAGTCATTCTAATATTAATTAAGGATTATGTTATATACCTTACAGATAGATGTACATATCTATAGGCCAAAGCATCCACTTACCGCCAGGTGGACTGTATGGTCGTTTGTTTTTATTCTATAAAAAAACAACTTTTACTGAAATATAAGTACAATGTTCTTTAAATTAAAAAAAAAACATGCGTGAGTGTCGCGGAACACTCGGTTGGAACGAAGTTCCTTTCGTAGTACATTATTATTGATAAACTTATTATATTATTGATTAACAAATATAAATTAATTAATTATTAGCGTCTATTAAAACGAAGCGTCATTTAAAATAAAATACACTATGACGCAAAGGGTAGTGACGAAAAAAATCTTACACTTTTCGCCTAGCTCCCATCCGCCAAACCCGTACCGTCCGATAAGGAACTTCGTTCCAATAAAGTATGCATTTCGCCTTCTCTTCAGTGGAGTACTATATTGCTGAGCTTGGAGCCACTTACCCACCAAGTTGCAAAACTCACAACAACGCCACGTTTAATAAATTTATTAAACAAACTAGCTGCTCCCCGCGACTTCGCCCGCGTGGTATTTATGACGATTGGATTTCATGGGTTTTAATTTTTTTGCGATCATAATTATTTTTCTGAAATTAAAGTTGCCTAAGTTACTCCTTATAGTATCAGCTACATGCCAGTGATAGTCAAGTCAAAATCGGTTCATCTGTTTTGGAGATTAGCCAGAACAAACAGATACACAGACAAACATTTTAAAATGTTTTTGTTTACCGACTTTACGTAACTTTTAACTGGGTGAACTGATTTCGATGATTCTTTTTTTATTTGAAAGCTGGTGCTTCACATGTGATACCATATAAACTTGATAAAGGTCTGACGAATAGTTTTTGAGTTATTCTTAATAATTTATATTGAAGTCGGTTGTACAAAATTTTTAATTTTTAATTATTATATGTAACGTCTATACTTTCTTATGCATTTAGTAAATAGCTGTTATCTTGACATAACAAACAGATACTTTATTTTTTTTAATTAAAAAATACTAGTAATGCTATTAATTGAACATTACTATTATTCCCTTTAACCACTTCTGGTAAGCTTAAAATGCTTGTGTAAGGAGTGGTTCACGACAGTAGTCGAATAGCGGATTCGAACCCACGACCTTTCGAGTTTGCGGTCCGCGCCCTGCCAATTAGGATACTGACGCTATATTATACAAACAAATATATATATATATATATATATATATATATATATATATATATATATATATATATATATATTTGTTTGTATAGAAGGTAATTATAAAATTAAGGAATTTTTGGATGACAATACACCCCGGGAATGCGGTGATCGTTACCAAGCTATTTCTCACATTTGTATTGCCAATTGTGCAATACAATACTTGATGGTAAACTGTTTTTTTTTTTATAAAGTCCCGCTGGGTTTCCAACTGATACTTCTGGAGACAGAAGTGTTTTCATACAAATACAATTGAACACATAAATAGAATTGAAGTTTCTGTCCGTAATATTGAATTACTTGGCTTCTATTATGTTCAGGGGGTTATTTGTATGCTATCAAGACATAAAATAGTGAGCCGTGGTAGCCCAGGGGCTTGGCGCTCGCTGTAAATTTCACAGTAGGCGAGGAACCCGGGTTCGATCCCCGCGGGCACCAATGAAATTGTTAATTGTAATTTTATGTGATGATGTACCACGTGCTAGGCGGTGAAGGAAAACATCGCGAAGAAACCAGCATGTCTGTGAAATAAAAAAAAATATTTCGAAGATATGTGATGTTCACCAACACGCAACGGCAGAATGGCATACATTTATATCATAATATATCAATGTAAATAGGCTGTAACTTTAACTTCTTAACTACACGCAAAACGACGTGGAGATAACGGTGGTAGAGCCACGCAGCAGTTTTTGCTGTTGCATGTATGGGCCGGCTCGAGCCGGGTTGTTACCACGACCTCACAGAATACCGGCGTGAAGTAGAAGCTCTGCTTCTGCGTTTCGTCTGGTGAGTGCAGGTGGCCGGAGGCCCAATTCCCCCCCCCCCCCATCAACATGGTAGCGGAATTACACGATGAACTACCCCAGGAGGGTACCAGTACCCCTGGAGAATCCCTCGCTGAGCATCCACGACCATGTTATTCCGATCCTGAGCGTGGGTGCTCAGGCTGCCCCGCGTATTCTGGGAGGGGGCAAAATTCCACTCAAAAGCATAACTGCTAGGGGCAAACTGAGCAAGAACACCAAGGCGACCCCTGCCCCGCTATCCGTGAATTTCTGCAACATCAGGGGACTTCACTCTAACCTAAACGCCGTCCAATACCATCTCGAGACAGCGAAGCCGGCCTTGCTCTTTCTGACCGAGACGCAGGTTTCCTCTCCGGCTGATATTTCGTATCTGTGCCTCGGGCTGGAGTTTGCGTGTATGTCAGTGAGGACATCAGTTCTCGACGCCTCGGCAGTCTTGAAGGTTCGGACCTGTCCATCCTTTTGCTACGCGTAGACAGCGACGACCATCCGCGCGTCTACGGGTGCCTCTATAGGTCCCATAGCGGTAATGCCGAAACAGACTGACTCATCGACCACGTCCAAATGGCTACAGATTCCTTGCTACAACAGGTCCCATCCGCAGAGATCGTGATCCTTGGCGATTTTAACGCCCACCATGCCGAATGGCTCGGTTCACGTCTAACCGATCATGCGGGGAGATCTGTTTATGACTTTGCCTTGGCATATGGTCTGACACAACTGGTTACTTCGCCTACGCGGATTCCAGATTGGAGGATCATACACCTTCCCTGTTGGACTTCTGCTGACCTCTCATCCGGACGGATATCAGGTTTCCGTCGATGCCCCTCTCGGCTCTTCGGACCATTGTCTGATCCGGAGTGTGGTGCCACTCACGCTCCCTTCACGGTTGCGTTCTGCAGGTTGCCGCCGTGTTTGGCATTACAGGTCGGCGGATTGGGACGGAATGCGGTCTTTCTTTGCATCCTACCCATGGGGGCGGGTTTGCTTCTCGCCGGACGATCCCAGCGCTGTTGCTGACTCTGTCACTGATGTGGTGCTACAGGGAATGGAACTATTTATTCCATCATCTGTGGTACCCATCGGAGGCAGATCTCAGCCTTGGTTTGTTCGCTCCTGTAAGACTGCATTACGCAGTAAGCAGGAGTGTTATCAAGCCTGGGCTGCGACTTCGGCGACTCGGGATGTAAACACCAGCACACTTAAAAAGAAGTATAACTTCGCCTCCAGGTCCTTCAAAAGAGTTATTGCCAAGGCAATGTCAGAGCACATAGGCAGAATTGGCGAGAAACTAGTTCGCCTTCCTTCGGGAACCCGTGCATTCTGGTCTCTCACCAAGGCTGTCCAAGGGAATTTCTGTAAGCCATCACTATCATCTCTGCACAGGGAGGATGACTCACTGGCCCATGACGCAAAAGACAAAGCCGACCTTTTAGGCTCCCTTTTTGCGTCCAACTCGAGTCTTGATGACGGGGGGAAAACACCGCCGACCATCCCGCGGTGTGAGTGCTCCATGCCGGATGTGCTGTTCTCACAGCGCTCGGTTCGCAAAGCACTGCTCTCCCTGGACATCCAGAAGTCGAGTGGGCTTGACGGAATCCCCCCAATTGTGCTGAGGACGTGTGCTCCGGAGTTGGCACCGGTCCTAACGCGTCTTTTCCGGTACTCCTACTCCCAAGGCGTAGTCCCGAATTCATGGAAGACAGCTTTTGTCCACCCGATCCCTAAACAAGGCGACCGCTCAGATCCATCCAACTATAGGCCTATCGCGATCACCTCCTTGTTCTCCAAAATAATGGAATCCATTATTAACTGCCAGCTCAGCATCACCAGCTGATTAGTGACCGCCAATTCGGTTTTCGTCGGGGTCGATCAGCTAGTGATCTTCTGGTCTACCTGACCCATAGATGGGCGGAGGCAGTAGAGTCCAAGAGGGAGGCGTTGGCCGTTAGTCTGGACATTGCGAAGGCCTTCGATCGGGTTTGGCACAAAGCGCTTCTTTCGAAGCTCCCTTCCTATGGGCTTCCCGAGAAATTGTGCAATTGGATCACCAGCTTCCTTGCAGATCGGAGCATCAAGGTCGTTGTAGACGGTGCATGCTCTGACTACAAGATTATTAACGCTGGTGTTCCACAAGGCTGTGTGCTATCACCAACGCTGTTTCTTCTGCATATCAATGATATTTTGCTAACTGGTAACATTCATTGCTATGCGGATGACAGCACTGGTGATGCTCTATATACCGGCCGTGCCAATATTTCACGGGAAAACGTCGCTGAGTACCGGAACAAACTTGTGTCTGAAGTCGAGTCTTTGCTGAAAAAAGTCTCGGATTGGGGGCGACTAAATCTAGTCCAGTTTAATCCTCAGAAGACACAAGTTTGCGCGTTTACCGCTAAAAAGAACCCCTTTGTCGTATCTCCTCAGTTTCAAGGCACTCCCCTTCTTGCCTCAGCCAGTATCGGTATCCTCGGAGTCGACATATCGAGTGACGTGCAGTTTCGTGGTCACTTGGAAGGGAAGGCCAAATTGGCCTCTAAAAAGCTTGGCGTGCTCAGCAGAGCGGGACAGTATTTCATGCCGGCACACCGCCTGCAACTTTACAAGGCGCAAGTTCGGCCTGGGAATACTGTTCCCATCTCTGAGCAGGGGCTCCCCAGTGCCAGCTCCTTCCACTTGACCGCATCCAACGCAGAGCTGCTCGAATCGTCGACGACCGAGCCCTTTCCGATCGGCTCGATTCATTGGCACTGCGAAGGGATGTTGCATCCCTTTGCATTTTCTTTCGCATCTACCATGGGGAGTGCTCTGAGGAACTGTTCGGATTAATCCCAGCCGCCAAATTTCACGAACGCACATCGCGGCAGAACTCCCGATACCATCCACACCATCTGGATGATTGGCGGTCCACCACTGTGCGATTTAGAAGATGTTTTCTTCCTCGCACGACCTCCTTGTGGAATCGATTACCACCAGCGATTTTTCCGGACCGATACGACTTAGGGACCTTCAAGAAAAGAGCGTACTCCTTTTTAAAAGGCCGGCAACGCATCTGCGATTCCCCTGGTATTGCAGTTGTTCATGGGCGGCGGTAGTCACTTACCATCAGGTGAGCCGCATGCTCGTTTGCCCCCTCCTATAAAAAAAAAAAAAGTTGCGGAAAACAGCCCGCCGTAAACTAAATTTCTTAACTTTTAAGACATAAATCACAACTCTTATATTTATTGTCTGTCTGTCTGTCTCTCCGGGATAGTCTTCGGAATAGCTGAAGCGATTGTGATGAAACTTTCCGATCAGACAGAAAGCAATGGCAGGAGGGATCTAGGTATTTTATCCGAAAAACTTGAAGTTTTTTTTGATAAAAAAAAATTATAAAATGGTCTTTGATTACTTTAAACTAGCTGTTCCCCGCGACTTCGCCCGCGTGTAATTTAGGGATTTAATTTTTTTTGTAAGGTACCCTAATTATTTTTCTAAAATAAAAGTAGCCTAAGTTACTCCTTAGGATATTAGCTATCTGCCAGTGAAAGTTCCGTCAAAATCAGTCAAAAGTTTCGGAGATTAGCCGGAGGAAACAGACAGACAAAAATTATAAGATGTATTTTTGTTGGCATAATTTCCATGTGAGGCAATCTACGGGGGACGTCTATGTGGCATTTTGATAGGTTGTAATTTATGGATGAATTTATTTCACACTAGCTGTTTCCCGCAACTACGCCCGCGCGTAATTTATTACGATTGGATTTCAAGGGTTTTAATTTTTTGCGCGGAACCCCAATTATTTTTCTAAAATAAAAGTAACCTAAGTTACTTCTTATAACATCAGCTATCTGCCAGTGAAACTCCCGTCAAAATCGGTCCGGCCGTTTCGGAGTTTATTCGGAACAAACAAACAGACAGATAAAATTTTAAAAATCGTGTTTATGTTATAAGTAGCGTATATACTTTCATATGCATATAGTAAAAAGCTGTTATTTCGATATTACAAACAGACACTTCAATTTTATTTATTTGTATAGATAAGCAAAGTGAATAAAATATCTGATAAAAATCGCGGCAATACGTGATTTTTGTCCTTAAAAAATTTAAAGTTTGCCTTTTAAAAAATCTGGAATAGAGGATGATATAAATTCGAAATCATTACACAGCATAATATAGTAAAATATATACAGCAGCGCTCTAAATTAAGTAATTTAATTTTAAAAATGCGTTAAGAAGCATTGAAGTAATATGTGCTACATAGTACATACATCGATCAATTATTAAAAAAAAACTATATACTCGTACACAATCCCAAGCAAAAGTTCTCTAAAAACTGTCGCCAACTGTTTTGACGTAATTCTAGTTGAAATAAATATGCATCAATGTAATTTCAACTTTAAAAGAATAGCCTAAAGTTGTATTCACAATGCTGCGTACAAAATTAAAAGCGCACCCAAATGTTCGAGTGGGCGCTCATTCGGTAAGGACACTTTTTGTCACTGATTGTGTATCTAGTTTTTTATTAGTGATCGATGACTACACGCTAGAAAACGGGCTCAAACTAATTTAGCGCTTGCCATAAAAAAAATTAAGAAAACTTAAAAAAAACACGCATTGATCATGAGCTACGATGATTCTAGAGAGAATTATCCTGGTCAGGATACTGGGATAAAGTTATTAAATTATTAAGTACAAGTTAATCGGTCATCAACAAGATGGTTACATTAAAATATTCCGTTACATAGATAGATGCACACGAGGCTAGCAAAAGCGTACTAAAAAGGTACTCTGTGCCTCCTGCCACGCGCCCACACTGCAGCACAGATTTTGTTCGTGGTGTCTTTTTTCGAATTACAAGACGCTACTGTTGTATAACTATACTTGTATACCTGTTATACTGTTGATTTCCATCTGATATTCCTTCCGTCATACGATTATCGAGACTGACTGACGCGGTAGTCATTAGGATGAAACCTTTAAATTATTTTTATTTTTATGTAATTACTGGCTGGTACACGGTGCGTTGCTGCCACAAAAAAATGTGGAAATATCATTTTAAATTTGGAAGAGTTATATTGTTTAATTAGGGATTATAATACACTATTGTCATTTATTGGTCTGTGATATGGTAAGCAAAATAGACGTAATTCCGATCAATATGTTTAATAAATACACGTCTATAATAACAAAGGAATATTATAATATTCTAAGAATTGTTTGTTTTATATTGTCTGTAACTGTATTAACCATACTCTAGACGCTAGGGCATTTACTATTTTTAAAATTGTAGAAAGTACAATGCAACAGCGGCATTACTTTAAAAATTAAAAAAAAAAATCAACATTCAAACAACTATAAATAAACAACGTTATTATGGCATAACGAAGCATAACCAATCTCACAATCAGTCGTGGTGAAAGTGATGACGAATTTGAAGAAAATAAAAAAGGAAGAACACGAGAAGATGAACTACTAAAATACGATTGAGATACTGACGGATGCAAACAAGGAAGCGTCATAAAAAACGCGTGGGAAGGCTCTTAAATTAATGATGTTTCGATAAAGAACGAGAAGGCAGCGATACGCTAATATCGAGAAAATTAATTTGCTGACGTGTAAATTAATATTTGCTGATATGAAAATGAAATTTCTTGTAGGCAATAATTTAAATGGAAGTCCCTCAGATATAACTTATGAGGTCTGACTAATTGAACGATATATTCTTCGTTTATGGTTTGTGTGGCTACGTCATGCATCAGTTCATCTCGTAAAAGTCAAGTAGGAGTATAAGGTACATAATTTAAAATTTAAAATTTTGTACAGCCGACTTCAATATAAGTTATTAAGAATAACTCAAAAGGTCTGACTTTGATCAAATTCATATGGGACCACACGAGAAGTACCAGCTTTCAAATAAAAAGAGAATCATCGAAATCAGTTCACCCAGTCAAGAGTTATGAGGTAACACACATAAAAAAAACATACAGTCGAATTGAGTACCGTCTCCATTTTGCAAGTCGGCAGAAAATTTTGGTTTTGGACCAAAATTACTTATAATTACCATATATTATTGTTTTGTTGCAATAAAGTGTAATAACAGAATCTAGACCCGCTCGAAAATCCAGAACAATGATCTGTCTGGAGAACCGCTAGTTCATTACGAGCACTATGTAGGTCCTTCTTATTTATGGCATTAAAATATAGCGGCTCAACGGCTACATTTCCAATGCGAGCAATTTTGCACGCGATCCGAAAGCCACAGACCGTTCTCGTAACATGACTCCGATTACCTGCTACAGTGTTTTGTTTAACGAACGTTTAGTTTGGAATGTCGCCGCTCGGTAGCGTAATGACTTAATTATTTTATTTGTTTTTCTTCCTATGACATGTATACCTCTATAAATAGTGGGAGGCAATTCAGAAAAATGATGATAACATAACACAAGTGGTAAAATTAAAGATTTTGTACAACCGACTTCAATACAAATAAAATGAGGACATCATCAATGTAGTCAAAGTAAATTAAATACGCATTATTAAGGATAACTCAAAAACTACTGGTCAGATCTTGATCCCACACGAGACTCACTTACAAATAAAAAAGAATTTTCAAAATCGGTTCACCCGGAAAAAAGTTTTTTTTTTTATAGGATAGGGTGACAAACGTGCACACAGTCCACCTGATGGTAAGTGATTGATGTGACCCATAGACATCCACATCTATTCTCAATAAAGAATCAAAATGTAGATGCGTTGTCAGTTGTCACCCGTGATGATTAAGATGGAATGCCTCTTTTCCAGTAAAAAGGGTCTCCGGTTCTCTACACTCGCCATACGAAACACAGCAGCGTTAAGCTGCTATTTTACGCTGGTATTCTGTGAGAGCGTGGTCCTTCGCCGGTCGAGCCGACCCATTCGTGCTATAATTATATCTACTACTAATATAGCTGTAGCATGGCTCTACCACATAAAAAAAGTTCTGAGGTAATACACAAAAAAATACAGTCGAATTGAATACCTCCTCCTTTTTTTGCAACTAGTTAAAAAGGTTTGCCTACAATTGTTACAATTTTCATACAAAATCTTAAAATATAACAACACCTCTAAGTCATAATTTAAAAACTAAATTTACGTACTTATATTGAGATAAAAATAATTTATGTTAAAGCATAACAACCAGTGAATTAGTTATGAGCTTATGAGTAAGTATACAATATATATAAGTATGTAATAAGTATACAAAAAATATTATTTTTAATACAAAATTGTATCTAACAAGTACTAGCGAAAAAGGAAACAAAAAATATATCAGTCCGGCTACTGACCCCATTACAAAGTTTACTTACCAGTTTATTAGTTACATGAGAGTTGTTACTAGCAGAGTCATTAATAAATATTATATTTATAACGCAAAAAGTTTGCAGTGAACTTCAGTTCACTGCAAACTTTTTGCGTTAGTTCAGTTTGGAGTGACAATCATCTTATATCCTACCGGAAACACCGACTGAAAAGGAAGAATAGACGTAACGTTTCGTACGTTTATAGTGATGCCGAAACCATGCTCAACTTCTTCACATGCTCTTACTTTCTTTTTTCTTATTTCTTCTTTCTTTGTTTATAAACCTGTTAAACTTACTGGACGCACACATATGCTCCTATAACCATTTTGTTGGTCAACTCCTTCACATGCACTTATTTTCTTATTTCTTCTTTCTTTATTTATAAACCTGTTAAACTTACTGGACGCACACACATGCTCCTAAAACCATTTTGTTATTCGCAAATTGATTTTAATAGCTTATGTACTTGAGTTCTTACAATGAGTTGAGTGTGGTTTTGGCTTGGTTTTTTGCGTCACTTGAAATGTACACAGCGCTCCGTCTTTCTTTCTTTGTTGTTCTGAGATCGGAAAGAGCAGAACAACCAGTGTAAAATAACTAATTATATATTAAAATAGCTGATAGCACCCGGCGTCACGCGTTGCTGTCGCATTAGAAATAATTTTCGAAATATCGTTTTAAATTTGGAAAGCTAATATTGTGAAATTAGGTATAAAAATACGTTCATTGAAATTGAATAATGATACATAACTTTCAAATAAATTTGTGGGTACGATACGCACGTCACCTACTGTAATTTAATTGTCTATATCAATGCCTATAACCTTCTTGCAAGTGCAAGCTATAAGTTGACAAAGTTTTACCGCTATGTGATGAACGGTGTGGCAGCGAATAAAATACGAACAAACAATTTTATATATATATATTAGATAACTATAATACTAAAATTTTGTACAACCGACATCAATATAAATTATTAAGAATAACTCAAAAACTGTTGGTCCTACCTAGATAAGTTTGGTAATAACTTTGTATATTTTCTGGGACTTTTTTGTAATATCGTATACATTGCCACATAAAATGAATTACTGACTTTATGGAGTCTAATAATTGGTATCATTAGCTTGTGTTTGTTCCTGGTGGTTACAGAGTGTATACATCATTTTTTTTTTTACTAAACCGCTTTTGTTTTCGTGGACACACATTTAATCTTCATAAATATACTGAGGGATCAAAGTTAATGTAAAAATTAAGTTATAGTTATTCGAAACACTATCTAGAAATATTTAAACATCTTGGGATTTTTTTTTTCTAATAGCTTGTTAACGTATTATGTTGATCTTTTATTCTGCGGAACAGACTCAAAATATAAGGGACATAAAATTTAATGTAAAGATGCGATATGCTTGAATGAGGTTAATCGAGGCGGTTCAAAGTAGTTTCATATATTAAAAAAAAGAATTGAAACGTGTACAAGTCGATAAAAACATTGTAAAATATTTTAGTGCTCCGAGTATTTCAGAAAATGGACACTAAGCAACTAAGAAAGTGATCGAACTCGATGTCAAATACACATTAAGAAGTGGGAAATATAAATATGATGTTGGTAGAAAAATTAATTGCCCGTGTAGTGATGGTGTAAGAATATCCACTGTAGGCATTCTAGAAACTGATTAATGACTGACCTGTTTTATTTAAAACCAACTTCTTACGTAAATGACATTGTGTAACAAAAAACTTCACCTCAGTCACAACTGACGATATCTAGAGAGCAGAAGAATATTATCCCTTATTAACTAAAGTGAGTTTTTATGCGTGGTACAGCCATGCTGCAGCTATATTATGGTTGTAGCACGAATAGGTCGGCTCGACCGGGGAAAGACCACGCTCTCACAGAATACCAGCGTAATATAGCAGCTTAACACTGCTGTGTTTCGTATGGTGAGTGTAGAGAACCGGAGACCCTTTTTACTGGAAAAGAGGCATTCCCTCTTAGTCCTCACGGGTGACAACGCATCTGTATTTTGATTCGCAAACGAGGATAGATGTAGATGTCTATGGGTCACAGCAACCACTTACCATCAGGTGGATTGTGTGCTCATTTGTCACCCTATCCTATAAAAAAAGAAAACTAAATATGTTAATTTTATGATATGAATTTTATGTATGATAAAATTAACATACTTAATAACCACGTGAAGAGTTCGAGTAAAAGGTGTTTTTGCCAGGAGACTAGTTCACCTGGAAACACGGAGAGCAATTGTAGACGCCTCCGCCTCGTCACGTAGCGGTCCAGCACACAGAGACTCCAGTGCTGTAGAACGCACGCTGTTCACCCCGCAGTAATTCCACTACGTACGTAGCAAGAGCAGACTCTCGACGTACTTCTAATTTATTACCCAGTACATATGCATATGCAGTACATATGAAGCGCGGCGGAAAGTTTCCTTGCCCTAAAACCCTCTCAGAAATGAGAGGAGGCATGTGCCCAGCAGTGGGACGTAAATAGGCTGCAACTTTACTTTTATAGCCGGTGCAAAAATAGTAGGATACTTTCACGGGTAAAATGAAATACCCTGTAAAGCTTAAAGTACAAGCTCCTCGCATATTTATTTTGTGAACTAGCTGTTCCCCGCGATTTCGCCCGCGTGTCTTATAACACCAGCTATCTAACAGTGAAAAACCAGTCAAAATCGGTCCAGCCGTTTCGAAGATTAGCTGGAATAAACAGACAGACAGATAAAATTTTTAAAAAATAGTGATTTTAGTACAAGTACCGTATATACTTTCATATGCATTTAGTAAAAACGCTGTTATTTTGACATTACAAACAGACACTTCAATTTTATTTATTCGTATTCTATGAGCCACAGCGTTCACTTACTATTAAGTGGACTGTGTCGTTTGATACTTTGTCATCTTTATCCTATATAAAACGTTGCAAGTTTACTTTTTTTTATTTGTTTTTAATTATTTGCATTGTCCAACAATGCATGTAATTTCTCTTACTTTCTGAACTACATCTTATTTGAAAAGACAAGTCACTCGACGTATTACTCTCTCATTTACCTTTCCTGCAACGAGGAACTTGTTTAATCCTCGGTAATGGTTAGTCTGCAGTGTCAGCACACATGGCCGCTTTAACTTAGAGAGTTTGCGTGTAATTGACTTTTCAAGTACAAGTTATTACTTGGTTTAAAGCGGAACAATGCTTATATAAACTTTAACCTCAGTACAAGTACTAGACGGTAGTTAATTTGAGTTTATAATATAATTATTGACTGGCTCGCTGGTCTAGTGCAGAGATTCCTAAAGTGTGTTCCGCAGAACTTAAGGGTTCCGTGGAAAAGTTACCAGCGTTCCGTAAATTTATTTATTTCTGCTTTGGACCGGGTAAGGACCACGCTCTCACAGAATACCAGCGTAAAATAGCAGTTTAGCACTGCTGTGTTTCGTATGGTGAGTGTAGAGAATCGGAGATCTTTTATACTGGTAAAGAGACATTCCATCTTAGTCCTCACGGGTGACAACCCATCTGCATTTTGATGCTTTATTGAGGATAGATGTAGATGTCTATGGGTCACAGCAACCACTTACCATGAGGTGGACTGTGTGCTCGTTTGTCATTAACCTATAAAAAAAATTCACACTGGTATCTACTAATATTATTTTGAAATAGCGCAAAATATGTGACGAGAACTCATTACTGTTATATAGATACGTAGGTAGTTAAATATAATTATTTTATGACATTTCAATTGCACTATCTATGGTCTGTAATCATTTAACGTGGGGTTTCATAAAATAATAGAGAAGTGGTGAGTGTTCCATTACCATAAAAGTTTGGGAACCCCTTGTCTAGTTGTCGTAAACGAGAATACTATCACGAGGTCCTGGTTTCAGATCCTGGGTCAGGACCAATATCAGTTATTTGGGTATTTCCATCAAGCAATTCTTACTGGAGTCAGAAAGTTGGCGGTGTTTCACACCCATTCCTCGGAAAGTGCCTAAAGCCGTTTTCCCCGAGTCTGATCTCTTTCCAATCGTGTCGTATTACTATTCAATCGGAATATGAGTGAGGGAATAGAGAGTGCACCATGTGCATGCGCATACACTATACACTCTTGCACTATAATTATGTCCTGTGCAGATGGTACGTTTTTTTATGGGATAAGGGTGATAAACGAGCACACAGTCCACCTGATGGTAAGTGGTTGCTGCGGCCCATAGACATCTACATCTATCCTCTGTTACAAATCAAAATGTAGATGCGTTCTCACCCGTGAGGACTAAAATGGAATGCCTCATTTCCAGTAAAAAGGGCCTCCGGCCACCTGCACTCACCAAGCGAAACGCAGAGGTAAATCTCTACTTCACGCTGGTTTTCTGTGAGGTCGTGGTACCACCCCGGTTCGAGCCGGCCCATCCGTGCGACAGCAAAAGCTGCCGCGTGGCTCTACCACTGTTAAAAACTGTTTTCGTTTACACTGGCCGCCGAGAGCGACATTCGGTCTGGAGGACATTTTAACCTCTGGGAATGAGGTGATCGCTACCATGCTGTTTCTAAATCTTTTCATACTAATTGTATTTAATATTATATAGTAAATTATAATTTAAAAAAAAGTCCCGCAAGGTTTTTTTCAAAAGTAATTTTTTACTTTACCATTGGTTCCAAAAAATCCTCTGTCCTGGAAAGAACCAGCAAGAAACCCAGCGGGACGTTTTTAAAATAAATTTTAGATCAAAATGTAGTTGATTATGCGGCAGTATTAATTGCTATTATTGTAGTCATTTTACGTTCATGTTATCTGAAAACTTATTAAAATGACATAAACTTAAGTTCTCTACTGAAATAACAAGCAAATGCATTTCAAATTAACGATCCTCTATCGCGGAAGGCTTATTTCTGGTTTAAATTCAATATTTAGTTGATTACGTTAACTAATCTTAAATTACACTATACATAACATTGAAATATATTATACAATACTATTTGACCAGGCAGACGTTGTTCTGCCCTTTCCGACGACCATTTACTTTCCTTAAAAAAACTCCTGAGATTAGCAATAAAAAAAATTGAGGGTCACTTATCGGGATAAAAACTATCCTATCTCTCAAGTTGGACCAAACTGCATACAGTGTGCACAATTTCATTGAAATCAGTTTAGTAGTTTAGGAGTTCATCGCGGACAAACAACGTGACACGTAATTTTTATATATAAAGATTAAAAAGAAACTATATCTTCAATAAACGAAACTTTGACAGAATAAGACGAATTCAGAGTATCAGGGGTAGGGTAAAATGTAGGGTTGGTTAACCGACTTAAAAAAGAGGATGTTCTCAATTCGAGTGTTTGTTTTTTTGTATGTATGTTACGCAACATATTCGTGGATTTTTCATTAAATATGTTATACTTCAAGAGTGGCCCCATATAAATATGGAGAAAAAATTCCACCCCTAAGGGTAGCATAAATAACTTCTTTTTTTATAGATTTGAAGTCGGTTTTTACTTTTTGTTATAAGTTATAATTATTTATTAGAATATTGTTACCAAGCATAAAATTATTTTAAATTTTCTTTACGTGGTAGAGCCATGCTGTGTAGTAATATTAGTAATATAGTTGTAGCACGAATGGGTCGTCTCGACCGGGGAAGGACCACGCTCTCACAGAATACCAGCGTAAAATAGCAGCTTAACGCTGCTGTGTTTCGTATGGTGAGTGTAGAGAACCGGAGACCCTTTTTACTGCAAAAGAGGCATTCCATCTTAGTCCTCACGGTTGACAACGCATCTGCATTTTGATTCGCAAACGAAGATAAATGTAGATATCTATGGGCCACAGCAACCATTTACAATCAGGTGGACTGTGTGCTCGTTTGTCACCTTATCCTATAAAAAAAAACCATCCACACCATCTGGATGCCTGGCGGTCCACCACTGTACGTTTCACTAGGAGTTTTATTCCGCGTACGACCTCCACCGGCGATTTTTCCGGATCGATACGACTTAGGGACCTCTAAGAAAAGAACTTACTCCTTTTTAAAAGGCCGGCAACGCCGCTGCAATGCCCCTGGTGTTGCAGTTGTTCATGGGCGGCGGTAGTCACTTACCATCAGGTGAGCCGTATGCTCGTTTGCCCCCTCTCCTATAAAAAATGATAGGCTACCAAAATGTCAGCAAAATGCAAGCAGCATCCCACACCAGGGCTTTACCTCTCTCCCAAAGGACCAAAGTCATACCGTCGGGTCTCTTGCCATCGTCTCTAAATATTCTACAAGGTTCTAAAACCGAGGGGACATATTTAGAGATACGTTCCATTACAACTTACATTAACTTAATACATTTCGAATAAGGGTTACCGGACTGTTGACATTCTCGAGATCATATTAAAGACAATCGAAGAAACTAAAGTGTGACACAACGGTCGCAATACACAGTTGTGTGGCCCGAGTGTCGGCGCCCGTCGATTTGATCCGCCACCGCTACCACTTTCGTCACGCCTTTATCCGAGCACTGGTCAGTGGAATTTTATGAGAGCCGTTACACGAATGGCCTATTATATAAAACAGTTTATCGGGCTATTAAGGATGCTATTTTAAAATCAAAGGATTTTGCTTCAAAGGAAAACTTCTCGAGATGACATTTAAACATAAACATATTGAGAGAAATGTTCTTTCAGAATAAAAGAAAGTATTTTTGATAGGGTCTCCGTAGTATATATACATTATCTGTGTAATAAATAATATTTAATCTATTACACTACAACCCATAGTAATTAGTGTTGGCCTAAAGGTCTAGATGCCAGGCCATAAACTCCAAAAAAAAATAGTATTTAGTGACTTTTGGCGGGAACTTGATTGGCGGCAAATTGCTGCTCTTATATTATAGTTTAAATAATGATTTCAAGTGGATTTTGATATCAAAAAGTGGTGGGATTTTATGTATTAAATGTCTACGCATGTGCACTATTAGTGTAAACGGTGAAACAGTGCTCCGATGGTGATGTGAATCTCAAGATAAGGTGTCTGTCTGCTTAGGCGTCTTAAGATACTATCGCCAACTGTCTGCTGGCTCAGGTTGCAGACAACATCCCTGAGCTCCATTTTATGTCCCTTGTTCTCTTATGAAAAAATCAGTTCACCGTTTCCTTTTCTTATTTTTATTAATGTGCACAAAAATTACGCAGGTTATTCGTAGTTAGGCAGTTATTCGTATGACACTTTCCGTGTATTTTGTTTATGGTCAGTGATTTAATTACTTTGTTTGTTTCGTGTACGCGCACGTACAATACGAATTTCTCTTTTGTTGATAGCCTAATTTTTTTTTAATTTTGTAACAATGACGTCTGAAATTGGTACAGTAGGTAGATGAGAATTGATTTAAAGGCCACACTCTTCCATAGAATTTTTTTTTAAATAAAATACTAGTAATGCTATCAAACATTACTAATATTCCCTGGTACCACTTAACCACTTCTGGTAAGCTTAAAAATTCTTGTGTTAGAAGTGGTTCACGACAGTAGTCGAATGGTGGATTCGAATCCACGACCTTTAGAGTTCGCGGTCCGCGCTCTGCCATTAGGTTACTGACGCTTCATTTAGAATTATTCTATTATTAAGCCTCATTTAAATATTATGTGTATACACATAATATTTAATAATCTCTACTCAATGAAGTCGAGCACCGCGACTTCTTCTAAATTAAAGTCAAAGTCTTTTTACTTAATTTTAAAGTCGAAAAATTAAATTTAAACTGTTGTTGACGAGTATGTTTACCTGGGACAAATAGTCCGACTAGGTAAGTCCAACTTCGACCGAGAGGTCAATCGACGGATTCAACTCGGCTGGGCAGCGTTCGGGAGATTACGGCACATCTTCTCGTCAGGTGTACCTCAAAACATGAAAACTAGTCTGTACAACCAGTCCGTGTGGCCAGTGATGACCTATAGAACTGAGACGTGGTCCTTCACTGCTCGCCGTATGAGGAAGCTCAAGGTCGCTCAGCGAGCTATGAAGAGGGTTATGCTAGAGGTTTCTTTGCGTGATAAACTTAGAAATGAGGATATCCGCAGTAGAACCAGAGTGACCGACATAGCCCAACGGATTAGTAAGCTGAAGTGGCAATGGGCTGGCCATATAGCTCGAAGAACCGACTACCGATGGGGAAAAAAGGTTCTCGAGTGGCAGCCTCGTACCGGCGGATGAAGTGTAGGGCGTCCCCCCACTAGATAGAGTGACGATCTGGTAAGACATGCAGGAAGTCGATGGATGCAGGTGGCTCAGGACCGTGCTTTGTGGCATTCCTTGAGGGAGGCCTGTGTTCAGCATTAGACTTGTAATGGGCTGTAACGATGATGATGATGATGATGAAATTTAAACTTTTACTGGAGTATAAATAACAATACTAAGTTAAAGGCCAAACATTCACGGTTATTCCCAAAAAAAAAATACCAATTGGTTATTAATAAATTTTTATAAAATTTTATACTTAAAAAAAAAGTATTTTTTCCCAGATTGCTGCAGAGTTGCCAAGATACCCCCAAGAGTACCTGCGGGGTTATCCATAACTTACCGGACACTCCGTAGAAATATTTATTAAAACCATTATTTTTAATTTAGACAATATTTAACTATAATTACATACCCATTATAATTAGCCGGCAACCACGTTTTCAACTTGCTTTTGAATATTTCTTTATTACTACATTACATACATTCGTCTTCAGAAAATATCTCATTAAAAATACGTGGTACTAGATATTTTCTCGTCCTCTTGCCGTAGTAATTATTAACCCTATGCTTAGGTATTTATTTCGCGAAGTAATTCTAATGTTTTCGCTAAATGTTTTTAACTGTTGTAAACTCAAGATATTTAAATGGTTCTATTGCAATTATGTACTACAGTTTTACATAGGTAATATTATAAAATATTTAAATAAACTATTATAGTTTCCGTCTATGTTATATTTTCCTTTTGCTTTAGAATTTTATCTGTATATGGTGAAAAGTACGTCTATACGCAATTAGTTCGTACGAGGACGGCACTGAAAATTTCGGGAATCAAGGAAGTGACACAACATTACTATTTAAAAATGTATTTATTGCTTTTCGAAGTATTCTCCGCGAAATTTGACACATTTTTCCATACGATGGAACCAATCATTGAAGCAACCATTCCATTCGGAAGTTGGGGTCTCCAAAATGGCCGTTTTAGTGCAGCCTATGTAACTCAGGGCTGAATTGGCTGGTGCATAAAGCATATATAAGATTGAGCTGCTTACTATGAATTTTAAGTTTTTAAGCCTAGATATTATGGATAGAGCCGTGGTAGCTCAGGGCCTTTTTTTATTACACGGGGAAATACCTACGCATACCCGCCCCGCGGAGGCAAGGACGGTTTATGTCGTACTCGCACCGACTAAAACCCCATGGTGTTATACCTTCGCCGCATATTGACAGGGCCTCGGGAACGCGTTCTCACACATCCGCGGCCCCACCAGCGCCAGCTGCCCCATGGCAGCCCCTTCTCGGGGGAGGACCTTTCCTCTCCATTCTCCTTCTCAGGCAAGGCGCACCAGGAACACAAGGCACGCCCCCCTCCACTGCCTCCAACTCCACCTGCATATCGGACCCCCCCCCCGCCGAGTCCGATACGCGGAGGCCAAGGGGCCAGGAAAATCAAACGCTTAGTACCACCCGCTTTTCTAGCCGTCTTTCTTTCTATCTATATTTCTTTCTTGCTTTCTTGTTTTATATATTTCTTTTTTTTTTCTTTGTTTGTTTTATACAACATTCCCAATAAATATAACCAATTTCTCACCACATCAGCTCATTGATCTGACGATGATTGCTGATGTTCCTCGTAAAAGGCTTTTAGCGCTTTAGAGCTCCCTTCTCCGCTGCATACTCGTACATAATATTTGTCCAGCACGAAGCTTGTAAGCGTGCGACATCCGGTGGACAAAAAATTACTTTATTTGATTATTATCAGGAAATAAAGGAAAATCAAGCTGTAGAAAAATCTAATTCAATAACATGCCTTTCATATTATCGAAAAATGTTACATAGTTATTGCTTATAAATACGAGAACTCGAACGTCAAGTTGTCAATTTTTTCCCGTCAGTGAAATTATGATTTTTTATCTCGATTTATACAAATTATTTTAAAAATACATTCCATTAATATTTTAATGGAGTATTTCATGTATACACATTTTCCGAGAATATTATACTATTTGAAAAACTATGAATTCTTGCGTGTCACAATCGTGTCTAAAATACATTTTTGTCCAACCTGGACTTAAGTGAAAAATGGTTATACATTTTTGTACATTGCCGAGGATCCATACCCTACTAATTAGGTGCCGTGATTACGAAACTTCGAGCTTTATATAGCTACAAAGGCAATACATAGCAAACGAGGTATTGGAGTTCCCTCACGACATTCCTCCAGCCTGTCTGACTGTTCACAGATAACTTTAAATGCAGAGCTTACAGAATAAAATCTACATACATCATGCATGAGCGGTACTTACACGTACTTAGCTGTCACGACAGTGCACAGTTGCAAGTCTTCGGCTAATATTTAAGGTGACACGTTCCTAGAAATATATTGTTTACAACCTCGTGGCTTAGTGGTCGGGGTAAAACAGAGTCTTAGGTTTGAATTAAGCTAAATTTTAAAAAGCAAAGTATTTTTATTCAATACACCTGATGGTAAGTGGATTCTGTGGCCCATTGGCATCTACATCTATCCTAAAAAGGTCACCGGTTCTCTACTCTCACTATAAGAAACACAGCAGCAATAAGCTGCTATTTTACACTGGTATTCTGTGACAGCGTGGTCGCTCCCCGGTCGAGCTGACTCATTACCAGTTACTCGACTCCACCGAGTCGGTAATTCATTACGGTGTATACGCTTTTACAACACAATCCCAGAAAATATACAAAATTTGACCACCGCAAAGTTCAAAGAGTTTATTAAGTAAAGTTGGTGTAAAAAGTGTTACTATATTATTAAGGAATTTATGGATGATTTGATGATACTCGTATATTGTTAATTGTGTACCACATACAGGGTTATTTTGCAACAACCGGCCAAATTTGCAGTGAAGGTTCAGAATAAGTAATATAGGCAAATGGTGAATAAAAATTAATTTAAAAAAAAATCTCAATAATTCTGTCGTTTTTATTTTTTAAATTCAGAATGCCTGGTAATGCATTATTTTAACTGGTTTTATTATGCACGCACACATTCGTAAGAGTCGATCGGTAGGCAAAAACGTTGTTGCTCGTAAAACACATTCAATTTGCGATAATTTCAAATAAAAGTTGAAGTCTTAGTTACTCGTACTTTCAAAAACTGCAATAACGGTAAATCGTTATTTATATATTTGAACTTATGTTTAAAATTAGGCTACACTTTGAAAATTAGCTCTGTATAATTATAAACTTATTTTTTCTTCAAAAAAAAAAATAAGACCCGCTGGGTATTTTGCTAGCTCTTCCCAGGACAGAGGTGTTTTCCGAGCCAGTGGTAAATCAAACATAAGAATAACTTTCAATAAGTGTTATTTGTAATCTATATTTCATTTTAAAAAATCTGTTTCTGTTGATTCGTGTTACAACTATAACATGCTACCACGTTTTAACTTTAGTAACTTATAATTCATCTAAAAAGCTGTGGTACAACCGTGGTAACCAAAGACATATTTCAAACAAAATAATTCGTTATTATATCACGCATTTAGATAAACGATTCGTTACAGGGTTTTCGTATTCGTAACTCTCCAGTGTATACGTATCCACTGTGTAGTCCTCGGGCTTCATTACACGATACACCGTAACTAAGCAACTAACTTACCGCGACAAGAAAATACTATTATAATTAGGCTAATGAGCAGATTGTTTTATTAAAACATTACATAGATAACATGAAAGCGTCCCAAACTCAAAGTCTGTTCAACGAGCTCATAGAGTGTGAATCTACTAAATCTAAAGCATTGCAACCCTCCACAACAATCGATTTGACTGGTGATGATTATGTCATGTCAAGAACAGCAGCAAGAACTACCTGCAGTAGAAGAAAATTAAAGAAATATATAAAAATTAATAAATATATTAGAAAACTACAAAAATTAATTAAAACTAAAATTAATGTTAAAAATTATATAAATGTATGCAAAGAAAAGCAAGAACTAATTAATAAACTTAAAATATATTCAATTGAGGTGGAAAATATGAATCACTGTTATGAGACTGATATAGAGTGTCTACATTCAACAATTTTATCACTTAAAAGCTCTCTAGAAATTGTATCAAATAAATATGCATCGGCTCAAGATGAGATAAAAGAACACATATTGGCCATGAATGATCTGGTAAAATCGTGTAAATATAATGAGGAGCGCTTTGACTCCTTAATAAAAAATCAGAGTGAGTATCAGCGCTCCATACCAGGTTCATCGGGGACAATATGTGTAAATAACAAAGTTAACAGTAAGACCTCATTATTTTCATCTACACTCTATGACAGTGCTATGACAAAGGATATAAACTTAAAAAGTAATGTAAATATTAAAAAAAATAAAGTTATTATGTATTGTGATGACATAGGCAAAAATTTGGGCATGATGTTAAATAACTGTTTAAAAGGACATATGATCACTAATTATTGCATGCCTGGAGCATCCTTTAGTCATATAATGAATAAAGTTTTAGCTAGTAAATTTTGTCCTAATAGCACATTAATTATTCTTGTTGGGAGAAGAGGCAATGTAAACAAAAATCAATTATTAAAATATATTGATAATCTAAATACTTTAAATGTACATAAAATTATCTTGTTTACATTGCCTTACATACAGGGTTGGCCGCAGGAAAATAAAATAAGATATGATTTAAATTTATTAATGAATAACTTTTCATGTAATAATAATTTAAACTTGACATTTAATTGTTACAATTATAATGATAGAATTAATTTAATAGATATAAATAATTTAATTAAGAAATTTTTGACTAGAGATAGGTATTACCTATCAAAATATAATTTAAGACAGATAGCAAATGTGCTATCTTATTATTTATATATTAACTCAGCCAAGGACTTGGCTACACAGACATCTGCTTCTTTTGAGCAGTGTAATGACTTAACATGCAATTTGGAATCAGTTCCAAGTAATTTAAATTAGAAAATGAGACAATAGAGGTAATCTCTAGCAGTTATAATAACTTAAATAATTTAGAATGTGGCTTACAAATCTTTAATTGTATGACTCCACAGAAAGATAATGAAAATTGTTTACACCTGGTGCATCAAAATATACAAGGCATGATAGGCAAAGAGCTAGAAATTGAGTTGTTCTTAAATAGCAACAATATTCATATCTTATGTATTACTGAACATTGGTTAACAGCTTATAATTTAATGTTTAACTTCAGTAATCACCAGGTGGTCAGTTCTTTCAATAGAGATACGGTTTTAAGAGGTGGCTCCTTAATATTAGCTAGTAAATTATTATCATGTAAAGAACGTAAAGACATTGTGAGCCTCTCTGTTGAGCGAACTGTAGAAATGGCATGTGTTGTGAGCACCTCATTGTTGTGAGCGTCTACAGACCCCCATGTTGTACATATGATACTTTTGAAAACATTATGGAGGAAGTTTTTGCTAAGCTTAATAAACAGAATAAATCTGTTGTAATATGTGGAGATTTTAATATCAATCTCCTAGAAGCTTCCTCCATCAATATTAAATTTAGATCATTGTTTAAATCATATGGTCTTTTTAATTTATTTATAGAGCCAACGCGTATTTCTCAATCTAGTGCAACATGTATAGATAACATTTTTACAAATGTGAAGCCGTTGCATAAATGTATAATTCAAAAATTAAGTTCTGATCACTGTGGACAAGTAGTTTCGTTACCTTATGTTCACAAAAAGCAAGTAGATGAGAAAGTTGTGTCTGTTCCAGTAAATGCACGTCGCTTGGAGAAATTTAGAAGTAACATAGTGAAAAAACTTCCATCACTTTCATACCAAAATGATCCTAATTTTTTGTATGGAACATTATTTAAGCTTATTTGCAATGAATTTAATAATACTTTTACTTCTAAAACATTCTCCTTGAACAGTCGGAAGTCATTCAATGAATGGGCGACAGTAGGAGTCCATAAGAGCAGGCATAGGTTATATGATCTTTACCATGAAAGGTCATATAATCATAGCGTCGAATTTAGGGAATATGTAAAAAAATATTCAAAAATATTTAAAAGAGTGTGCTCCATAGCCAAGTCTTTGCATTTGAGCAACAAAATTAAGACGGCTTCCAATAAAATTAAAATGACATGGAGTATAATTAATAGCGAAACTGGTAAGATCAACTCTCGCAATTCAAATTACCAGTTAAGTGTTAACAACAAATTAACTGTATCAGATCAGGACGTAGCAATGGTTTTTGAGAAATATTTTACTGATATTCCGATCTTGACCACTAAGTCACTAAATTCTTCTCCTGCCGTCGCCGAATCATTACTTAAACATAATGTAAATGTGTGTACAAAGAATTTTACATTTCATAAAGTGACATCAAAAGATATTGTAAAATATTTTAAAACTATTGATGTTAAGAAAACTGCGGATCTGTGGGGGATTTCCGTTAAAGTTATTGCGTCTATAATAGATACAATCGCGCCTCATTTAGCTATTATTTTTAATACTAGTATCGAATCTGGTGTGTTTCCTGATTTAATGAAGCATAGTAAAGTAATACCTTTATTTAAATCTGGTAGTACATTAGACCCCGCCAATTTTAGACCTATTTCTGTACTACCAACACTTAGTAAGATTTTTGAAAAAATTGTTCTTGATCAAATGTTAAATTTTTTTAATATAAATAATTTACTTCATAAAAATCAATTTGGTTTCACAAGGGGTCGCTCGACAACTGATGCCGGTGTTGAGCTGATTAAATATATCTTTAATGCATGGGAGAATTCACAGGATGCTTTGGGTATATTTTGTGACCTATCCAAGGCCTTCGATTGTGTTCACCATGAAACATTAATCAGGAAACTTCAACACTACGGTGTAAGAAGTGATGCCCTTAAATTAATTATTTCATATTTAAGTAAGAGAACGCAAAAAGTTGTCATTAACAATATGAGCTCTTCCGGATCGATGGTACAAATGGGCGTGCCTCAAGGCTCAATTCTCGGCCCCTTTCTGTTTCTTGTATACATTAATGACTTACCTTACATAGTAGGGGATAACCATGATATAGTATTATTTGCAGATGACACTTCTTTAATTTTCAAATTAAGTCGACAGTTACTAAAATATGACGAAGTAAATAATGCTATATCTAAATTAGTAAATTGGTTCGATGTTAATAATTTGCATTTAAATGGCACTAAAACAAAATGTATGAAATTCGTGACTCCAAATGTCAAACAATTAAATACTAATGTAATTTTAAATGGGGAGAAACTGAGTCTTGTAGATACCACCATTTTTCTTGGAATCACACTAGACGCGAAGCTTCAATGGAGCCCCCATATATCAAAACTAGCAAGCAGACTTAGTTCTGCAGCATATGCTGTAAAAAAGATTAGAAGTCTAACCAGTGTTGAAACAGCTAGACTAGTTTACTTCAGCTACTTCCATAGCATTATGTCGTATGGTATTTTGCTATGGGGACACGCAGCTGACACAGAAATTATATTTGTTTTGCAGAAGAGGGCCATAAGAGCAATTTATGATTTAAAGCCTAAAGAGTCGCTGCGACAAAAATTTAAGGAAATTAATATATTAACTTTGGCCTCTCAATACATTTATGAAAATTTAATGTACGTACACAAAAATAAAAGTAGTTTTATAAAAATAAGTGATATTCATTCTGTAAATACTAGGAACAGACACAAGCTAGTAGTACCAGTTACTCGACTCCATCGAGTCAGTAATTCATTCTTGGGGCGATGTATACGCTTTTACAACAAAATTCCAGAAAATATACAAAGTTTGGCCTGTTCAAAGTTCAAAAACTTTATTAAACTAAGTTTGTATAAAAAGGGTTATTATAATATTAAGGAATTTATGGATGATAATAACCCCTGGAAATGAGGTGATCGCTACCAAGCTATTTCTAATTTGTTGTGTTGTTAATTTGTGTAACATCATGATTGTAAGCTGTTATTTAAAAAAAAAAAGTCCCGCTGGGTTTCTTGCTGGTTCTTCCCAGGACAGAGGTTTTTTCCGAACCAGTGGTAATCAAACAAAAGAATGACTTTCAATAAGTATTATTTATAATCTATATTGAATAAAAAAGTTTCTGTTTCTGTTTCTGTTTCTGTTTCTATTTATGAAAGTAAACCCATGCGAGGAAAGGTCAGACAGAGAAAGATTTAAACGCTGTAGAATACATTGCTTTATACGCTTATTGGGAGTATAAGTAAAGAGTAGTAGTCGCTGTAAGTTTCACAGTACGCGAGCAGCCCGGGTTCGATCCCCGCCGGCACCAAGGAAATTGTTAGTTGCAATTTTAAGTGCTGATTTACCACGTTCTCGGCGGTGAAGGAAAAGATCGTGAGGAAACCTACATGTCTGAGAAGTAAGAAAAATAAATATTTCGAAGACATGTGAAGTTCGCCAACATGCATTTTGGCAGCGCGGCGGACATTTCCACTTGCCCTAAAACCCTCCCAAAAATGAGAGAGGCCTGTGCCCAGCAGTGGGATGTATTTAGACCGAAACTTTGACTTTTTAACTTTAAGTAAAGAGTGACAAAGCAAATTCTTGCTGCAGAAGCCAGTAGCAGAGTTAGGGACAAAGCATGACCTTAATATATTGAATACTAGCTAGCCAGGCAGACAATATTCTGCCCTTTCTAGTTGGTGGCGCGATGAGTTTATTTTCAAATACACTTTTCTATAGATCTATTATACGTACTTATAGCTAAATCCTCTTTAGGACTAATAGAACCATCAGCAGCCATAATGACAATAAACTAAAACAAATAGGAAATACAACCCTTTTTTTACTCTTCCGTAAGCGGATAAAAAGTTGCCTATGTGTTATACATGGTTATTTACTGTCTACTTACAAAATTTCATGAAAATCTGTCCAGTAGTTTTTCTGTGAATCGTGAACACACAATTTATTTCTACAGATTTATTATATGTATAGATGGGCCAAATTAAGAGTACCATTAACCGACAAGTATGCATGTGTAGATATATGGACCTGAAAGATACGAGGGAGGTGTGTCAGAATTGTGCTAAATAGATGTCCGTAGTCTATGTCTTCGCCTCTGGGTGTATATAATATGTATTTATGGGCAATGTGTATGAGTTATGATTAATAATAAAAAATTATTAATATTAACTCAAAAACTATTGGTCAGACCTTAATCAAATTTATATGGGACCACATGTGAAGCACCAGCTTTCAAATAAAATAATTAAAAATTATGTACAGCCGACTTCAATATAAGTTATTAAGAATAACTCAAAAACTATTCGCCTGATCTTGATCAAATTAAGGAACTACACGAGAAGTATCAGCTTTCAAATAAAAGAAGAATAATCGAAATCGGTTCACCCAGTAAAAAGTTATGAGGTAACAAACATAAAAAAACATACGTTCGAATTGAGTACCGTCTCCTTTTTGGAAGTCGGCAGAAAAGAATCATCGAAATCGGTTCAACTAGTAAAAAGTTATGATGTAACACACATAAAAAACATACAGTCGAATTGAGTACCGTCTCCTTTTTGAAGTCGGTGGAAAAATATGATTATAACACAACACAACACAAACACAAACACTCACGCCTGTCACCCAGAGGGATAGGCAGAGACTACGGACTTCCATTTGGCGCGATCCTGACATACCTCTCTCGCCTCCTTTACATCCATATATCTAAGCATACACGCTCGTCGATTAAGGGTACTCCTAATCTGGCCCATTTTTAATATATCGCCTATTTGATCGCTAAACCTTCGTCTAGGGCGTCCCTTCCCGATCCCGCCATTCACTTCTGCAACATAAATTTGCTTTGTCACTCTTTCCCCGTTCATTCTTTCTACATGACCAAACCACCGAAGTATTACTTTCTTAATCCTTGTCACAACGTCATCTTGCAAACCACACTTTTCTCTTATCACACTATTTCTCACCCTGTTATTCAGATTCAGCCCTAGCATACTCCTTAACACGTTCATTGCCAAAGCTAAAATTGAAGTTTTCTGCTGGTGGCCCAAAACTTTTTTTTTATGAAATAACTCTTAAGTACAGCAAATACTATTTGCGGGTGTGTTTATGGTTTTAGTATATATATTTAATATTTTATATAATATAGTTATATATCACTCGACGTCGCGTGATGGGCCATGTGGAGTGTACATTTATCCTTAGGGGCCCCATCACGCGACGTCGAGTTTTGGGATACCTTAGCACTTTTGTGCAATTATGAGTTCAAATGTATAAAATTAAATATTTTTAGTATCAATAATTTTTATTTGAATTATATAACACAAAAAATAACAAAATATCAAAGAAACATGCAACATAAAAAAAATCTTCTAAATATTTTAGACACCGAAGTCTACAATTATAATGAACAGCAAATTTAGGAAAAACTGGCAAACATGTGGAAATTTAAAATCAAGCCATCCGGTTTTGCGAGCACGTATAGTTTGATGCCATACTTGTGGCGTTTTCCTTTGATGTATTGTCGGAAAAATAGGCGGCCACGCCATAAATCCATCGACTCGTCTAAAGATATGTTCTGGCCTGGATAATATATATTATTCATTGTATTATTGAAATTGTCGACTATTTTTTGACATTTATTTAGACGCCTAGCTGTGGCGTCTTCTTCTTCATCAGGGAGAGTAAAATGTATACAACGTAAAATAATAAAAAATCTGTTTCTTGACATGTATTTCGAAAAGCATGATTTATATAACCAGTGACCCTTCCAATAATCTGTCAATCGGTTCATTTTTGCAGTGCCAGTATGTAACAGAAGGCCCAGAAATGTTTTGAACTCTTCAACGGTCAACTCTTTCCATCTTGAAATACGTGCATGACGATGTTCACTGGAGCTTTTCATACGTTCGGCGTATCTGTTTGTGCACTCCACGATCATTCTCAAATATTCTTCATTGAAAAATAAACAAAAATAATCTATTGGATGTGATGGCGGTTCTACATACAGCTTTGACTCTCGAACGAATAGTATTTGTTTCATAGACGAGCAAGAAGTACTCCAGTGTGAGGTTGATCCTTCGGTGGCAGGTTCAGGAGACTCATGTGGCATAGCTGACTCTTCAATCGTTTCATTCAACTCCTCCCTTTCTGCAGATGAAAATCGAATTTCACTAGGTGGTAGCGGTGATATAACTCCTTCTTCATCTTCTTCCGACTTCCGAGGGTTGAGCTGTCTCCATCATCATCACCCAATAAAAATCTTCGTCTTCATCACTTCCCACAAAATCATCCTCTTCAGAGTTTCCTAAAGCTTCAAGGATATCCGATTCGTGCAACAAAACACGTTTTGATTGCGCTCGCAAAGGTATCTCGTTTGATCGTTTCGTACACCTAGAGGTACCAGGTTGATGATCACTCATTATAAATTTTGCTTTATTATAATTATTATCACTTTATACTACAAAAAATACGTATTATTTGTTCACAACTAACTAAAAACAAACAAGATTGCCGTCCGGCTCGAGCGGCGACGCTAAGCGAACTAACCAATTACGTAGCACAAAAACTATCGCATGATTCGGATGGCCACGCCCACTTTACGATAGCTCAGTCGTTACTCTAGGGGCCCATAAAAAACACCGTTGCGATAACGCTCCGGCCCAGGCGATACGCTTCATACAAAACTCGTCGGACTCTTCACGCGACGTCGCGTGAAGGGCCAAATTGAAGAGTACTGGGAACACGCGACGTCGCGTGATTGGCAATTAACGTGTTAAGGACCGCATTTCTACAGCATTTATTCTACTCTCATGCTTCTTCTGCCAGACCCAACTTTCACTACCATACATTAAAGTAGGGACTAACACAGCATTATGAATTGCCATACGTGCCTTATTTGACACATTCTGACTCCTCATAATAGCGTCTAGAGCCCCATTCACTACATTTCCTGCGTTCACTCGTCATTCTATATCCTTGTCATATCTACCATCCCTGCTAAATAAACATCCCAAATATACAAAGTCATCCCCTTGCTCAATCAACTCCCCTTCTATTCTTATTTCACATAACGTTTTACTATCTTCTTTTTCAAAAACCATCACTTTCGTCTTACTTGCGTTCACTTTCATATTGAAAGAAAGGGGTTATTTCAATGACCAGTTCATTAAAGTAGCCATAATTTGAAACTCGGCCGCCGACGATGCAAATATGACTTGATCATAGGCGTACAAAAGGCATTTGACGGTTAACTTACCCATTCTCAACCCACATTCTTCAACTTTCAAAGTTTGCAAACAACTGTCCATAAATAGGTTTAACAGCCACGGGGAAACTACACATCCCTGACACCTTTATGAATGCCAAACCAGTCCGAGTAGACCCCGTTGATCCTGACACAAGCACTAGAGTCCCTATAAAGAGACCTTAATACCTGTATCAAGCCCGCGCTCAACCCAAATGAGTTCAGTTGCCATAACATATTCCTGTCCACTCTGTCATAAGCCTTTTCCAAGTCCATGAACGCACAAAAAACTTTCTGGTTTTTGGCCAAAAACTTCTCCGCAATCATGCGCATGGAAAAGACTTGATCCTTACACCCCATCCCCTTTCTAAATACAGCTTGCACATCCCAAATTTTTCCATCAGTTTCTTCTATAACTCTTTCAATTAACACCTTAGCATACAGTTTACCCACAATGCTAAGCAAGCTGATACCACGGTAGTTTTTACAGTCCTGGTGCGAGCCCTTTCCCTTATATATTGGGACTATAACGGCTTTGCACCAGTCTTCCGGTACCGCTTCAGTACCCAACATAAATTAAACAAGGTGCACAGCAGGCCTGCAACCACACCCTCTCCAGCCCTTAGCATTTCGAGTGATATTCTATGATATCCGGCTGCCTTACCTGCTTTCATGCTTTTCATTGCTTTCATTATTTCATCTACACTTATCCTTATCTCCCTACCTCTCTCCACTTCTTCCGGAATTTCTATTTCACTTACTTCAGATGACTCTTCACTCTTAAACACGCTTTCAAAGTATTCCTTTCAACTCTTTAAATTCAAAACTTCATCATTCAGCATGCAGCCATTCTGGTCTCGTATAGCATTAATTCTAGGCTGTTTTGAATTTCCCCTGGCAGTTCTTACGAGCTTCCAGAACATTTTAATATTTGCCTGGAAGTTATCCTTCTATCATTCTTATCTATCCTTTCTTGCTTTTTCCTTTCAACAACTTCTTTTACTCTCTTATTATTATATACGTCTAAAGTCTGCCTTTTTTCTTTCAATCTCATCATTCATGCCGCCAGAATTACCAGCTTTGGTTGCTTGTAAATCTAGCCATGCTCTCTTCTTTGCTTCAACTTCCATCCGTACCTCATCATCCCACCACAACGCATTACTTTTCCTTTCATTCGTTCTCTTACTTACACCACATACTTCGGTGACTGCAACCACCGAAACTTTCTTAATATTATTCCATATATTCTTCAAGTCTAAATCATTCATACATAATTCAGTCCACCCACTTATATTTTCCCTCAATCTGCATTTTTATTTCTCTTTCACACCTTCATCTTGTAACCTCTCTATTCTTATACGCTGTAACGCAGTGGTAGACACAAATGTCCGATGCCGCCAACGTCTGAATAGACCATTAATTCGGCATAAGACCAAGTAATGATCCGTCCCTACGTTGGACCCCCGGTAAACCCTTGTATCTGCGCTCTTCATTCTTTCATCCACAATTATGAAATCTATCATGCTTCTATCATCCCCTTTTTCCCATGTATACATGTGAATTCTTTTATGGTGAAAGAAAGTGTTCGCCACAAAAAGATTCTTTTCCACACATACGGTGAGGAGGTCTCCACCATCTCACCAAAGATCAGTAAGCGGTATACATGCCATGTGCAGTGACATCTCTTCCCTTTCGTTTCGTCTCGTTTACACATAAAACATCTATTCCTCTATGATTCATCATTTCGAATACTTCATCCATCTTATCATTCATTGCTTCACACACATTCAGCGTAGCCAGACGGGCCTCCGCAATCCACTGATTATAAAACTGTGAAAAATATTCTTTAAATTTGCATTTGTAAAATCAGATAGATTCTGCAATACTGTAACACTGAAGGAAATTGAAATACTTTTTACGAGCTACTAAAATTAAACTATAGAGTCCACGCTTGCACGGAATACGAGCATACAGTCCATCTAATCAGTGACTGATGTGACCATAGACATCCACATCTATCCTCTTTTAAAAGTAAACCCCTGAGTACAAAGATGGAATGCCTCATTTCCAGTGAAAATGGTCTCCGGTTCTCTAGACTCACCACACGAAATACAGCAGTGCACTAAGCTGCAATTTTACGCTGGTATTCTGTGAGAGCGTGGTCATACAACGGTCGAGCCAACCCATTCCTGCCACAACCATAATTTAACTGCGGCGTGACTCCACCACGTATAAAGCCTCGTTTCCAGTAAAAATGGTCTCGTTTGACATCCTTGTTCTTAAGAAAAGTCGCGCTGATATTTTCCTTCCCCGGTCTAGCCGACCTATTTGAACTGCAGTCATAATATTATAATACATTACAATATGACTCGAAAATCTCTATCCAGATAAAAAACACCATAAAATAAACGATACCTTACACCAGTCGTGATATTTTTGTTAAAATCTAGTTCTTTCTTCACAGACCCTCAAGCGGATGCCGGCCTTCAGAAGACGCCGCGTGGAGTGGAGGAGTAGCAGGATCCCCGGGAACTGGTGGAGTGGGGGGTGTTGGCGGTCCTGGGGGAGTTAGTGGTGGGGGTGCTGTTAACGGAGCGGGGGGTGCTCGTGCGCTGCGAGTGCGCGTATCCGGGGGTGCAGCGCCCGCGCATGCGAGACGTCTATCCCCACCCCCATCAGCACACCGCGCTACTACACCCCCACCACCTGCAGACCCACCTAATAAACGTAAGTACAATAAACTATCGCGATAAGAAATTAATTACTCCATATCATCCGATGGTTGTCTTAAGGTCGCGGAATTTCTATTAGAATTTTTGAAGAGTAAAACATTAAAATCGCGATTAAAAAAACAGGGGTTGACTGTACTCGTAGAAGGGTGAAAATTTGAAGTTTTATGTATTTTTCAATGCTAAACCATAATAAAATAAATATTAAATAAAAAAAATTGTCAAAAAAATATAAATAAAATATTTAGGGGTGGGTCACCCTTATCATTTAGGGGTTTGAAAAATAGATGCTGGCCGATTTTCAGACCTACCCGATATGCATACAAAATTTCATACAAATCGGTTGAGCCGTTTCGGAGGAGTTTGGTATTGGTAACAAACACCGCGACACGAGAATTTTATATATTAGACATATTTATAAGAAGTTCTTATTATATATATATATATATATTTTTTTTTAGGATATGGTGAGACAAACGAACACAATCCACCTGGTGGTAAATTGAAGCTGCGGTCCATAGACATTTATCCTCAATTAAGAATCAATTTTGAATACCAGCGTAAAATGGCAGCTGGCCACTGCTGTGTTTCGTATGGTGAGTGTAGAGAACCGGTGACCCATTTTACTGGAAAAGAGGCATTCCATCTTAATCCTCACGGGTGACGACGCATCTGCATTTTGATTCTTTATTGAGGATAAATATAGATGTCTGGATCACAGCAACCACTTACCATCAGGTGGGCTGTGTGCTCGTTTGTCACCCTATCCTATGAAAAAAAAATCAAAGTGCAGAAGTGTTTTCATCCCTGAGTACTTACTTAGATGGAATACTTCGTTTCTAATAAAAAGGGTTTCCCTTTTCACTCAGCATACGAAACACAGAAGCATTAAGCTGATATATTACGCTGATGTTCTGTGAGAGCGTAGTCATTACCCGGTCGAGCCGACCCATTCGTGCTACAAACATAATATAACTGCAGCTTGGCTCTACCAGGTTATTATTATAGTGATTTAAATAGAAGAAAGCAAATAGCACCAGCTGTTCAAATTATGACTACACAAACGTTAATACCAGCTTAAATTAAATGTAAAGGAATAATTTAAGACACGCAACCGGTCCACACAAATGACTGCTCTCGAAAATCCAGAACAATGATCTGTCTGGAGAACCGCTAGTTCATTACGAGCACTATGTAGGTCCTTCTTATTTATGGCATTAAAATATAGCGGCTCAACGGCTACATTTCCAATGCGAGCAATTTTGCACGCGATCCGAAAGCCACAGACCGTTTTCGTAACATGACTCCGATTACCTGCTACAGTGTTTTGTTTAACGAACGTTTAGTTTGGAATGTCGCCGCTGGGGAGCGTAATGACTTAATTATTTTATTTGTTTTTCTTCTTATGACATG
The DNA here is from genome assembly GCA_963668995.1 of Parnassius mnemosyne. NCBI lineage: Eukaryota > Metazoa > Arthropoda > Insecta > Lepidoptera > Papilionidae > Parnassius > Parnassius mnemosyne. Next base: position 71,812,702 of record CAVLGL010000001.1, read on the forward strand.
TATACCTCTATAAATAGTGGGAGGCAATTCAGAAAAATGATGATAATATAACACAAGTGGTAAAATTAAAGATTTTGTACAACCGACTTCAATACAAATAAAATGAGAACATCATCAATATAGCTGAAATCAATTAAATACGCATTATTAAAGATAACTCAAAAAGTACTAGTCAAATCTTGATCTAATTTATACGGGACCACATGAAAAGCACCAGCTTTCAAATGAAAAAAGAATCATCAAAATCAGATCACCTATAAAAAAAGTTCTGTGGTAACACACATAAAAAAATACAGTCGAATTTAGTACCTTCTCTCTTTTTGAAGTCGGTTAAAAATCGAGTGATACAGTTTAGTGTTGCAGCTACATATCTGTCATCTACATTCAAAATTTAATTACATCACTCGTTACCTAATGGATCAAATAATACGTCATGTTAGTGACGACTGTGATGGGGCAGCGCCGCCATTTTTAGGTCATTTTGTTACGTACACGGCACAGCCACACTGATTTTTTAAAACGTTACCTCCACTAGGATTGTCTCCTGTATCGTGGGGGACAGCTTACTTACATAAATATCGTAAGGACAAACATCCAGTCCCGGAACAATTATTTGTAGGCCATACAAATACTTGTTCCGCGCGGAATTCGTACCTGCGGCCCTTAGCGCTGCAAGTCATTGTCAAACTACAGCGTCAAGGAGCCTTCATAGATTATGTTATTGTATTAAAATATTCAAAACATAAAGGAGCAACAACAATAGGCACATTCTTGAAAATAATTCTCAAACGGTATAAAGGGTCGGCAGAGAATGCCGGCAGGCATTAAGTCGGTCCTTTGTTACCGTATTTATAAACATGATTACAATAAAGTTTAAACAAATAAATAAATATACACGTCCCAGTGCTGGCAAATATAAACTTCAGGGCGTATTCGCTGAATGTTCTTGAAATATTAATACAGTGGATTTCATTTATTACGACCTTAGTTGTAGCGACCATTTGCCTATAGCGACGTTAAATCTAAGTCCGTTGAATTTAAAGAATATTTTCAAATTCATGTGGCTATGGCAACTTCGGATGTAACGCCGGGTTTGGGTGTAGCGACTGTTTTAATGAATCATTTGTAACAAATTCCTAGAAATCAAATGCAGATATTGCGACCGAAGTCGGCCGCCAAAGACACAAAGATTTCTTTCTTTCAAAAACATTTCTTATCTTTTGTTTACATCTACACAGATGGTCACTAGGTATGGAGACCTTTACCTTTTGTTTATAGATATCACCTAAGTAGGTAGGGAAGCGTGTAAGTTTCGGAGTTAAATATATGGTTCAGTTACAAAGTGATATTCTGAGTAGCAACTGTAATGTATTGATTTTCTTACCTTTGCCTGTAACGACTTCCGGTTATAACGACGAAAATAGAGTGGTCCCTTAATCGTCGTTATACCCGAAATCAACTGTATTTTATTCTACAGATATAAGATTTCCTTTACGATGTTTTACTTCACCGCCGAGCACGGTGCAAATCAGCACTTCGATATGCAATTAGTAATTTCCATAGTGCCGGCGGCGATGTAACTAGCATTCATTGTATGCTATATATTTAAACTTTGAATAAAAAGTAAAACTGGCTTCTAAAAAATTCCACATAGTTCAACTACGTGTTCCGTGCTGGTTCGAATCCCACACGGAACAAGTGTTTGTATGGCCTACAAATAATTTCTCAGAGTTTTGATTTTTGTCCTTGTAAAATTTATGTATGTAAAATGCCTCGACAATATTGGAGGAAATCCTAGTGTGAGGGTAACGTAAAAGAATTACCAAATATATGTAAATAAAAAAAAACAATAATACAGTGCTACCTCGATATAACAAATCCGAAGGGAACAGGTAAATATTCGTTGTATCAAGTAGTTTCTAGATAAACTTAAATTGTAGTTTGTTTCTGAAGTAGGTGCTAAGACATACGAGTAAAGTTCGGACTTTGGAAGCTGCTATGTTGAAATTTTTTTCGATTTTTCTTTTTAGGGTTCCGTACCCAAAGGGTAACCAACGGGACCCTATTACTAAGCCTCCGCTGTCCGTCCGTCCATCCGTATGTCTGTCAACGGGCTGTATCTCATGACGCGCAATAGGTAGACAGTTAAAATTTTCACAGAGTGTGTATTTCTGTTGCTGCTATAACAACAAATAATAAAAATAAACATAAATTAGAAATTAAAGGGGGCGCCCCTACTAGAAACGTATTTTACGATGTTACAGAACCCTTCATGCGCGACTTCGACTCGGACTTGGTCGGTTCTTTATTATTATTACTATTAAAAGATTAAAAATGTTACCCTTTCAAGTGGTCTAAGAAATATCACAAATTAAATGTAACAACTAGAATGTCGTTTTAAATAGGTACATTAAAATATTCATCACCATTTTTTCCACCTTTAGGGATTTAAATTTTTCCGTTAATTTGTATGGGATCACCCCTAAACTATAAGGTATATAAATAAGAAAGAATTATTTAAGCCAATTTAGCCGTCTCCGAGAAATCGATGAACATACATAAAACAATATGAAAAACATACGCTTCGAATATACCTTCTCGTTTTTTGAACATGGTTAAAAATATACGCTGAGTGATTACTTACCCAACCTCTTTTATCTATACATATAATAAAACTGTAAATAGCAGATGTCTGTACATTTTATAATTTTGTAATAAAAGTGATTGAGGGGTACTAAAAATAAGTAATTAAATACATTTCTACCATTTTTAGAATTTTCTGTCTGTCTGTCTTTCTGTCTGTCTGTCTGTTTGTTTGTTAACGTATCACGTTTAAAGTACTAATTTATATCATAAGAATTGTTAAGGAAATTCTAAAGTGTACCTTCGGGTTACATTTAGTCTTTATTTCATTAAAATCGGTTCATTCCATCAAAAGTTATGATAAATATTCTGAAGTATGGGTAGGGAATTTGCTCAACGGTGGCTATGTTTGAGTCATTAAGTTGATGTTAGCAGCGCCATCTCTCTTTAATTAAATATATACATATAATAAAAATGATGATAACATGTTGTGTCTCTTTCTGTACATTGTATATATATTTTGGTGACTAAAATCATTATGGGGAACTAAAAATAATTAAATAAGTACATTTTTATAATTTTTAGAATTATCTGTCTGTCTGTTTGTCTGTTTTTATATGAAGGCATCACGTCTAAAGTAAACATCTTTTTTTTTCCAAAGAAATCGTTAAGAAAATCATAAAGCGTATCTTCAAGTTACATTTAATCTTTGTTTTATTAAAATTGGTTAATTCTATCGTAAGTAATGATTATTATTTTAAAATGTAGGTTCGAATTTGTTCAATGGCGCCATAAAAATCTCAGAAATAGTAATAAAAAGATTTGTGTGTAAAAAAAACGTTCCATAATAATTAATATATTTATACTTAAAACATAAAAAGAGATTTAAAAAAGGATGTTTTCTCACACAAAGGACGTAATAGATGGAGTTGTACAAATTACAAACTTTTCTGATTTGCTGTGTTGAGATTTTTCTCCGTGAATCGTATTGAGACTTACTGAAGAAATTTGTATCTATCGAAGCCATACAACGGAACCCGAACAAAAATAACAAAATTGCAACGAAATGTCTTGATATTGTATTTATAATATACGCAAAATCAGTACTGCCATTTTAGCGCTTTGGGAACTAGATTTAGCGCTTTTTTGGAATGTATAGCGTGCATTTGGAAATTTTAGCACCTAGCACTTAATCCAGCGCTTTTTGGTGTATTTAGCACACATTTCAAAATTGTAGCGACTAGCGGGTTATCAACTCTTTTATAGCAGCACTGTTAGTCCACATTACCGATAAATAATAATGACCTTTATTATTTTTTTCCACAAATAGTACATTGCAGTTTATCTTTTTCAAACATATTTTTTCCACAAAACAAAGACCATGGGAAACGAGTCCAAACTAGGATACCCTGTGCTATGGATCTCCCGGCTTCCCCTTTAGGATGATCAACTTGATTTTTTTTATCGACGACTATAAGCGGGGAAATCCCCTTCATTAAAGTTTTCGTTCATGGTTTTGGCAACGCATTTATTGTTTTATTCAGTTTTAGTCAGTTGTTTAGAGCACAGCTAAGTTAAAAGTTACTTAGAGTAGTACTAACTACTGTTGACAGCAATTGCCATAATTATAAGTCGATGTCCTGCGAAGTATTGATACATCAAAAAATATTGCCAGAAAAAAACTTAATGTTGTTTTCTTTATTATGATTATATTTTCTTGAATTATAAATTATAATAAAAAACACAAACTTTGTTTGTAGTTAATTTAGCGCGAAATCTAGGGCTTTTTTAAAGCGCTGTTTTCATGAAATCTAGCGCTTTTTGTGTTGTCCTAGCGCTGAATGAGTTTTTTTGATCTGGCAGCACTGCCAAAAAACCCTCTATTAAGAAGTAACTTTCCTTTCAGTTTTAAGCGCGTTCAGTTCCCAGTTACAGTCAGCGTGTGTTATGCGATGACCGTAAATATAGCGCAAGGTCAAAATTTACGCGTTGTAAGAGTGGACCTCAGTACTGACTGTTTTGCACATGGCCCGCGTTAGTAGCCCCCGTAACCTTTTTTGTGTACACCCCGTCTAAGTCTACTTCTAACGTCGTTTACACCGAAGCTCTATCATAAACTACTTAGAACTTTGATGATAATGATTTATTTGTTACCACTTATTGATACAGTAATGAAATAAATCGTTTAATATTCTCTTACCTAAACGACAAATTCTTTATGTAAAATCTATATACGCGAGCTACGCCGCGGGCACAGCTAGTATTCTAATAAATGTGGACTGTTGATAAAATGCGGCAGAAATCAGGAATCCTATTACACCAAAAACAAGGTAGGTACATTTGTAAGATCTGCTTTCAATGCCATATAGAGAGGAAATTGATCGTTGATGGATTGTTGTTCATGTTTTATCGTGTCAATAATGTTCTAAAGTGGATGTTGATACGTAAAAGTGATGTAGTTTTCAGGATGTAGGTGTCTCAAGTTATTTTGTTCACTTAGAAATTGAATTACTGTCGTCCTTGACTGTCATTTGGGTTAAGTCGCCAAAATCTCTCAAAAACTTCGCAATGTGACGCATCGCATATTGTGAAGAAGTTAACATAATAATATTATATTACTTACTTACTTACTTACTTATCTTCACGCACAATCCCTGACGGGGTAGCCAGAGAGAACAGATCGCCAAGTGTCACGATCCTTACATACCTCTTTCGCTTCTTTCAGATTCATTATCTTCCTCATGCATGCACGTCTAGGTATCCGAGTACTCTTGACCCTACCCTCTTCGAGCAATTTGCTCACATGGTCTTCGAAAGTTAGTCTCGGTCTACCTCGACACCTTTTAATATTAACTTTCGCGCTATATATTTTCTTCACCATTCGGTCTTCACTCATTCGCTCAACGTGCCCAAACCACCGAAGCACGCCCCTATCAATTTTTGTGATAAGGTCATCTTTCAAACCTGCCATATTGCGAATCTCTTCGTTTCGCTTTCGGTCGGCCATGGTAACGCCGCACATTTTACGAAGAGATCGCATCTCCACTGCAGTCACCTTGCTTTTATGCTTCTTTTGGCATACCCAGGTTTCGCTGCCATATAACAAAGTCGGTACCAACACTGCGTTATGTATTGCAAGGCGTGCACTCTTCACTACGCCTTGCCTTTTGACTAACGCAGTCAGGGCACCATTGACTTTGTTCCCGGCAGCGACACGCCTGTCCACATCTAAATCACATCTTCCATCCCGGCTAAAAGCACTCCCCAAGTATACAATTTCATTTACTTGTTCTAGACATTCCTGATTTACCCATATTTCACACTTCGTTCTCTCTTCGTCCCTTTCAAATACCAGAACCTTAGTTTTATTAGCGTTCAAACGGAGACCTTTAATTTCACATTCCTCTTTCATACACATGACTAACGCCTGCAGTTCTGCCTCTGATGGTGCAATAAGCACTGCATCATCAGCATACAGCAGACAATTTACTTTAATGTCACCCAATTTCACACCCAAACAGCTATCTTTCAGCTTTTGTAAACAGCTGTCGAGATACAGTATGAACAGCCAGGAAGACATGACACAACCCTGTTTTACGCCCGTTTGGACGCTAAACATGGGTGACAGGTCATGCCCTACCCGCACACAGGCTTTACAGTCACAGTAAAGAGACTGCACAGCCCTTAGCAATCGACCATCCACACCATACCCCGGCAACAGTTCCCACATTTTCTTCCTTACAACCTTATCAAATGCTTTCTCAAGATCCATAAAAGCACAGAAAATCTTCTGGTTAGCAGCCAGAAGCTTTTCCGTGATCATGCGGAGAGAAAACATTTGATCCGTGCATCCTCTTCCAGGTCTAAATCCGCATTGTGCCTCCCATAGAAATCTTTCCGATTTCTCTTGCATCCTACGTGTCAAAACCTTCGAGTAAACTTTACTTGCTAAACTGGTCAAGCTGATCGCCCGATAGCACCCGCAATCAAAATGTGAACCTTTACCTTTATATAAAGGCACAATGACTGCGGATATATTAATATTATATTGGATAATTTATTATTACTTGACACTGGCAAATGTATAATTGTACGAATCCATGACAGAAAAAAAAACTTAATACGATTTCTTGTATTTTTAATACCTAAGCGGCGACTAAAATATTTGAAATAAGCACCAACATATTAACCTTCTTCATTAGTTATGTCTTCCTTATGAATCGCATGTTTGTTTATTAATGCTTTCATTCAGCTGATATCCGTTACTTCTCCGAACAGCCGAGTGCTGTGCTCGCATCGGATATATAAACAACTAACGTTGACATTTTGTTTGTTTTTTTTTTCATTTGTATCCATTTTTTTATGGCGGCAAAAGGTTTATGTTTATCGACATTACTTTAAATAACTATGAATTGTTTATGGTATTTAATTTTTCTAGTAACTAAGGCTAACTAAGTAAGGTAAGTATTAAGTTCTCGTTAGATTGACTTTAAGATGAGAGTAAAACTATTATATAAAAATCAATTGCCGTGCGTTAATCTCGCAAAAACTCTAAAATGACTCGACTGAATTTGATGAATTTTTTTATGTGTTCGAATATGTCCCTGGATGCAATGATATTTATATATAATATCATTGCTTGGATGGGTCAGACTTACAACCAACACGGAAATTGGAGCTGTTGTGTAGATCCGGATCACCTGGCGGATCAGGTACTAACCAAAGTGTTAATTTACAGAAATATACACTTTGGTTACTTTTGGTTGTTTTCAAAATAAGGTAATGGACAAAAAATATTCTGCATAAAAAAAATAGAAGAGTTGATATAAATAACTAATTTAAAATGCACTAATAGCAAATCGTAAATCCCTAAAAGATGTGCTCCGTCGGGAGAACTAAGATTTCATCAAAATAAACAGTAAACGAAACAGATGAGAAAATATGGAGTAAGTTAGAAATATTCTTGGAAAAACTAAACCTACATAAATTACTGCCACCAATGGTTGAAATCAACAAAGCAACAAATTAATACTAATAAGGTTCAAATACAAGTACTTAAATCATATCAGTTGCGTATAAAATATGTTAGCGTAGGGGGAAAAAGTAATTAATATTATATATTGAACATAAAAGAAAATCCAATATATTTTGAGCCGCTATAGATTTTAAACACATACTACTGCTTAATAGGAGAATTAAGCGTGGTCAACGACCTTCCACATTTTAACATTCCTGCGGTCGGGGATGCCCTCAAATAGTCACACAGCCATAACAAATTGCGAACTTACGAGCGTATTGATCAAGATACGATCCAATTCCGTTGAATCGTATCTATTTGCGCTTCTATTCAATCTCAAATTCCGACCACTTTAACTGGAATCTTAGCTAACGAAGTTCATTTAAAAATACTTTTAACCGACTTCAAACTATTTATACTTATTTAATTAACTATATTACCTCCATTATTCCGTTATAAGTCGTAGGAATACGAGATCAATAAATATAACCCGTTTTTTTATAGATTTTTAAGTAATTTCGCGGCATGTCGATTACTTGCGTGCTTATTATGAATTGAGAAATTATAATTGATTTAAAAACCTAGTTGTTGATGTTGATCTAATATTTACATTACATTTCCCGAATACACCTCTTATCGATGGATGCAGGTGGCTCCGGACCGTGTTTTGCAGTAACAGAGACAGAGAATAGAATAGAATCATTTTCATTCAATATCGATTACAATACACAATACTTATTGAAAGTCACTTTTTTGTTTAATTACCGCTGGTTCGAAAAAAACCTCTGTTCTGGGAAGAACCAGGTAGAAACCCAGTGGGATTTTTTTAAAATAACTACTTACAATCATGTATGTTACACAATTAACAACACAAAACAAATTAGAAATAGCTTGGTAGCGATCACTTCATTTCCAGGGGTTGTTATCATCCATAAATTCCTTAATATTATAATAACCCTCTTTATACAAACTTAGTTTAATATTTATTCTGTGGTTTAATAAAGTTATTGAACTTTGAGCAGGTCAAATTTTGTATATTTTCTGGGATTTTGTTGTAAAAGCGTATACATCGCCCCAAGAATGAATTACTGACTCGGTGGAGTCGAGTAACTGGTACTACTAGCTTGTGTCTGTTCCTAGTATTTACAGAATGAATATCAATTATTTTGGTAAAACTACTTTTTAGGCAGTCGCAGCAACTTTTTAGGCTTTAAATCTTAAATTGCTTTCTTTAATTGCCCTCTTCTGTTGTAATAGCTATGATGATGATGATGTCTATTACATTAGTATTTTTTTTTTCTGGTAATCTCTTCAATATCCACGACAATTTTTTTACTACGATTACGTCTGGTTGATAACGGTGCCGTGGCGCAGTGGCTTAGCAATGAGTTGCTGCGCTGGGATCCGCGGGTTCCAATCCCGCACGGAGCAAGTATTTGTATGACCTACAAGTAATTTTTCCGGGTCTGCATGTTTGTCTTTGTGCAATATTTATTTGTAAACCGCCTCCACTATACAGAAGAAAATTCTAGTGTAGGGGTTTTTTTATAGGAGAAGGGCAAACGAGCATGCGGCTCACCTGATGGTAAATGACTACCGCCGCCCATGAACAACTGCAACACCAGGGAGGGAATTGCAGATGCGTTGCCGGCCTTTTAAAAAGGAGTACGCTCTTTTCTTGAAGGTCCCTAAGTCGTATCGGTCCGGAAAAATCGCTGATGGTAATCGATTCCACAAGGAAGTCGTGCGAGGAAGAAAACATCTTCTAAATCGCACTGTGGTGGACCACCAATCATCCAGATGGTGTGGATGGTATCGGGAGTTCTGCCGCGATATGCGTTCGTGAAATTTGGCGGCTGGGATTAATCCGAACAATTCTTCAGAGCACTCCCCATGGTAGATGCGAAAGAAAGTGCACAGGGATGCAACATCTCTTCGCAGTGCCAATGAATCGAGCCGATCGGAAAGGGCTCGGTCGTCGACGGTAACGTTTTTTAAAAGAAATGAATAAAAAATAAATAGAATAAACGAGCACTCAAAATTTCACGCTGTGTCGCATTTCACCTTGGTTTTCAATTTTTGTCCTCTTTGTTTAAATTGTTCATAGGCTTTACTAGCTACTCACTATCTAGTAGATTGTTAACTCGTTTGACAATGTAATATTATACAATAACAAAAATATTTGTACAAGTAATTCATGATTACAGAAGCTGATCATTCAAATTGATTACCCTAGCATTATAAAAGTAATTTAGATTTTTTTTAGTATAGAATAAGGGTGACAAACGAGCACACAGTCCACCTGATGGTAAGTGGATGCAGTGGCCTATATCTATCTCTATCCTCGATTAAGAATCAAAATGCAGATGCATTGTCACGCCTGAGGACTAAGTTGAAATGCCTCGTTTTCAATTTTTCGGTTCTCTACACTCACCATAGGATACACAGCAACATTGAGTTGCTATTTTACGCTGGTATTGTGTGAGTGCGTGGTCCTTCCCCAGTCAGGTTGACTCATTCGTGCAACAACCATAACATAGCTGCAGCATGGCTCTACCACGTGAAAGAAATGGGCGCAATGCACAATAATTACACATAAAAAGAAAGTGCATCTTACGAATTAAAAGCAATAATAGTCTTACGACTTATTAAAGCATATTAAAATGGAGGAGCATACGGAAAACCCGGACTTCGTTGTAGATATTTACAGCAAATGACTTGAATTAAACTCTATAATTTAATAGACTGCATAATAATTTACGGTGCTGCGGTCAGGAATAATTAGATGATAATTATCACATTCCATTGCTGCCTTATTCGCCCATTAGTTGGCCGCTTGGCCAATCAAATTGTAAAGTGGTCAAACAAGAGTTTTAAAATTTCAAGGGGAAACTCATAAGGGCTCATAATTGACGGCTCCGTGGCGCAGTGGCTTAGCAATTTAGTTGCAGCGCTAAGGGCCGCGGGTTCGAATCCCTTGCGGAACTAGTATGTGTTTGTAGGGCCTAAATATAATTGTTCCGGCTCTGGTCCTTGTGCAATATATGTTCATAAACTTCCCCCACGATACAAGAGAAGATCCTAGTGTGGTGGTTACGTTTAAAAAAACATACGTGAGTGTCGTGGAATACTTGGTTGGAACGAAGTTCCTTTCGTAGTATATTTTTAAATACTAGTAATGCTAATAAACATTACTAATATTCCCTTAAACCACTTCTGGTAAGCTTGAAATGCTTGTGTAAGGAGTGGTTCACGACAGTAGTCGAATGGCGGATTCGAATTTCGAACCCACGATCTTTCGAGTTCACGGTCCGCGACTGCTATTAGGCTACTGACACTTCTAATAGATATTATTAGAAGTGTCAGTAACATAATATATATTATTGATAAACGTATTGAATTATTGATTAACAAATACAAATAATGGAATCACTCGTGTCTATTAAAATGAAGCGTCATTTAAAATAATATTTCTTTCATGGCAAGATAAGAAAAAGTGCGAGGGAGATGGATATTATTTCTCGCTTCCTTATAGCCGAAGCGGTCGTGACGGAAAAATCATACACTTTTTATCGCCTAGCCTCCATCCGCCAAATTCATACCGTCCGATAAGAAACTTCGTTCCAAAATTACGTATTCACTTAACGAGTACAGCAATATGGGAATAAATATTAGTCTCATCACATTTTGCTAGTTGGGAGTTGGGACTAAGCTGACCTGTTTTGTCACACAGTGTCATCATAGTTGAACCTTTGCGTTTTAATTGAAATTTTTTATATATATTATTTATTATTTATAGTATATATAGTTTCGTTTACGTGGTAGAGCTATGCTTCAGCTATATTGCAGTTGTAGCACGAATGGGTCGGCTTGACCGGGGAAGGACCACGCTCTCACAGAATACCAGCGTGAAATAGCAGCTTAACGCTGCTGTGTTTCGTATGGTGAGTGTGGAGAAACCCTTATTTATTTATTTATTTAATCTTTCACGCAAAAAATTGTACATATGGCGGACTTAATGTCATAGGGCATTCTCTCCCAGTCAATAATAATCGTATTATATAATATTCTCCCTTATAACTTATCTCAGGCCTCACGGGTGACAACGGATCTACATTTTGATTCATAATTGGGAATAGATGTAGATGTCTATGAGCCACGGCAACCGGTTACCATCAAATAGAATAGAATAGAATATTTTTTATTCAATATAGATCACATGTGTAATTCTTATTGAAAGTCATTTTTTACTTTACCACTGGTTCGAAAAAAAGCCTCTGTCCTGGGAAGAACCAGCAAGAAATCCAGCGGGACTTTTTTTTAAAGCAAATTTTACAATAATGGTTGTACAAACTATATAAATACAAAATTTATTTTAGAAACAGCTTTGAAGCGATCACCTCATTCCCAGGGGTTATTATCAACCATGTATTCATTTATACTATAATAACCCTTTTTATACAGTTTCAACTCAACAAAACATTTAAACTTGCTAATAGAGAGAGCCTGTACACTTTCCGGGACCTTGTTGTAATAGCGTATACATTGCCCCAAGAATGAATTACTGACTCTGTGGAGTCGAGAAACTGGTATCACTAGCTTGTGTTTGTTCCTAGTGTTTACAGAATGCACATCACTTTTTTTACTAAAACTACCTTTGTTTTTGTGAACATACATTAAATTTCAAATTTATCTCTAAGATACTCTCTCGGTTTTAGGTTGTAAATAGCTCTAATGGCCCTCTTCTGTAAAACAATAATAGTTTCTGAATCAGCCGCGATGGACTGTGTGCTCGTTTGTCACCCTTATCCTATAAAAAATAAATAAATAATGCTTTAGAGCTGTATTGTTTGCTTTTTCACATTTTCTTTTTAATTCTTCTACTTTAGGATTGACCATAGTTTAGTTTATTTATTTCTGATCTAATTAATATAAAATATAACTATTCAGAAAGAGACATTAATCTCTAAAATTTTCTAACTAATTAACTTCGTCCGCTATCAAATCTGTCAAATATTTTACCTCATTACCTCATTAATAAGTGGCTCCGCTCTGGTGGCAGAAAAAGTCTTGGATGCCGTTATAGCTTCATTATCTGATTTCGTACTATTAATTACTATCTGATACCCGCGACTTCGTCCGCGTTGCTTGATATATCAAGAAAACGCACATCACTGAACACGTAGTGCTTTAAAAAATTGTTGTTTCTTAAAACTTTAATAACCTTATATTAAATGAAGATATCGCAAATTATTTTTTTTGTTAGAATTAAGGCCAAGTGTCTAAGAAATAAAACTTAGAATACCTAATTGAAATCTATCCAGTAGTTTTTCCGTGATGCGCGCACAACTGCAATGCTAACTTCTATCAGTTTATTTATATAGAAGAAGAAGATGAACACCAAATATAGCACAGTGACTTATGTTAGGGCTGACTGTGAATGAGGTCTAATAATTTTCTGCTCACCAGATGTCGCTAGTTGACACTGAAGTAAAGTTTTTATTACACAATGTAATTTAATTGAGAAGATGGTTTTAAATAAAAGTTTATCAGTTTCTAGAGTATTATATTAATACACGAATAAATGCCTCAGTGGTTGGCTCTTTTATTTTTTGCACATTTATAACTTTTTTTAAGTTTTATGTTTTTATGAATATTTGTGGTTCGGCTTATTTATTTTTAATCTTATTAATATAAAATACAACTAATAGTACACAAAAAAAAATAACATTTACATTTTCCGAACAAATTAACTTACCCGCTATGAAATCTGTCAAATATTATACCTCACTTTCTAGTGGCGCCACCCTGGTGGCAGAAAAAGTCGTGGATGCTCTCGTTATAGGGTGAGAAATTATGTGCTAAAAGAAATGTGTGGTTTGCCATATGTTGTGACTAGTATTAAGAAAGGAATGACTCGGTAGAAATTATGAATGTGGAAATAGTGACAAAGCAAATTTGTGCTGCAGAAGTGAGTGGCAGAATCGCCTTGGACGGAAGTTTATTGACCAAATCGGTGATATAATTAGATGGGCCAAAACAAAAGCACTCTTAACCGACGAGCATGCATGCTTATTTATATGGATGTGAGAGGAAGCTGAGGTGTGTCAGGATTGTACCAAATGGAAGTCCGTAGCCTCTGCATACCCCTCTGGGTAACAGGCGTGAAAGTTTATGATAAGTTATATAGTACTGTGGTGGCGCTGTCGTCGTGCCGTAAGCGAAACGCACTGAAGCCTAAATCGCGCTCCGAATAGCTCCGAAACTCCGAAATAACACACATCAACACATTCCGCTTGCGCCATCGCCCCCCTGCGGTCGTGCGCTAGCGAGGTCCACTCCGCTAGCTGACCGAGCACCCGTCCCCGTACGGGAATTCCTCGGTCGGTTCAGTCTAGGGATAGAATGTCAGTCCCGTCCCGTCCCGCCGCAGCTAGCGCCGCTGCCCCCGTGCGATTATATAACTGTCCACGCTCACCGTCCCCGTACGGTGGGTGCCCTCCCGCCTCCGCTAGCGCCGCCGCTCCCGTGCAGTTGCGTTAGCCGTCTGCGCTCACCGTTCGACGTACGGTGAGTGCACTCTCGCTCATGCGCTGATGCGACTCCCACACCCTCACTCCTCTAGCACAGCCGCAGGGGCGGCGGGCTGCTCCAATGCGGCGAAGAGGCCACTCAGGTCAGAGCCAGTCCTAGATAACCACGCAGCCGGCTGCCGTGGTATGCTATGAGCATTCACCACCTCCCTTCCCCGCTTCCAGAGGGTAGCCTTGCATTAGGCGCAAAAAAAAAACACATGAAGCGTTGGCCGCTCCTCGGGCTGATGACCTTACCCGGCGGGAGATCTTCCCTTTTCCTTTCACGGCCAAAGTAGATAATAATTACGCGCCATACGCCTTAAATTATTATTTTTAGTAATCTAATGATTATTCGATACAAATTATAGATATATATGTAAACAATATTTTAAATATAGAATGTTTATTATTTTTACTTTGTTTTTTTTTCTAAAATTAATTTAGTTTTTTTTTTAAACCAGCATAAAATTGAATCTATTTTAATTGAAAATTACTAAACTTATAAACCAGATTTACTTTGAAAATAAATTTGACTAATCTAGGACGCAAATAATATTTTTCTAGTTCGTAGAATTACAAAATGTCGTAGACGAAAAGGTAATTATTATTAAACCAATCAAACTGCATAATATCCAGAATAAGATCAAATTTTTAACAATTAACAGTGAGGGCTATTAGTTTTCCGCTCACTAGATGTCGCTAGTTGTGACTGATCGCCAGTTTTTTTGTTAGACAATGTCAGTTAATAGAGAAATCAGTTTTAAATAATAGATTCCCTCATAGGAGGGATTTTGCCATAGTTGCCATGCTTGGCATGCGGGTTGGCAATCACAGTTTTTTATTACTTGGAGTTATTATCAGGGAGATGCTGCTGCCCATCTCCTGTTTCAGTTTTCACCTGTCGCCTTTAACGACGCCCATGGGATGATATGGGGTAATGAATATGTTACCACAGAGTAATGATTTCTTTACTCATACCTTCTTACACCACCTTATATATAGATGTATATAAGGTGGTGTAAGATTAGATGAATAGATACCTTATGAATAGATACGGTTGCATCACTTGGATGGATAACATGCAAAGTTCATGTTTTAAACTGGTCTTTTTAAAATAATAAAATCTTCTTTAATGTACTATTTGATTTCCTAATTAAAAATTTAAATTGTCAACAGCAAACCACGATGACCCGGCACTCCCACCAACCGACTCTCCGAGCACGGCTCAGCTCAAACCGGTTACGGCGGTCTCTCATATAACCGTCGCCAGCTCACCAGTTCGCAGTGCTCCAGCACAAAGCAGCTATGCCCTGGAACGAAGAGCTCTGAAGCATGACCATCATCATCGATCGATGGAGTCCGTACCGCCTGTGCAGGTAACGTTAACTATTTACATTAGTATTACTAAAGTATATAATAATAAGAATGTCTTCCAGACCGAATTAAGGCCATGGAGACCGATCTCAACGGAGACTAGCCATCTGCCATCTACCCAGACCGGTAATTTCTAAAGTTAAAGGTTAAAGTTACAGCCTATACACGTCCCATACTGGGCACAGGTCTCCTCTCATTTCTGAGAGGGTTTTAGGGTAAGGAAATATCCGCCGCGCTGCCCCAATGCGTGTTGGCAAATTTCACATATCTTCGAAATATTTTTTCTTTTATTTCTCAGACATGCAGGTTTCCTAACGATGTTTTCCTTCACCACCGAGCACGTGGTGAATCAGCACTTAAAATTGCAATTAACGATTTCATTGGTGCCGGCGGGAATCGAACCCGGGTTGCGCGCGTACTGTGAAACTTACAGCAACTACTACTCTTTGCTTGTAAAGCCAACAAGCGTATAGAGCATTGTATCCTACTGCGTTTAAATCTTTCTGTCTCTGACCTTTCCTCACCTTTACCGCGAGCGCTAACCATCGGAGCTCCCACGGCTCTATTGGCTCGGTAATGTCCAAGTTGCGAGACATACTGCAATCCCCAAAACTCCTACTTAGCGTGGCGATACGGCAGCTCTTTCCTGCATTGTGAGAGCACTGTCACCAGGAGATTAGGAAATAGTGTCACAATCTAATTTTTTAAAGATGTTAAAAATTAATGAATAGTCGTCCCAGTCTGTCTCAGTGACTTAGCGGTCAGCCACAGCAGAGACTATTTCACCTGAGAATGCCTTGTTTGAGGCGAAATACGTGTCGTATCATCGACGGTTTTAACTAAATAATTTTTAACATCTTTATATAGATTATTTATATATAAAATGATAGAGGTTTGCAGTTGATAGATTTCAATTAAGTTTTCTAAGTTTTATTTCTTAGACAATTGGTCCTTATCTAAAAAAATATTGCGATACCTTCATTTAATATAAAGCTATTAAGGTTAAGGTAAGGAAACAACGATTTTTTAAGCACTACGTGTTCAGTGATGTGAGTAAGCAACACGGACGACGTCGCGGGTTTTTCATTACTTCATAAAACAATAAAAGTTTGTAATCTGGCTAGTCTTTAATATAATGGATTTCCGTAAAGTAACGCATAATTCCATTTATTGTCTAATTGAAGTGAAACTTCTTTAGAATCGTTGTGATTTATAATATAAAATTAAAAATTTTGTACACCGACTTCAATATAAATTGTTAAGAATAACTCAAAAACTGTTGGTCAGATCTTGATCAAATTTATATGGGACCGCAGGTGAAGCACTAGCTTTCAACTAAAAAATAACGATTGAAATTGGTTCACCTAGTAAAAAGTAATGAGGTAACACACATAGAAAAAAAAACATACAGTCGAATTGAGTACTGGCTCCTTTTTGAAGTCGGTAGAAAATTCGATGAAACGAAAAAGCGACACTAAAAAGAAACAAACATATATTTAGCCTGCGAGAGAACGAGATAGAATACAGTATAGTAAACGATGCTAGCCTAATGGTAGGATGCGGACCGCGAACTCAAAAGGTTGTGGGTTTGAATCCGCCATTCGACTACTGTTGTAAACTCCTTACTCAAGCATTTTCAGCTTACTAGCGATTAAAGTGAATATTAGTAATTTTGCAAAACATTGCCAGTATTATTTATAAATTTTTCATGTTATATGTGTTTCTATTATCTCGGTGTCCTCTTTGTAGGGTGCTTTAAAGATGGTTAATATAAATTTTAACGATTAAAATAAACAATATAAATTTTTACAAATTAAATAAAATTATCTTAATTTAAAAATTCATTTATAACAATCCACGATTTCATAACTTCAAACCATCTAGCGTCTATTTTCATTAAATTTCATTAAACTTTGTTCGATAAACGAACTTACCTATAGAATAAAGTAGATGGCGCTATTACAAAGCAAATTTTACAAATATTATTCACAAATATAATTTCTTTCCCCAAAAATAAGAATTGTAACATTTATTTGCTAGTAAATTAAACTTTTAACTTATATTTTATACCAAACTTGTGGTTGAAAATTATCTAATTAAATAAATCATTTGCCGTGAAATATTTTTATTTTTTAATATATAATTTCATTTGAAGGTTTCATTCTACTATGTGTGAACTGCACACATTTTTTTCACCGAATTAAGACTTAGGCCTACCAGACCCGAACTTAGACAAGCAGGCGACAGTTCAATACCGATAAGAATTTCTGACTATTATAAGAACAAAGGTGACAATTTCTTTTTGTATGGAGAATGGGCCCGTCACAAATTGTAGCGTAACTTAATGAAATACATGTCGATTTATTCCTTATAACCTATAGATTACAAAAGTAATATTAGTTTTGTCTTATATAACGGGAATACTGAGAAATTAACAATTAATATAAATACTCTTCGGTAAATAATAAATGCTAGCATTGACGCCATTTTTGAATAAAATGTGTAAAAATATTGGCGAAAATAGTGCTTTTAATGACTGTGAGATGATGCTACTATCAACGTAAAAGCAAGTATTGAGGGCTTTTGTACCCCTGGCTATATACCTAATAACGAAAATATTGTAGTATTTACAATATAATAACAATTGTTATTTTTATTTATTGAAATAAATAATAAATGATATTAATGTCGGTAGTGGCGCTATCTCTTGAACAAAATGTATAAAAATTGTGTAGTGCTCTTGTTGCCTATGAGATGGCGCTGATATCAACGTAAAAGCAAGCTATTGAGATTTTTTTAGATTTCATGATTCCAGTTAGATTTTCATGAAATCTTTAGGCCACTTGAAACTGGAATCCTTTCCTATGTGCAATAAAATTAAGATACGTTACAATTTGTACTGGACCCAAAAACGATTGTCTAGTGTCTACTTACTTTACATCTTAGTTTCCTTTTTTGTGATTCTAAGATATTTCGCGAGTAGTATTATTTTCATTACTTTATAAAATAATAAAAGCTCCATATCTGGCTGGACCTTGAAAGCCATTTAACTATAATACACAACTGAGAACATTATTAATCTCTAAAGACCAAAATTTACTGGTTTTCGTGAAGCAAGATACATTATTCGCATTGCATAAATGTTTCCTGTGATACGAGTATATACGATAATTCAAAGTTTTATACATGCCCTGTCCAAACAACAATCACTAATTTACCGACAAAATTAGGAACTAGAGCGAGAATAATTAGCTCACTATCATAAACAACATTTATTATAAGATATAAACAATTGCAAATGGAAGTTAATCTAATAACGAAATAATTATTTGTGTTTCGTAGTAAGCTTGTTAGGAAATTCTATGTAACTACTGAGCACTTCATACTCATAAAATCTGTTCTTTTTTTATAGAATAAGCGTGACAAACGAGCACACAGTCCATCTAATGGTAAGTAGATCCTGTGGCCCGTAGACATCTACATCTATTTAGAATCAAAATGCAGTGCGTTGTCACCCCTTTCGACTAAGGTGGAATACCACGTTTCTAGTAAAAAGGATATCCGGTTCTCTAGACTCACCATACAAAACACAGTACGCTGCTATTTTAGGCTGGTATTTTGTGAGGGCGTGTGAGCTACCCCGGTCGCGTTAATTCATTCATGCCACAACTATGACTGCCGCGCGACTCTACCAAGTATAAAATTCTACTTGTGTCAGCAATGTAAACCTGAGATCAAAGGCCACCAGTGTCTACGCATTGCACACCAGGGCTTTTTCTCTCTCGCACGGGACCAAAGTTATACTTGGGTTGCGATTCTTTTTAAATATTCCACAAGGCCATAAAATCTAGGCAACATTTAAAGACGGTTACATGGCACAGTTGCTTAAGATGGGATGATATGTGATATAGTTATGCTATTTCACGATGAAGGTTTGACTTTGGTTGTTGTTAGCCGTGCACATACACATTGTGTTAGTGTGCGTAGGCCTCGGGAGCGCTCAGTCACGATCGCGAGTCGAACGAATCACAGTTACACACACAAACGCGCCTGTCGGTACACGTCACTACTACAATCAAGGCGAAACCTTCATCGTTAAATAAAATAACTATTGTGGATTATCTTACGTCGCCATTACACAGTACATACATACAATAAAGGTATGAAACCCCTCCAAGTTAAGTCTTGTCGGCCTATGGTAGAAGAGTAATAAGAATGAAGTGTCTTTTAAAGAATAAAGTCAAAGTTTAGGCGGAAGAGCAATACTGCAGTGATAGCTGAACCACGAATGGGTCAGCTGGATCGGGGAAACTCCACGCTCGCACAGAATAACAACGTGGAATAGCAGCATGATACTGCGGTATTTCGTATGTAAACGAGACTTTTTTTACTGGTAACAAAGTATTTCATCTTAGTCCTCAGAGTTTTGGTTGTGGAGGGATAAAACAGGAACTCCGACCGGACATGACATTCAGCCTGAGAAGCAACCGATGCTCCGAGTAGTAGTTCTTTGAAAGTGTGATTTAAGTTTCAGTGCGTTGCACTTGTAGAGTGACGACAGCGCCGCCACATGGTAATAAACGCTTCTGCATTTTGATTCTTAATCGAAGATAGATGTAGGTGTCTATGCTTACTATCAGGTGATCTGTGTGCTGTAGTTTTGACGGGAATCAAGTGATTTTGATCGCATAGACGCCTTATGAACTTGACTGATGTAACTGTCGTCATCGATTGTCCGCTGGGTTGAGCTGTCGTCAAAATCTCCCAAAAACTTCACAATGTGATGCATCGACATATTGTGAAGAAAAATCTATAAAATGAAGATCCCGAATGAAATGAAGACATGGCTTAAAGGACAAGCGTCCAATCCAAACATGTTAATAAAAAAGATATGTGTGCTCGTTTGTCACTCTCACTTATATAAAATAAAAAATTCTTCGCACACTATTCGAAATGAAACCTATCTAGACCGATAGTCTCTGAAAGTTTTTTAGAAAGGGATAATATGGATGTTATGTGTATATACCGGATTCTCTAGCCATAGATAAATATACTATAGGGCATATTTTTATTCTAGCGTTAATTTAATAGACATCGCCGTGCCAATAAAAAAGCGTGCAGCGAAATAACTCGTTCATGTTGAATTTATCAGGAATAAAACGTATAAGTTGTTTACGCTCAAAAACAAGTAATTGTGAAACCAGTACGTAACATATGGCACTTTCTGTCCACAGAATAAATAAAAGTACCAACGTATTCTGGCGCAATATTTCTATGATTGCATTAGAATTAGATAAATCATGTTTTCTAGATTATATCCAATTTAGACGAGAACTGTTTTTTTTTAAATTAAAATTGCAATAGTTGACGTCAATTAAATATTAAGGATGACTGAAAAATTACTGGTCAGATCTTGATCAAATTTATATGAGACCACATGAGAAGCGCCAACTTTCTATTAAAAAAAAAGAATCATTAAAATTGGTTGAGCTAGAACAAAGTTCTCTAGTAACACACATATAAAATACAGTCCAATTGAGAACCTCCCCCTTTTTTTAGAAGCCGGTTGAAAATACCCTATTTATTTTGTTATCATCCAAAAATCAATTAATTTATTTTCTCTAGTTTAAAATTTCGCATTATTTAATTCACTACGTTTCGGATGCTTTAAGGTCCTGGGGACATAGTTAACTCTTTTTTTTATAGAATAAGGGTGACAAACGAGCACACAGTCCACCTGATGGTAAGTGGATGCTGTACATACTGTATATTACTCGTTTAGGAATCAAAATGCAGGTGCGTTGCCACCCCTGAGGACTAAGTATGTCCCATGTCCGGTATAAATGGTCTCCGGTTCTCTACACTCACCGTACGAAACACAGCAGCGTTAAGCTGCTATTTTATGCTGGTATTCTGTGAGAGCGTGGTCCTTCTCCGGTCGAGCCGACCTGTGTGTGCTACAACCATAATATAGCTGCAGCATGGCTCTACCACATAAAAACTCGTATATTAATTTTTGGATCGATCTACGCAGAACAAGCTTACAGCAAAATAAGCTACAGTATCTTGAGGTCTCGCAATTTTTTTTTATTATGTAACCCAATTCAATTTGAATCTTTTATGATACGGGTTCTTTTTCTACCGGCTTCAAAAAGGAGAAGGTACTCAATTCGACTGTATGTTTCTTTTACGTGTTACCTCATAACTTTTGTCTGGGTGAACCGATTTCGATGATTATTTTTTTATTATTAGAAAGCTGGTGCTTCTCATGTGGTCCCATATAAATTTGATCAAGGTCTGATCATTAGTTTTTGAATTATTCTTAATAATTTATATTGAATACGGTTGTACATTTTTTTATTTTAAATTATTTTGTTTCTTTATCAGCCCGTAGAAGTTTACTGCTGGATATGGATCTCATATATTTTTCCTTAGTCGTCACTTTTATCCGTCTATCGTTTTACTTTGCCCGTTTGCACGATTCGTAACTAAATTCCATTCCATTACAGCCTATAAAAGTACACTGCTGAACATAGGCATATAGATTGCCTCATAGGGGGGATTTTACCATAGTTGCCACGCTTGGCATGCTTGGCAATCGCAGTTTTTTTATTATTTTGAATTGTTATCAGGAAGCTGCTGCTGCCCATCTCCTGTTTCACTTTCCCTCTGTCGCCTCTCACGACACCCACGGGATGATATGGGGTAGTAGATATTCTTACACCGCCACTACACTACGTTACTAAATTAACTGCGTATTTTAATAAATAATTTCATTGTCCGTAATGAACTTTTGTGAATAACCAACTAATAATATCTCCCTCAAACATTTTCGTTATTTCTTCGGTGGTAGAGCCATGCTGCAGCTATATTAATAGTATAGTTGTAGCACGAATGGGTCGGCTCGACTTGGGAGGGACCACGCTCTCACGGAATACCAGGGTAAAATAGCAGCTTAACACTGCTGTGTTTCATATGGTAAGTGTAGAGAACCGGAGACCCTTTTTACTGGAAACGAGGCATTCTATCTTATTCCTCAGGGGTGACAATACATCTGCATTTTGATTCTTTAATCAATAATGTATGTAGATGTCTATGGGCCACAGCAACCAATTACCATCAGGTGGACTGTGTGTTCGTTTGTCACCCTTCTACTATAAAAAAGAATTGTATTTGTGTTCCTCGCTGTATTCCTAAGGCTTTAATACTAGAATCTGCCATTGTCCGTTGACGGATTAATAGTAACTCCTTTTTATTATAATCAGCGCCATTTCATATTTCAAGCTGTTACTTTATAACTGTTTGTCGGCCTGGCACGGTGTTGTAATAGCAGCCATTGCCGCTGGCCTCGGTCGGATTTATGACGCTATATTGATGTTTGCCAATAAAACTGTTCAGGGCTTTCAGACCGCCATGTTGAATTATATTTTATTGATTGTCAAAACTATCGGAATTAATAAACCATTAACAGTTTAATGTAACCTTTAATCCTTTATACTATATCTTTGCCTATGAAATCGTAATTGTTTTCTACATATTTCATTTTTATTAATCAAAGTGCAATCGATGCATCTTCGCCAACACAGTGGCAGTTTATTAATGCACTTCTTGACGAAATCAGCTGGACGGGATGCAACAAATTCTTCAAATGCATTTTGTATTGCCTCTCGGGTAATGCATTTTTTCCCGCCAAATAAAAATCGAAATTCTGGAAAAAGTAGAAGTTTGTAGGCGCAAGGTCTGGTGGATACGGCGGATGGCGGAGAGCTTCCAATACCAGCTCTTGCAACTTGAAGGCCATCATTTATGCAGTATGAGGTTGCGCGTTTTCGTGTAGGAGCAGCGGGGACGAGCGATTGACCAAAGCTGGTTGGAGACGTGCGAGCTTTTCCATCATTGTGTTCAGTTCTTCACAGTACATATCTGCAGTAATGCTCATCCAATTTGGTAAGAAGCTGTAATGAATCACATCGGCGCTAGACCACCAAACAGTAATCATCACTTTTCTAGGGGTAAGTTATCGTTTAGGGCATTGTTTAAGTGCTGAACCAGGATCCAACCAACTTGCTGAGTGCTTCCGATTGTCAAAGAGAATCAATTTTTCGTCGAAGGAAACAATGCGGTTTAAAATTCCTTCGTTTGTGTGCCTGTTGATCAGTGCAAGACACGTCTGAAGGCGTACTTCGCGCTGGCGATCGTCGAGTTCGTGGGACACTAATTTTTCAAGCTATTTTATCTTGCCAATTTTAGGCAAAGGAACCAATATTGTTTTTATGCTAACGTCGAAAGCTGCTGCTAATTCAGCCGTAGATAGAGTATCATTAGCTTCCACAATCACCTTTAATTCGTCATTGTCGACCAAGGTTTTTGGATGGCCACGGGATTCATTTTTCAGGTCGAAATTTCAAGAACGGAAGCAGGTAAACCAATAACAGGTGGTGCGTTCGTTTGTAATATTCGCTCTGTAAACGTCGTTGATACGACGACGAGTTCATATTCCAAAATAACTCGAATTTTTAACGTATCATATATATCATGATGACGAAAAAGATTCAAATGCGATGAAAACATAACGTAACTCAATTAACAAATGGCTAATTTAGAAAAAAATAAATCCATGTTTTTAATAATAAATTAAAAATAATTTGAAATTAGAATTCCAAACAAAAATTATTTTGATTTGAAATGGCCAGTACTGCAGAACGGCAATTTCAAAGGCAAAACTAAAAAATATTATGTTTGATATTATTATTTATTACGTGTTGGTTTACGAGGCAGAGCCATGCAACTGCATTATTGTTGTAGCACGAATGGGACGGCTCGACCAGGGCATCACGTCATAGTCCTCAGGGGTGACAACGCATCTGCATTTTGATTCTTAATCGAGCATAAATGTAAATCTCTATGAACCACTGTATTCGTTTACCATCAGGGGAACTCTGTGCTCATCTGACAGCTATATTCTGTAAAAAGAGAGATGCATGAGTATGCAGTGTGTCGCTGAAATTGACACTAGCTTAACATGTAATCGCATGATTATCTATAATCTCCCAAACACAGTAAGTTAATATTTTTAGCATTATTATTACGATACATGATGAAATATAGATGAAATAGCGAGATTGCAACCTCACTTAAGGAAAGTTCTAGATTCAAAACCGGTGAATGAACGAACGGGTTACGTATTTTGCAGCGCCAAGACGCACCTCATTAATTAGACCCAGGTGATTACTACGCTTGTCGCATAACAGCGAAAGTGGCGTCGTAAAAAAAATTGCATTGTCTGTAACGGGATCCCACGATCTCGCGATAGGAAAATCGTCTGTGGGAAGCTGCCGCCGTCATCTGAAAGCGAAAGTACCACAATAGACGCCATCTTGAATCCGGCAGCTGAATGAAGCGGTTTCGTAAGTTCGTTGGTATAAAAAAATGTAGTTTTTAATTTGATTATGAGAATGTATTGTTACTTGTTGCATAAATATTATAACATATATTTCGTATTATATCTCGGTTAATATCTTTCAGTATTTTAGTTTAATATCTAAACTGTTGTCTCGCTCAATTGTCAGAGTACTTGCATAATACATTATGTTTTATTATGGATGACGAGAGAAACGAGCATATACGGCTGACCTGATGGTTAATTAATTTAGAACAAGAGAAAACGCTACTGGAGTGAAAAAAATTGACTGTTAGAAAACGCTATTTTTTTACCAGCTGTACACGAATCGTCGAATCTTTGAGGATCAATCCAACGCTCGATGTGTAGAGGGGGAGAGTTCACCCGTTGGACATTTCGGATGAGTTCACCTGGTGAATGCGTGATGACAGATAAATTATTTAGCAGCTTTATTTTTTTAATATTAAAATAATCGGTAGTAATAACCCTTTTTTTATTGAATCAGAGTGGCAAACGAACACAGTCCTGCTAATGGATGCTGTGGTCCATAAACATCCTCATATATCTTCAGTTAAAAATAAAAATGCAGATGTATTGTAAGCTCTGCGGACTACTAAGCTGCTATTTTACGCTGGTATTCTGTAAAATTGTGGTCCTTCCCCGGCCGAGCCAGCCCATTCGTGCTACAACCACAATATAGTTGTGGTATGGGTTTACCACGTATAAAGTACTTAAGGCAGTTGCTCTATAAGTGATTAGCTGATTGGCCAGTGTACCCCTGATGTAGTTAGGGACTCAGGGAGACTCGTTCGGTGCATTCCATCACATCACATATCGTAATCATACGAAGCATTGCGGACATTTCAAGTCCGCAGTGCTTCCTATATTTACAATATCAAGATCATTTGCAACATTTTTTACGTGGTAGAGATTATTGTATATTCATTTCAGAATGGAGTCCGAGAGTGCAACAGCAGTTCGGACGAGAACCGGTCCTCGGGGCACGCCTCGATGTCGGACAGCGGCGGCGCCGACGCGGCTAGAGACGAGCCGCGGCGCTCCCGTCAGCCGCCACACGCGCGCACCAAGCACCGGCCACACAATAAGGTGACTAATTGTGTACAAAATAAGGTTCAATTTTTAAAAATATCGAAACGTACACGCACACCAAGGACTAATCGCACAATAAAGTGCTAATCACGTACACGATAAGGTGCAAACTTCAACATCGAAGCCAAATCGCTTACGCCAGCTGTTGCACATAAGCACCAAGCATCAGCCTCACAATAAGGTGACTAATTATGTACGCAATAAGGTTTTAACTTCAATATCGAAGCCAAGTCGCTCCCGCTAGCTGCCACACACGCGCATCAATCACTGACCACACAATAAAGTGGCTAATCACGTAAAGAATAAGGTGCAAACTTCATTACAAAAACCAAGCCGCTCTCGTTAGTAAACCCAGCCGCGTACCAAACACAGGCCACACAATAAGGTGACTAATTGCGTAAACATTGAGGTTCAACTCTCAATATCGTAGTCAAGTCGCACCCGCCAGCTGTAGTACACGCGAACAAATCACTGACCACAACAAAGTGACTAATCACGTACGCAATAAAGCATAAACTATTTCATCGAAGCCAAGTAGCTCCCGCTAGCTGCCGCACGCGTGCACCCAATACCGTCCACACAATAAGGTGACTAATCACGTACACAATAAAGTGCAAACTTCATCAAGAAAACCAAAAGCTGCTTCCGCTAGCTGCCACGTGAGCGACCGAATACGCAATAAAGTGACTAATTACGTATACAATAACGTGCAAATTACATCGTCCAAACCAAGTGCCCCCGTCAGGCACAAACCGAGGATCAATACGACTGCCTTTGCGTATTGATTGATCGGTTGAATCTTTTTATTGGAATATTTTTATGACCGGACATTAAAATTTACATAATATGTGAACAGGTGAAATCATTTCCACGCGGGCAACGCAGCGGTCAGAAGCTAGTGCAAGAAATAATGAAAGTGTCACACCGACGTATATTACTCGAGTGTGTATGTTACGCCGTATTGTGGACATCCTGTACGCAATTTCGCTTCGAGTTATTACTTTCCTATGTTTCAGAGCTAGTGTTTTCCACTTATCTTCATATTTCATGAGGAAGACTGAGAATGCCACATAAAGAATACACCTGACATATTATGCTTTAAAAATATTCCTCACTCAGTGGTTGCAACGTATCAAAAGCCTCACAAACAGATTGCTTCATACGAGAAATATTTGCCATAGTTGCCAATATCACGTTTGGCAACCGGCTTGAAAACCGCAATTTTTATATTTAAGAATAATATGGGCTGATATTTTGAACTTTTTTTAATATAGAATAAGTGGGTCAAATGAGCACACAGTCCGCCTGATGGTAAGTGAATGCTGTGGCCCATGAAATCCACATCCATCTTCAATTAAGAATTAAAATACAGATACGTTGTCACCGTTGAGGATTAAGATGGAATGCCTCGTATCCAGTAAAAAGGGTCTTCAGTTCTCCACACTTTCCATTCGAAACATAGCATCATTGAGCTGCTATTTCACGCTGGTATTCTATGAGAGCGCGGTCCTTTCCCGGTCGAGCCGACCCATTCGTGATATAACCATACTATAGCTGCAGCGTGACTCTACCACGTATAAAATAAGATCTCATGAAAATTAATAGCGAAAAGAATAGGTTTTTTTTATAGGATAGGGTGACAAAATGATTGGTAATTTGGTGGTAAAAAGATTCAACACAGTCCACCTGATGGTAAGTGGTTGCTGTGACCCATAGACATCTACATTTATCCTAAATAAAGAATCAAAATTCTGCATATGCGTCGTCACCCGTGAGGACTAAGATGGAATGCCTCGTTTCCAGAAAAATGGGTCTCCGGTTCTCTACACTCACCATACGAAACACAGCAGGGTTAAGCTGCCATTTTACGCTGGAGTTCTGTGAGAGCGTGGTCCTTCGTCGGTCGAGCCGACCCATTCGTGCTACAACTATAAGTACTACTAATATTGCTGCAGCATGGCTCTACCACGTAAAATATAGATATATGTAGGTATATTTTTGTCATTTATTAATATTTTATAAAGAAACTATGCTGTAGTTACAGTCCCCGTGGCCTGGTGGTGGAGGTCTGGAGGACATCAGATCTGCCATCAAGCAGTTGACTCTTCGCTCCAGGGACAGCAGCAGTACCGCTACAAGCGGAGCCTCCAGTGGCGGTGGAGGCAGCAATACAGGAGCACCAGGTGTGACCATCTTATTACGTGAAAATGCAATATTCCTTTAAATATAATAACATTTTCGGTCTGTTGCTTCTATTATATGATATATAATAGAGAACGAGGCCGGGTACTACCGCCTGCTTGGGATCCTGTATTTAATAAAATTAAAACTAAACCCGAGCATACCACTGCAAGACTTCAAGACACAGTAAGCTTATTCTACATAGATCGGATCAAAAGATATAATTGAAAAGTTAAAGGTATTCCAAGTTAACTTTGTCATCAGGACGTCAATGAGGGCTATTAATTTTCCGCCCACCAGATGTCGCTGATTGACATGGAGTAAAGTTTTTTTGTTACACATGTTATTTAATTGAGACGTTAATTTATAATAAAACTTTATTGAGTTTCTAGAGTAATAAATTAATACACAAACAATGCCTCAGTGGTTGTGTGTGGGTTTAATTTTTTGCGCATTTATAACTCTTTTTTATGTTTTTTTTACTTTTATGAACATCTGTAGTTTCATTTATTTATTTTTAATCTAATTAATATCAATTATAACTAATAGTAAATAAAGAAACATTAACTTTTACATTTTCCGAACAAATTAACTTCTCTGCTATGAAAGCTGTCAAATATTATACCTCATATTAAAGTAGTGCCCTGTCACTGTGTCACTGGCACCGCCCTGGTGGCAAAAAAAGTCGTGGATGCCCTCATTACTTCAGTCCCCAGTGGCTATGGGTGCCACACGAATCATATTAGGTAGGAATCGGTGTTGTTTTGCGAGGATTTGTGATCTATCAAATCTAACGTAATAGCGGGGTCCATCTTTAACATGTTCACAGACTGCAGACTACTCGGGATCTCGGTGCTTGCATATGTTCTTTAAATATATGAAATCATTATCAATCTCCGTGTTTTAGACGGTGGGAGTGCAGCAGAAGCGCGGAGAAGACGAGCGCCGTTGGTGCGGCAACCCTCGCTCGACACTGTCTGCACCAACGTCACCAGTGCTGACGAGTTCGTGTGGGTGGACTCGCACAACAGGTGCGCTTTTTATCAAACTTCTTCTTTTTTTTTTTCATAGAATGGGGTGACAGAGCCCACATTCTGCATAATGCTGTGACCCATAGACGTCTACATTTATCTTAGATCAAGAAACAACATGCATATGCGTTGTCACACTTGAGGACTAAGATGAAATGCCTGGTTTCCAATAAAAAGAGTTGTCTCCGGTTCTCTGCACTCACCATAAACACAGCTATTTTACGCTGGTTTTCTGTGAGAGCGTGAACCGGTCGAATCGACCCATTCGTGCTACAACCATAATATAGCTGCAGCTTGGCTCTACCAAGTAAAAGGTCTTCTTCCTGCCCTTATCCTTTTATCTCTGCCGTTATTTGGGGTCGGCATAGCACTCTTCTCTCCCATTCTCCTCTATTAGCCATTATCTCATCACTCACTCCTTCCTAACGCATATCAACCCCAATAAAGTCCATCCATCTTTTCTGTGGCCTCCCTCTACTCATATCTATCATCCACTTTCATTGCCAATATTCTTCTTGTTACATGTAAAACTTAGCACACTGTTAAAATTAGCACTCTATATGCGATGTGTGCTTTTTATTTTTTTATAGGATAAGGGTGACAAAGGAGCATACAGTCCACCTGATCGTAAGTGATTGCTGTGGTCCATAGACATCTACATCTATCTTTGATTATGAATCAAAATGCAGATGCGTTGTCACCCGTGAGGACTAAGATGGAATGTCTCATTTCCAGTAAAAAGGGTCTCCGGTTCTCTACACTCACCATACGAAACACAGCAGCGTTAAGCTGCTATTTTACGCTTGTATTCTGTGAGAGCGTGGTCCGTCGTCGGTCGAGCCGACCCATTCTTGCTACAACCATAATATAGCTGCAGCATGACTCTACCACGTATGCTGTTTGAGTATGTGTTGAATTAGTGTATATGTGTATATGTAGTATGTATATAAAAAATAATTCAAAAATAATGAACCAGTATTAATATTTGGCTGATGTGGACCTCATAACAAACTTTGTACTAAATATGTATAAATAAAATAGATGTTGGAAAATGTTAGTATATGTATAAGAAATTATACTTTGCAGATTATATAAACATAAGCATGTAAGACGAGAACTACTGCCGACAAACGATAATGCAGTTTGGCAGATGAAAATGTTAAAAACGTTTATTGTTTAATTGGAAGAAAATAAATGAATAAAAAATATTTGGTACAAACCATTTCAAAGTTTGGTAAAAAAAGGGTTATGAAAATGTTTTTATAGCTATGTTATAATTAGCTTAAGAGGCAAGAGGGTGCAATAAACGTCATCCCAACCTATGATACATAAATTAAACATAGGAAGTATTTTTACCAAGTATTGTTTATAATCTATATTGAATAAAATAGTTTCTGTTTGGAATTCTATTATAATCGTCGGCTGGACAGACCTTCTACGATTGCACACTTAGCAGGTGCCGCTTCCTGATGCCGTTTCAGTTGACATTTCACCTCTTACGGTATCCTCGGGATGATATGGGGTATCGGATTGAGATGAGCCGAACATAAACGGCGCAAGAGAATGTTTTTGTTTATTTATTTATTCAAAAACTTTATTGCGCTAACCATAAAGGTTACCTACGAAGGGCGGACTTAATGCCAGTTTCCATTCTCTGCCGGTTAACCCATTGCGTGTTGAAAAATTTGTAGCACGTGACTTAAATAAGAATGTTCAAAACGTGACGCTATCCTCAAGAGGGTATATTAACGTATTATTTTTGTGTCAGACTAGTAGAGCTGCGATGCGTGCCGTGGACTGCGAGTGAAGTGAGCCGCGCGCTACAAAATGGCCGATGCCGGGAAATTGCGGCCAAAATGGCGCCGGACACTCCCCCGAGATTAGCTTACTTATTACAGAGGTATTTTATCAAAGAAACCCCACTTTAATCTTGATTCTATATACATTCTATAAGTATTGAGTATAAATACAAAACAATTACTCGAGTACTCAAAACAATAATATTGCTACACTAACAATATGACAACTGTAGCGTAGAGAATATGTATAATGTTTTATATTGTTTTAATTATTAAACGAGTTTAATCTCAAAGACCATGCGTATGTTTGTAGCACAAAATAAGTTTTTCTTAATTCGTTAGATAAGATGCGTAAATACGGCATAAAAATGAAAATAATGTATTTCTTGTATATACTTATTGTATTATTATCCTTTTAAATAAACAAATGAAAATATAAAAGATAATATATTTAAATGCTGTTTGTCATTAACAAACTATCTTAATGATTATTCTTACAATCTGGATGATTGAAGGTCCACCACTATGCGATTTACAACAAGTTTTCTTCCTCGCAAAACTTCCTTGTAGAATCGATTACCACCATCGATTTTTCTGGACCTATACGACTTAGGGACCTAAAGAAAAGAGCCTACTCACTTTTTAGAAAGTTTTAGTTGTTCTTGGGCTTATACTTACCATCAGGCGAGCCGCATGTCCATTTACCTCCTCTTATATATAAAAAATATGTAATTTTTTGTTTTCCAGGGCATTGGTACGAATCGCTCGCGAGGCGCAACGCTTGTCGCAGAACTTCGGCTTCTGCTCAAAGCACGAGGTGGCAGGCGCTTTCAAAATTGTACTGAGCACGCCACTGGCTGACTCTTGCATCAAAGTTAGTATGAGTATTATTCGGAAAATCACATGCCTTTTCTGCAGAGCTGGATTCACTTCAAGGTCAAATTCAAAATCAATGTCTTACATATTTTAATAGAATAGAAAATAGAATGACTTTTTATTCAATATTGATTATTACATAATACTTATTAAAACTCCTTTTTTTATTTTCGCCTGGATCAGAAAATACCTCCATTCCCATATGTCCTGGGAAGAACCAGCAAGAAACTCAGCGGGATTACATTCTTTCCAGCATGGTGGCGATCACCTCATTGCCAGGGATTGTTTTCAGTCATGTAATCCTTGATATTATAATAACCCGTTTTGTAATTTTTTTCTTTAATAAAACTTTTAAAGTTGTTTATTGACAAACTGATCATTTTCCGGGATTTCGTTGTAAAAGCGTATACATTGCCCCATAAATGAATTACTAATTCTGTGTCACAATATGCTGATGCGTCACATAGTCACATTGCGAATGGAAGATTTTAACGGTTTTTGTTTATCCTAGCAGACAGTCGATAACAAAATTATCACAAGTCCTTAATCTGTGGAGTACCAATCCATCACATCGGATTAGCACATGCCACATTTGTAGACCCCTCAGAACAATTCTTTTTTAAATGTTGTTTATATGAATTGTACAATTACAATTCTAAAAATTTTATTAGAATTAGTCTCGTTACTAAATTACGCTTTTATAAATTAAGAGATTTCACTTTAAATGACGACCTTCCGCCATTGCGCGTTGCATTTACTTCAGTCCCAAAGAACTACGTGGACTTCACAGGTCGATGTTGTACGTGACAAACAGTGTAGATGGCGCTGTTTAGAGAATTACAGAATTATTTCATTTGTGAAATTTGTTTGTAGTAGAATATTAAGTTAATAAAGTGGCAACACCTGAAAAATGTCGGGCTCGTATGTTTTCGTTTAAATTTAAATGTTGCTGTTGCCTTAATCAAGTTTATTTGCAAACGTAACAGATTTTTTAAAGCTTTTGTAGTTTTATTTTCTTTATGCCAGTTTGTACAACTTTCAGTTTGTAAAAGCCGTCTATATAATTTTTTCGAAAACTCAGAGATTTCCCATAAAATCGAAAGGAAACTCAAATTTACAGTAAATAAACAACTTGGTATTTTAAAATCAATAGATAGATACAAAATCAATAGGTGAATACCCCCATTTTACAGGTTTTATAATTACTTGGCAACTTTAAGGTACGAATGTGGTAAAATAAATGTCACAAATGAAATAATTCTGTAACAGCGCCATCTGTACGGTTTGTCAAGAACTATATCAACTTGCGAATCCGACGTAGTTCTTTGCCAATTTATGCAATGACGTTGTTAGTAATGCCATACATTAGTTGACAGGACCTGGTTTTGAGAAATAAAAAAAATATTGACCTTGGACTGACCACAGGTCTGACGGAGTTGGTTCGATACAATCTCGGGATTTGAGAGATTAAGGCGCCTAAGCGAACAAATTAAGTTGAGGTTTTTTATGAATATTAGAGCACTTGTTTTGCAGTTTTCACTAATGGTTCACATGCACAGACACTTAATAGATAACATCACATCATTCTACGAATCAAAATCTACTTTAAATTATTAGGTATTTAAACATTAAAGCGTGAGCAATCATTCGCCAGTGGTCAAGTTCCCTCATTTTTTTATAGGAAAAGGGTGACGAACGAACATACACCTCACCTGATAGTAAGAAGATGCTTTGGCTCATAGACATTTATATCTATCCTCGGCAAAAACTCAAAATGTAGATGTGTTTTCATCCCTGAAGACTAAGATGGAATGCTTCGTTTCCAATAAAAATGGGTCTCCGGTTCTCTACACTCACGATACGAAAAACAGCAGCATTTTGCTTCTGTTTCACGCTGGTATTCTACTCCGGTCGAGTTCTAAGTCCTCCGTCACTTTTTCATGTGACTATTAAAGTCCGGTGTCGTCCGCAGGGCTGCCAGCGCGCGGCGACGATGTACGCGACGTCGGGCAGCGCGGCGCGGCGGCTGGGCTCGGCGGCGCGCGCGCGCACCAGCCTGGCGCCGGGCCGCTTCCAGCGCTGGATGCTGGACGTGCGCGTCGCACCCTTCGTGCACGAGTGAGTACGCGCGCACATCGCGAACGCACACAGACACAGAGCCTCGCTTCGAGCCGCTTTCACTGCTAAATGTTACACGTACGCGTCGCATCCATTATGGGTAAATAAACACACACACAAACACAAACACACACACACACACACACACACACACACACACACACACACACACACACACACACACGCACACACACGCACACACACACGCACACGCACACTGACGTACAGACACAGATACATTGACTCGCTTCCAGTGCTGGAAGGTGGATCGCACATTTTGTGGGCGAGTCAGTACTCACACATATACTCATTTACATGTAACACACACTCACATAAACACAAAGGAACAGAAACACAAACACAAACCAAACACCAAAAAGCATTAATTATGATAAGCGACAGGAGCCGAATGGTAGGTGCGGACCGCGATCTCAGTGGTCATGGTTATGAATCCGCCATTCGACTACTATCGTTTACTACTCATAACTCAAGCACTTAACTTTAATATTTAACAGAAATAGTGTCCTCCAGGTCGAATTTTGGTTACGCTGCCAGTCTCAATGGAGACTACACATCTGCGTAAGACGGGATTATAGTGCCCGAGTTTATGCGTAAGCACGGATGCACTCTATATTCCCTCCCTCTGAACGGGTTAACGGGATTATTAGTAATGTTGGCACTTGGCAGTGCTAGTATTTATTAAAAAAAATATGTTCACTAACACCATTGTTTTGATGCCAGATACGCAGCTATCTATCTGTGCGCTGGCATGGAAACTCTGCTGGAGGAAATAGCCATGATCGCAGGCAGCAGCTCAGCCTCTGCCCCTATTACGCCGGCTGTACTGGATCAAGCGATTGCCAACTGCGCTGATCTGTGGGGACTTCTGCAGCCGTACAGCCATCTCAACGCCGGCAGGGTCGCTTCAGGTATGTTACTCCCAATGGAATAAAGTATTAAGTTTATGTGAACTCTTCAACTCTCTTACGTGGTAAAGCCAAGCTGCAGCTATGATATAGTTGTTGCACAAATGGGTTGGCTCGACCGGGATACGCTCTCACAGAATACCAGCGTAAAATAGCAGCTAAATGCTGCTGTGTTTCGTATGGTGAGTGTAGAGGATTAGATGCCTTTTTACTGGAAACGAGGCATTCCGTCTTAGTCCTCAAGGGTGACAACGCATCGGCATTTTGATTTTTAGTCAAGGATAAATGTAGATGTCTATGGCCCACAGCAGCCACTTACCATCAGATGCACTGTATGCTCGTTTGTCATTCTTATTCTATGTTTAAAAAAAACTAGTTAGTAAAAGGTGATGTAATATTTCAGGAGCGTTATCTTTGTCTCATTGGGAATCCATGAGTTCCCTTGGATCCGGCTCTTCATCAGGCGTGTCCAGACCGGAGAATCAACAGCTTGGACTTAGTCATGATTCAGGAATAACAACCAACGGTTCCGGTAAGTAGAAATACAGGATTTGCAAATAAAATTATAGAAATGTAGGAACACGCAAACAAATAATTATTTATAACCCATATGAGGTAGTTTATCTGAGAGGTTTATGTTCAGCAGTAAACTTGGATAGGCTGTAATGAATGAACGCTAAATGATGCGACACATTGTGAAGTCCTCGGGAGATTTTGACGCCAACTTGAGCCAGCAGATAGTTTCAATTGTGTCTCAAGGCGCTTAAGCACACAACCTTATATTGAGAATCACATCATAATTACAGCACTTGTTTCACCGTTTCCACTAATAGTTCACATGCGTAGACACTTAATATACAAAATCGCACCACTTTTACATATCAAAGTCCACTTAAAACCATTATTTAAACAATAATACAGGAGCAGCATACCGCCGCCGGTCAAATTCCCGCCAAAACTCCGATGAAAAAGTCACGTTGACTTTTTTACGCATTGCACCTTTAAATTTTATTTCACGTACGATATCTTCTTAACTCTACTTTAATTGCCAGTCATTGCCCTTGTCAAGCTTAGCAAACGACTTACTTGATAGACTCCTATTGTCACCAGTGTATCACTGATTTTAAATTTATCATCCGGCTCGAAGGACCAAACTACGTATTAGTCGCTGTTCAAAGATTAATTTTTAGGGAATTTTGGAGGTTTCTTTAGGTAACTTTAACTTTATTAAAATTATTATATTAGGGCCGACGCGATAGATGTTGTTTTGTTTTTATCATAATTGTTACTTTTCACCCAAGTGCCTATTCGGTTGTATCAAAGGTATTTACATTAATTACAGTCTATTAGAAGTCCGCTGCTGAACTTTTCTCATAGATTCCTTGTAGAAAGGATATTTTCCATAGTTGCCACGCTTTGCAGGCAGATTGGCAGAATCAGGAAGATGTCGTTTTACACCTTCTGTTTTAGTTTCCCTCTCACCTCTTAATGCGTGTCACCCACGGGATGATATAGGGTAGTGGATTTTCGATCTCGATGGTGCTGACGAGCCAGTTCGCGGCTCGTTATATGAAATTTTACGCATTGCATCAACAAATTCTGAGTAATAACTGTTCGACTCGCCAGTGTATCGAAACGACGAGCCGCGAGTAAAACATTTGTATTCTTTACTGCAAGGTTACTTGCTCACCTATTGATTAGGGCATTTACGGGTAGTGAAATCAGTTAAATTTTTGGATAGCAGGTTAAAACATTATTTAGAAAACCTGTATAATTGCAGTTTGTGAGGCATTCCATATTAGGCCTTAGAGATGACAACGCATCTGCAGTCTTCTTTGTTTGAAATTAGCTGCATGTGTCTATGGATAGCAGTAGCCACTTACCATCAGGTGTTGTGTAAGTTCGTTTATCACTTCAGTTTTATGAATGTAATCATAATCAGGCAGGGCAGAATCATCACAGTGTTGGTATGTGCGTGTAACTTGTGTAGGAGGTTCGGGGACATCGGTCGTGTAGTATACTCATTGGGATATCATAACATGATGAATGCGTGTTGTAATGTGACTCGTGTAGGAGGATCGGGTACTTCTGGTGCATCCGGTGCGTCGGGCGTGTTTGGCATATAGTATCCTCGTTGGGATTCTCACAGCTCATGATGCAATCGTGTTGGTATATGTGTAGGCGGTTTCTGGATCTTTGGATCGTCATAGCTCATGATGAATGTATGTTGTAATGTAACTTATGTAATAGATGCGGACACATAATCACCAAGTAGGGCAGTCTCATCCACAGCTCATGGTCAATGCGTGTTGTTTTTGTATTTTTTTTTTACTTTGAGTAAGAGGTTCAGGCACAATGGGCTTGTAGTACTTATAGGCTTGTGGTAATTGCGTGCTTGTAATGTGTGTTGTGTAGGAGGATCGGGCACTAGTGGCGCGTCCGGGGCTAGCGGCGCTAGCGGCGCTAGCGGCGGCAGCTGCGGGGTGTCGGGCGCGTCGGGCGCGTCGGTGCTGCTGACGACGTGCGCGGGCTCGCCGGCCGAGCTGCGCGCCGTGCTGCGCCGCGTGCAGCCCGCGCTGCCGCCGCTCTCGCCCGCCGCCGAGCGCGCGCTCTACTACTACATGCGATGCTCTCAGGTACCACATCACTACACGTAACGTCGGTGCTGCTGACGACGTGCGCGGGCTCGCCGGCCGAGCTGCGCGCCGTGCTGCGCCGCGTGCAGCCCGCGCTGCCGCCGCTCTCGCCCGCCGCCGAGCGCGCGCTCTACTACTACATGCGATGCTCTCAGGTACCACATCACTACACGTAACGTCGGTGCTGCTGACGACGTGCGCGGGCTCGCCGGCCGAGCTGCGCGCCGTGCTGCGCCGCGTGCAGCCCGCGCTGCCGCCGCTCTCGCCCGCCGCCGAGCGCGCGCTCTACTACTACATGCGATGCTCTCAGGTACCACATCACTACACGTAACGTCGGTGCTGCTGACGACGTGCGCGGGCTCGCCGGCCGAGCTGCGCGCCGTGCTGCGCCGCGTGCAGCCCGCGCTGCCGCCGCTCTCGCCCGCCGCCGAGCGCGCGCTCTACTACTACATGCGATGCTCTCAGGTACCACATCACTACACGTAACGTCGGTGCTGCTGACGACGTGCGCGGGCTCGCCGGCCGAGCTGCGCGCCGTGCTGCGCCGCGTGCAGCCCGCGCTGCCGCCGCTCTCGCCCGCCGCCGAGCGCGCGCTCTACTACTACATGCGATGCTCTCAGGTACCACATCACTACACGTAACGTCGGTGCTGCTGACGACGTGCGCGGGCTCGCCGGCCGAGCTGCGCGCCGTGCTGCGCCGCGTGCAGCCCGCGCTGCCGCCGCTCTCGCCCGCCGCCGAGCGCGCGCTCTACTACTACATGCGATGCTCTCAGGTACCACATCACTACACGTAACGTCGGTGCTGCTGACGACGTGCGCGGGCTCGCCGGCCGAGCTGCGCGCCGTGCTGCGCCGCGTGCAGCCCGCGCTGCCGCCGCTCTCGCCCGCCGCCGAGCGCGCGCTCTACTACTACATGCGATGCTCTCAGGTACCACATCACTACACGTAACGTCGGTGCTGCTGACGACGTGCGCGGGCTCGCCGGCCGAGCTGCGCGCCGTGCTGCGCCGCGTGCAGCCCGCGCTGCCGCCGCTCTCGCCCGCCGCCGAGCGCGCGCTCTACTACTACATGCGATGCTCTCAGGTACCACATCACTACACGTAACGTCGGTGCTGCTGACGACGTGCGCGGGCTCGCCGGCCGAGCTGCGCGCCGTGCTGCGCCGCGTGCAGCCCGCGCTGCCGCCGCTCTCGCCCGCCGCCGAGCGCGCGCTCTACTACTACATGCGATGCTCTCAGGTACCACATCACTACACGTAACGTCGGTGCTGCTGACGACGTGCGCGGGCTCGCCGGCCGAGCTGCGCGCCGTGCTGCGCCGCGTGCAGCCCGCGCTGCCGCCGCTCTCGCCCGCCGCCGAGCGCGCGCTCTACTACTACATGCGATGCTCTCAGGTACCACATCACTACACGTAACGTCGGTGCTGCTGACGACGTGCGCGGGCTCGCCGGCCGAGCTGCGCGCCGTGCTGCGCCGCGTGCAGCCCGCGCTGCCGCCGCTCTCGCCCGCCGCCGAGCGCGCGCTCTACTACTACATGCGATGCTCTCAGGTACCACATCACTACACGTAACGTCGGTGCTGCTGACGACGTGCGCGGGCTCGCCGGCCGAGCTGCGCGCCGTGCTGCGCCGCGTGCAGCCCGCGCTGCCGCCGCTCTCGCCCGCCGCCGAGCGCGCGCTCTACTACTACATGCGATGCTCTCAGGTACCACATCACTACACGTAACGTCGGTGCTGCTGACGACGTGCGCGGGCCCGCCGGCCAAGCTGCGCGCTGAAATATTCTCATATTTCATCTTATTTAAAGGTTTTTTATTTAACTTATTTAGTTATTTGATTTTTTAGTCAATTGAAACGCTTTATATGAATTCATGTAAAATATGTAATATATTATTAGAATATTATAGAGATATATTGAAAAAAAAAATAACAACAAAACATACCATAGTCATATCATATCATATAATAGTCGGTCGTTTATGAACACAATTGTTAAAATTATTTATATTTATTCGTTGTACCGACGGAATTAAACATTTATATAGCCTTATTAAAATACATTTATAATAATAATATGTAACAACTTTATTAAAAACTTTAAACATGTAGTACATACAGAGAAAAAAAATGTCGTACATGAAATAATAAAAATTAGGTAAAAATACTAGTGAGGGTGACGTTCTGTTCTCCTTGCTAGACTATAAAATAGCCTGTATTAAGGAGATTCAGTCCCTTACCCCCTTACTAAAAGGAAACAAATAAAATCCTCTTAATTTTTTAGTACTACAGATTGTGTGTGTGTGTGTGTGTGTGTGTGTGTGTGTGTGTGTGTGTGTGTGCGTTCGTGTGTGTGTGTGCCTTTATGTGTAGTGTCAATCTCATCATATAATTATACTAATATAATATAAATTAGTTAGTTATTGTCAATAAATATTGCTCTGTCTCTTCATAATTACTCTTGTTTAATAGGAAGAAGTACACAGCTTTCTTAAATTTGTAATTAGATAGTTCATAAATGGGAATATTAAAATTTATTTTGTTATAAAGAAGGAGACCAAGATACGGGAAAAACCTTTTATCAAAATGAGAGTTGACTGTCGGAATTTATCTAGAGTTATGCCAAGATATTTGATTGTATCAACCGGACTAATAGAGGGACAATGGCAAATTTGTTGGTTTTCGTAATGACATGAAGGAGCTATTAACTTTATTGGTATTTTTGGTTGTGATATTGGAGAGATAGAAAAAGTAACGATTTTAGTTTTTGATGTATTTAAAGTAAGGGTGTGTACACGGAGACAATCATATGTGATGTTAAAGCCACTTTGCGCAATTTTTGGAGTTCAGTCTAAAAACCAGCAAAGAAGGTAAAAGCGGTGCCATCAGCATATGAAACTATTTTAGAGTTATGGATTTTAAGATTGCAAAGGTCATTAATGAAGATCAAGAAGAGAGTAGGTCCGAGTATGCTACCCTGGGGCACACCGTAAGATATAGAAAGTTCATCACTTATGTGGTTAGCTATTTTTACTCTTTGAGTCCGGCCTGAAAGATAGCTACGGAAAAATTTAAGTTGAGAGCCCCTGATGCCTATATTTTCTAGTTTTAATAAAAAAGTGTTGATTGGAACCGTGTCAAAAGCCTTAGCCAAATCCAAGAATATTGTGACGACATTTTATTGTCATTAAGCTTACCTACAACGAAAGTAGTTAGTTCGTGAATAGCGTCAGAAGTGGATTTGTTTTTACGAAATCCAATCTGCTGGGACGAGGTAGTATCACAGTGCTCCAGATAATTTACTAGCCGCCTATTGATTAAACGTTCCATAATCTTGGATAAAGTACTAAGCGCTGCAATAGGGTGATAGTTGTTAACCAGATTCCCATCACCACCCTTGAAGATTGGATGGATGATGATTTTGAACGAATTAGGAAAGACAGAAGATTCCAGACAGAGATTATAAACATGGGCTAAAATAGGTGCTAGAATAGAAAACTCACTCGCTTTAAAAAACTCAGAGGAATTCCGTCCCAGCCGGTAGCTGCATTATGTTTAAGCAAGTTAATAAGTGATTTAATTTCGTCCGTGTCCGTGGTGACAGATTAGTTTTTTCTGAGGTGGTTCCTTCTGATAGAACTGTGCAATTGTTGTCGATTTTTTGCGCAAGCTCCTTCCCGATGTTTGTAAAGAAGTTATTAACGTTATTACACGAATGAATTGGTGAGAGAGAGGATAATAATTGCTGTGCATTCGATTGTCGCATAGATTTTTGCTGTTTTTACCTGCTTTATTTACTTGCTCCGAATCATAGTGCCTTTTCACCTTTTTTAATATTTTCGTGCTTACATTATGACTTATATTACATATATTATAATAAAAGGGTGACAAACGGGCACACAGTTTACCTGATGGTAAGTAGATGCTGTGGCTCATCTACATCTATCCTCTATTAAGAATCAAAATGCAATTGCCACTCACGAGGACTCAGATGAAATTTCTTGATTTCAGTAAAAAGAGTATCCGGTTCTCAACACTTACCATAAAAAAATTTTAACAAGCACAAATTATTTAGGATCGTAGGATCTGAAACAGCGACCTATGGATCCTATCCTATACAGATAAAAGGCACCCAGTGATAATACCTAAATCATCATACCTTTCTAAGCTCTAAGAAGAAAGAGAGTACCTTCGTCGTCTTTGTGCTGATCCTAAACTAGTTTTAGGCGCACTCTCACAGAAATTCCACCTCACATATGCCACTAATAAGGTAACACATTCCCCGTAACAACATAACCAAATAAGGTATTCTGCAAGACAGGACCTTTAAGTAGTTTAATATGCCCATCTAATAAAATGTTGAAATAAATATCAGCCCCCAAGAGAAGTGATATTTCCCGTGGTAAATTAAAGTTTTCATCCGATAGCTGAATATATTTAGGCAATTGATATTTACAAATTTCTAATTTTTGTTGAGGTAAACATGTTGTAATTGAGTTAACTACATTACATTTCACTTTCAATTTTACATTTTGCACTGGAGAGTAAATGTCAATATTTTTTTTATAGAAGAGGGGGCAAACGAGCATGCGGCTCACCTGATGGTAAGTGATTACCGCCGCCCATTAACAACTGAAACACCAGGGGACTTGCAAATGCGTTGCCGGCCTTTTAGAAAGGTGTAAACTCTTTTCTTGAAGGTCCCTAAGTCGTATCGGTCCGTAAAAATCGCCCCGTGAGGATGGTATCGTAAATTTTGACGCTATGTGCGTTTGTGAAATTTGGCGGCTGAAATTATTCCGAACAAATCCTCAGAGCACTCCCCGTGGTAGATTCGATAGAAAATACAAAGGGATGCAACAACCCTATGCAGCGCTAATGTATCGAGCCGATCAGAAAGAACTCGGTCGTCGACGATTCGAACTGCTCTGCGCTGGATGCAGTCAAGTAAAAGGAGCTGGCACTGGGGAGCCCCAGCCCAAAGATGGGAACAACTCTCCACCTCCCATGGCCCCACCAACCTTGCGGTTATACGGGCCGAATCTCGAGAGACGCACGCGGTACTTGCACTAGTTATTTAATCTATTCCTTGTCTCGAATTGTCACTCTCCCTTTCTGGGCTAGACGAACACACAACGCCTTCGGTTCCGGGCAGATTTCTTCCTTGTTTTTCCATGGCTGTTCTCCACGCATGCCAACCATGCGCAAACTCCCGCAGCCGACCAAAGCTCTCCTTATCGTCCACAAGGTCCGGGTAGTAAACCGGACCCACCCTTATGCGTACTGTTCCGTCCATCATCTTACATCTCAAGTCATCATACAACTCGCACTCCCATAGCACGTGATGCCTATCCTCATAGGCTGCACTGCAATCACACATACCAGATTCAACCAATTTCATATCATGCAGTCTCTTTCGAAAACATCCATGCCCACTGAGCATCTGCGAGACTTGATAATCCGGCACGACCCAATTCGCATTGAGCCGCGCCGACACGTTCGGGACGAAGCAGAATAATTATCTTCTATTCGTCTCATTCTTCCATCTCTCTTGCCTTACATTCATGACATCTACCCAAATGTCGCGCTTTACGCCTGCTCAACTCCCCATTTCTTGCTTCCGCACGCGCAAGATCAATCCTACCAGCACGTGTCACCTCCAGGTCAGCCGGAAGGATGCCGGCTAACACCGGAAGTACCGCAGTGCTGATCGTCTTTAACTCTTAGTCAACAAAACGAGTGAGGACCTCTGTGATCTGAGCAGTGACGTACGCACCGTATAATTCCCTACCCGATTGACCCAGACAGCCGCTGCATAAGTTACTATAGGAGCATATGTTCCGTTATACAAACGCGAAGAGCCGCGAATGCCCCAGGAGGAAGCCGACATCCACGACATCTTGCCAAAACATCTCCCGGCCCGGTCTCCCATGTCCTTCGCATGCTTAATAAAAGACTGACTATTGTCTAGCGTAACGCCCAATACTTTAGTCGACTCTACGCTTTTTTTGAGTTGCTTCCCATCCTTATTACAGGTGGTCGCAGGAATCTGCCCTTGAGAGACATTGTGCATGACTTTGTGGAGGAAAAGGAGAGACGGTTCCTTTCCCCCCAGGACTCAACCAGCTCCAGTGCAGACTTGGCCGTTGCCTCTATATCAGCCCTAGAGTTCGCCTCAATCAAGAGCGTTACGTCATCTGCATACGCAATCATTTTCGCATTAGCGGGGAATAGCAGCCTCAACAAATCTTCCAGCAGTAAATTCCATAGGGTCGGTCCTAAGACCAATCCCAGCGGGCAGCCCATGGTCATGAGAAGGAAGCTTCGAAAGTAGCGCTTTCTGCCAGATCCGATCGAATGTCTTCGCTATGTCCGAACTAACAGTATGGAGTACTTACACCGCAAGATGGTCGGCGGTATGTTCCCCCCGTCATGTAAAGTCGAGTTGGACGCAAAGAGATAGCTTAGCAGATCGGCT
The DNA here is from genome assembly GCA_963668995.1 of Parnassius mnemosyne. Lineage (NCBI taxonomy): Eukaryota > Metazoa > Arthropoda > Insecta > Lepidoptera > Papilionidae > Parnassius > Parnassius mnemosyne. The sequence goes on from CAVLGL010000001.1 coordinate 71,856,803, forward strand.
TTCTCATTTGCGGCATGGGCCAGTGAGTCATCCTCTCTGTGCAGAGATGGAAGAGATGGCTGACAGAAGTTCCCTTGGACAGCCTTGGCGAGAGACCAGAATGCACGTGTTCTCGAAGGAAGGTGAAATAGCTTCTTGCCAGTTCTGCCGATGTGCTCAGACCTTGCGTTGGCAATGACTCTTTTGAAGAACCTGGAGGCGGGATTATACTTCTTTTTAAGCGCGCTGGTGTTTACATCCCAATACGTTGATGCGTCAGCCCAGGCCCGGTATTACTCCTGCTTATATCGTGATGCTATTTTATAGAAGCGACCAAACCATGGCTGGGATCTGCCTCCCATGGGTACCACAGAGGATGGAATAAAAAGTTCCATACCCTGAAGTACCACGTCAGCAACAGAATCGGCAACAACGCTGGGATCTTCCGGCGAGAAGCAAACCCGCCCTCAAGGGTGACTTGACGAAGTAGAGGGTAACTTGATCGTGGATGCTCAGTGAGGGATTCTCCATTACCAACGGTGCTGGTACCCTCCTGGGGTTCCTTATTCCTTTCTTTTTAAATTCCGCTACCATGTTATGGGTGGAGGTGGGGGGGGGGGCTGCCAGCCACCTGCACTAACCAAGCGAAACGCAGAAACATAGCTTCTACTTTACGTTGGTACTCTGTGTGGTCGTGGTACTGCCCCGGTTCGAGCCGGCCCATCCGTGCTACAGCAGAAGCGTGGCTCTACCACTGTTAATAATAATGTTTAAGAGCATGAATCTGTTGCTACACTTGGAATAAAAGACCTTATAGAGGCTGCATTACCCCGATGCAGCCTTTCTTTTCAGTTCTTTCCGATCGGCTTGATACACTAGCACTGCGTAGAGATGTTGCATCTCTTTGCGTATTTTATCGCATCTATCACGGGGAGTGCTCTGAGGAATTGTTCGGACTAATTCCAGCCGCTCAATTTCACCATCGCACGTCGCGACAAAACTCGCGTTACCATCCATACCATCTGGATGATTGGCGGTCCACCACTGTGCGATTTAGAAGAAGTTTTCTCCCTCGCACAACTTCTTTGTGGAATCAATTACCACCAGCGAATTTTCCGAACCGATACGACTTAGGAACCTTCAAGAAAAGAGCTTACACCTTTCTAAAAGGCCGGCAACGCATCTGCAATTCCCCTGGTGTTGCGGTTGTTCATGGGCGGCGGTAGTCACTTACCATCAGGTGAGCCGCATGCTCGTTTGCCCCCTATTCTATAAAAAAATAATTCCAAAACTATGTTAATGTGATTACTTATCAAACGAGACTTATTATCAATTTTTTTAAAGTAAATCTAAGGCTTCCTTTTATACCTCTTTGACTAATGGAAGATTAACTACTACAGCTAATATCTCTTCACACAAGTACTTTCTTAAGTAAAATAATTTTTAAACATCAGAAAGTGTTTGATTATTATGAAATTTAGCCATAAACAAATCTATGAATGGAGTATACTTATTATATAATCTTTACCACAAAACACAGGTATGTCAATATTAGGCAATTTTAAGTATGAGCCAGTTGTACTCTTTGAAAATAGACATGAGTTCATGTTCTTTAACATATTTTCTAATTTTGAAACAATTGAATTTTTTTTTAAATGTCCAACTGGATTCTCTCATAATCTTGTATTGCATTGATTAATTAATTTTTACGCGCTTCCAACATTTCAATGCTACATGTAGTCAGGTTACTAGTATCATTTACATAATTTTAAATTCTTGTAACCATACCTCGAATAAGTCCTCGTTGAATCTTTATTTTAATTCTTCCTGCATTGTTAATATAAGCTATCTTAATATTTTAATCACAACACTAAGCAGCAGAAACAGAAACTTTTTTATTCAATATATTATAAATAATACTTATTGAAAGTCACTCTTTTGTTTAATTACTATTGGTTCGAAAAAAAACCTCTGTCCTGGGAAGAACCAGCAAGAAACCCAGCGGGACTTTTTTCTTAAATAACAGCTTACAATCATGTATGTTACACAACTAACCACACAAAAAAATTTAGAACTAGCTTGGTAGCGATCACCTCATTCCCAAGGAGTTATTATCATCCATAAATTCCTTAATATTATAAAAGCCTTTTTATCCAAACTTTGTTTAATAAAGTTTTGGACTATGAGCAGGTTAAATTTTGTATATTTTCTGGGATTTTGTTGTAAAAGTGTATACATCGCCCCAAGAATGAATTACTGACACGGTGTAGTCGAGTACTGGTACTACTAGCTTGTGTCTGCTGTCTGTTCTTAGTATTTACAAAATGAATAACACTTATTTTTGTATAACTACCTTTTATTTTGTGTATGTACATTACATTTTCATAAATGTATTAAGAGGACAAAGTTAATATATTAATATCCTTAAATTTTTGTCGGAGTGGCACTTTAGGTATTAAATCATAGATTGCTCTTATGACCCTCTTCTGTAAAACAAATATAATTTCAGTGTAAGTATGGGAACATGCACCCCATAACAAAATACCTTACGACATTATGCTATGGAAATAGCTAAAGTAAACAAGTCTAGCTGTTTCCACACTGGTAATATTTCTAATTTTTTTTACAGCATATGCTGCAGAACTAATTCTGCTTGCTAATTTTGATCTATGGGGGCTCCATTGAAGCTTCGCGTCTAGTTTTATTCCAGAAAATGTTGGTATCAACAAGACTCAGTTCCTCTCCATTTAAAATTACATTAGTATTTAATCGTTTGACATTTGGAGTCACGAATTTCATACATTTCGTTTTAGTGCCATTTAAATGCAAGTTATTAACATTAAACCAGTTTAATAATTTAGATATAGCATTATTTACTTCGTCATATTTCAATAATTGTCGTTTTAATTTGAAAATGTATGAAGTGTCATTAGCAAATAATACTATATTATGGTTATCCCCTACTATGTAAGGTTAGTCGTTAATATATACAAGAAACAGAAAGGGGCCGAGAAATGTGCCTTCAGGCACGCCCATTTGTACTATCGACAAGGAAAAGAGCTCATATTATTAATGACAACTTATTGCGTTCTGTTACTTAAATATGAAACAATTAATTTAAGAGCATTACTTTTTACACCGTAGTGTTGTATTTTCCTGATTAATGTTTCATGGTGAACACAATCGAAGGCTTTGGATAGGTCACAAAATATACCCAATGCATCCTGTGAATTCTCCCATGCATTGAAAATACATATATTTAATTAGCTCCACAACAGCATGAGTTGTTGAGCGACCCCTTGTGAAACTGAATTGATTTTTATGAAGTAAACTATTTTACATATATTTACATTAAAAAAATTTAACATTTGATCAAGAATAATTCTTTCAAAAATCTTAATGTGTTTTCCAATGTACTACCAGATGTAAATAAAGGTATTACTTTAGTATGTTTCATTAAATCAGGAAACTTACCATATTCAATACTAGTATTAAAAATAATAGCTAGTTGAGGCGTGATTATATCTATTATAGACGCAGTAATTTTAAAGGGAATCCCCCACAGATCTGCAGTTTTGTTAATATCAGTAGTTTTAAAATATTTTAAAATATCTTTTGATGATATTTTATGAAATGTAAAATTTTTTGTTCATGCATTTAAATTTTGTTTAAGTAATGATTCGGCGACGGCAGGAGAAGAATTTTCAAAGAATTTTCACTTTAATATTCACGCGCACAACAATCAACAGAGGTTGATATGTTTTGTTTTGCTTGCCTTGAGCCTTGACTTGAATAGGTGCCAACGTAAAGTTGTTAAACTCACAGAGGGTAGTATTTATGAGCAGCACGAACTCAATGCTACCAACCTTTCGCCAATGAATATTGAGCAGACTTGACCGTTGAGCTGGACTATCTCACACTTTAAGATCTTGATCGCAATGGATAAATCGTTAATTACAACGTGATTTCTTCGATATATGTAGCTTTATCGTCTTGATGTTATTTTTAGCCTTCTCGGGGGATCCGCAGTCGAGAAAATATAGATTTCCCGAGAAGGGGTGGGCCTCGTACACTTCGAAGAATGACCTCTGTATACCTCTGTACCACATAATTCGCCGAAATGCCGCAATTACACCAAAAACTCACTAAAATAGCTCTTAAATAAAATGCAAGTTTAAATTTAATTTTGGTATTGAATCGTGTGGCAGCTGGAGCACTCGAGCGCGGGTGGGGCGTGCGCAGCGTGGGGAGCGTGGGGCGCGTGGGGCGCGGCGCTGTGGGGCGAGCGCGGCGCGGGCGCGCTGCCGCCGCTGGGCGAGTGGGCGCGCGCGGCGCGGGCCTTCGCCGGCCTGCGCGCGCCGCTCGCCGCCTGCGACGCCGACGACGTGCGCCAGGCCGCGCGCCTGCTGCTGCCGCACGCCGACTGCCCGCCGCGCCCCGTCACGTGAGTGCACCTGCATACACTATTACTCGCTAAGGTACGATGAACTTTCAGTCTTCGCAGAGTCTATTACTCTTGATGATGCTTCGTTTAGAGGCGAAACATCTTGTGTAGTACTTTTAGCGAGTCTTTCGTTATGTAGTGATTTTGGGGGTAAAAGTGTTGAGTTTGCGGTGACGGAGATGATGGAGTGTGTTGCCACATTGTGCGACGCGGACGACGTTCGTCAAGCTGCACGGTTACTGTTACCTCATACTTGAGTACCTGCCCACCGTAACCGTTACCGCTACAGCTTATTAAGCATCACCACTGAACAAAGGCCTCCGACATATTATGCCTCATAGGGCGAATATTTGCCATAGTTGGCACGCTTGGCAAACGCAGTTTTTAATTTTTAGTCCTTAATACGACTACGCTGCTGCCCATAAGAAATTTGTTTCTCTCTATCGCCTCTAACGACATCTACAGGATGATATGTGGTTGTTCATTTTCGGCCAAACCCTGCCCTGTCAGGAAGTTGTCAAGTTCCCAGTAACCCTTTATAGATGGTATGTATACCAAGCTAATAAAAGGGTGTTAAAAAAAGCATTCTATAAAATCAGATTCAAAAATTCCATTTATTGAAGGAATTTTTGAATCTGATTTTATAGAATAAATATTACCAACAAGCACGCAGTTCCCCTGATGGTGCAACGAGTACTCAGTGCCCCTTGATTATGTTCAAGTTGCAGATGCGTTGTCACCCCTGAGGACTAAAATGGAATACCCGTTTCCGATAAAGGTCCTCACTAAAGGGTCTCCGGATCTCTACACTCACCATACGAAACACAATCAGTATCAAATTGCTATCACGCTGGTATTTTGCGAGAGCGTGGTCTTTCCACGGTCGAGTCAACCCATTTGTGCTAAAATCATAATATAGCTGCAGCATGGATCTACTACGTAACAAAACCTTAGTTGTTGCGTTTTGCATCAAATTGAAAGATATTGGGGATTTTGTAAATAAATGTTAAATTTCCATTTTTTGGATAACAGAGCAGAAGAGGAACTAGAGCCATCATGGTCCCGATGCTCCCGTAACCCTGAGGAGTTGAGCCGGGCAGCGTTGTCCTTGGCACACCGCGCGCTGCTCACAGGAAGACCAGAACTGATCGGAGGCGCCCGCGCGCTGTTACCACCGCAAGGACTGGATGCACCTGATAGCTCGGGACTTACCGTGCTGATGAAGGCAGCGCTTGCTGGTGATGAACATGTGGTCGCTGTAAGTACAACGAGTAAATCTTTTGCATTGTGACAGTTTCCTCAAAAGCCACTTGAAAAAATGAACTATTAAGTGATAGGACGCTTTTTCTGCCTAGTAGTCTATCTGGGAAGGTAACACCCTCCCATCTATTTCTTCCATGAAATAGCAATACTTGCACTATTGTGTTCCATTCAGAAGGGTAAAGAGAGCCACTATAATAACAGGCTGTAAGGTCTTGGTACTCAGAAGTGACAACATATCTTTAGTCTTCTTTGAAGCTGGCTGCAGGTTTCCATGGACTTTATTTTTTTTATAGGAGAGGGGGAAACGAGCATGCGGCTCACCTGATGGTAAGTGACTACCACCGCCCATGAACAACTGCAACACCAGGAGAATTGCAGATGCGCTGACGGCCTTTAAAAAGGAGTAGGCTCTTTTCTTGAAGGTCCCTAAGTCGTATCAGTCCGGAAAATCGCTTATGGTAATCGATTCCACAAGGAAGTTGTGCGAGGAAGAATATTTCTTCTAAATCGCACAGTGGTGAACCGCCAATAATCCAGATGGTATGGATGGTATCGCGAGTTTTATCGTGATGTGCGATGGCGAAATTGAATGGCTGGAATTGAAGGCATCTATACTCTATTAGTCCGAACAATTCCTCAGAGCACTCCCCGTGATAGATGCGATAAAATACGCAAAGAGATGCAACATCTCTACGCCGTGCCAGTGAGTCAAGCTGATTAACTGGCAGGAATTTCCACTTGCTATCAGGTGGACTGTAAGTTCGTTTGTCATTTCAGCTTAAAAAATAAAAAAGTCTTCTCATCGTCAATTACCCGGATTTTTTTTTAGAGAAATCTAAGCTAATTAAACAACTTCCATACAAGACTTCTGTCCTGTATTATGTAAGCGTTTTACATAATAAATTGAACAATGACAAACACCAAATTTCGGGTTGAGCGCCGTATTAAATCTAATTCCAAGTGCGATTTCAACCCGCTCTAAACAGCGCCGCAGTCAAACGCAGTTAGCTATTGCGCTACCAAGTCGCCGAAAGTAAAGTTTTACAGTTTACTATTTAAATGTGCTTACTTTTACGTGGTAGAGCCATGCTGCAGCTATATTTCTGGTATAGTTGTAACACGAATGTGTCGGCTCGACCGGAGAAGAATCACGCTCTCACAGAATACCAGCGTAAAATAGCAGCTTAATGCTGCTGTGTTTCGTATGGTGAGTGTAGAGAACCGGAGACCCTTTTACTGGAAACGAGGCATTCAATCTTAGTCCTCAGGGGTGACAACGCATCTGCATTTTGATTCGTAATCGAGGATAAATGTAGATGTCTATGGACCACAGCAACCACTTACCATCAGGTGGACTGTGTGCTCGTTTGTCACCCTATCCTACAAAAAAATTCTTCTTCTTTATCAGCCTTTAAAATCCTTTGCTGTATTTTAATAGAATAAGAGCACACAGTCCATATCTTAGTAAGTGGATGGTGCGGCCTATAAACACCTATATCTATCCTGAATTAAGAAACAAAAATCGTTGTCACCCCTGAGGACTGTGATAATGCTTCGTTACCAGTCAAAAGAGCCTCCGGTTCTCTACAATCACCATATGAAATTTATATCATTGTGCATTAACCTGCTATTTTACGCTGCTATTCTGTGAAAGCGAGATTCTTTACCGGATGAGCTGAGCATGCTTGTTGTAACCACAAGATAACTGCGTGGCTTTACCACGTAAAAATATGGTAATTATTATTTTTAATTAAAATTGTTTTTTTATAAAACGCCGAGCAGGTGGATTATAAAAAGCAGGGTCTCTGGAAATGTGATCTTTCACCCTAGTGTGCGGGTTTCGGCTTTGGCATATTTTTGGGAATTTCTAACCATCTGTACTAATGTAGGATGTAGGCCCACAGCCTACATTACCAACTGAAAATTACAAAAAAATAAATGTAGGTATATCTGTGTGTGACTGTATAATTAAAGTCTATTTACCAAAGTATTCCCATCTCTTGTTGCAGATGCTGTTGGAAGCGGGCGCGGACCCCAACGTGGAGACGGTGGGCGCCGCCACGCATCACTCTGCGCTACTCTCCCCGCGCTCCCCCGCGCACCCCTCGAACCCCCCGCACTCCCCACAGCCCAATCCATCCAGTGGATACACGCCCCCTACTGCTGGTCAGTTTATTTCACAATTTTCCTCTAAACTATCTTGGTTTCCAAAAAACAAATTTGGGGCATTCGAAAAATCTGGAGACATTCCGCAAACGATTGTTCATGGTACGATGATGCTGATGATAGTACATGCCTATTTAGGCATGTACTACACTGTTGTTAATGTTGAAGAAGGCAAGCCTGGGACATTTTATCCATATTTTAGAGTTTTACTCCTTTTGTAATTTTGTTTAATTTTGCATAATTAAGTTCAATTAACGTTAGAACCAGAGTAAACGACCAGATCAGTAAGCTGAAGTGGCAACGGGCCAGCCATATAGCTCGAAGAAGTAACATCCGAGGCGGAAGGAAGGACATTAAGTGGCAGTCTCATAACGTTCATCTAAGTGTAGGGCGGCCCCTCAATGAAGAGACGACCTGGTTAAACATGTAGGAAGTCAATGGATGCAGGTAGCTCAGGATCGTAACTCGTGGCATTCCTTGAGGGAGTTCAGCAGTAAACTTGTGAAGGGTTGTTAATGATGATGATGATGAATGTTAAAAAGCGGTGTAAGATAGATGTGGTGTCATTCTTAGGATGGTGATAGAGCTTTCCAAGAAATAATAAATGCTAATTTACCACTTGATGACGAAGGAAAATATTGTGAGAAAATCGTCAATTCTAAAGAATAAATATATTAACATGACTGGTCCGTTAGGTAATCTTCGTCATCATTATTTATCATCGTTACAGCCCTTCATAAAGCCGTTTAGAAATCTACTGCTGAACGTAGGCCTCCCCCAAGGAATGTCACAAAGCACGGTCCTGAGCCATCTGCATTCATCGACTTGTTGCATATCTTACCAGGTTGTGACTTCACCTAGTGGGAAGTCGTCCTACACTTCGCCAACCGGTACGAGGTTGCCACGCGAGAACTTTTCTTTCCCATTTGTTGTCGGTAATCTTCGTCATCTATAGGTGTTATAGTTAGTCTAGCTATCTTCAGTTTTTGAATATTAATTTTTGGTTCGATCTATACAGGATTTGAAATTTTGCAGTGGTGTGCTTAGGTTTGGATTAGTGATTGGATTCATTAATCTTCTCTGTTCAAATTAGTGTTTTTTTTTTTAATTTCAAAATTCTTGCGAATCATCCTTGGTAATAATCGGTGTTTCTTTTGTGAGGATTTGTGGTCTATCAAATATAATGTTATGCTTGGGACAATCTTGCACATTTTCACAGATTGCAGTCTTACTATGACATTAGGCGTTAAACATCTCAGTCCTATTCGTGAATATAAGTGGTGTTAAGCACCCGAAATGTTGAGAATGAAAAAGTTAAAAGAAATTTCTGGGTATCATTTTTAATTAATTGTGTACACACGTACTAAGTGAAACTTTTTACGTCATATCATTCTTCTTTTATTTTATATTTTACATAAGTACGGTTAAATAATAGTATTGTCAATAATAGTAACAAAAAAATGTTATAAGAAACCGTGACGTTTTTGTTTTTAATATCGTACTTAATTTCACGTAATATAATTAGGAATATAATTATATAAAATCGGTAAAATTGTTTTTATTTAATACCATAAGTCCGTTTGTTGTATGAATTGTGGCGCATATAAGAGCGTGTGCGTCGTGTGCGCAGGCTGGACGGCGCTGGTGTACGCGTGCGGGCGCGCGGGCGGCGGCGCGCTGGAGGTGGCGCGGCGCCTGCTGGCGGCCGGCGCGCGCGTCGACGGCGCGCCCGCACGAGCTCCCGACCTCTGCACTCTCACGCCGCTGCAGGTCACCACTCACCTCCGCTACACCACACACCACACACAAACAAACACAAATGTAACGATAATCAAAGACCGTGAGTTTAAGGTGTAGAATTCTTGTAGAGTTTGATGTATGTATGTATGTATATATGTACGAAGATAAAAGGCTTTTTAATAGAGATTTAACACACTTTCGGAAATCTAAATAATCTATAATTTTATTTTAGAATCGATGACTATATAACACCGCGCCAATAGCCTGTGTTGCACTATGATAATTTCATATAATTTTATAAAAATCTATGATCTGGTACTCGTGACTACCTATTTCGTATATTTTAGGGTTCCGTACCTCAAAAGGAAAAAACGGAACCCTTATAGGATCACTTTGTTGTCCGTCTGTCTGTCAAGACCATTTTTCTCAGGAACGCGTGAAGGTATCAAACTGAAATTCATATCAAATACTCAGGTCTACTGTGCCTTGGGGCTGTGAAAATATCAAACTTCTAGGCCAACGCAATCAAAAGATACAGCCGTTTATGCCGCAAATTTTCGACATTCGCAAAAGAATCAAAACCTACAGGCATAGAATTATTACACATAGTACAAAACACGAGCGTTAAAATGATGCAGTCATTATGTTTATGTTAATGGGCGCGAGTCGAATGTGCTTACGCTCGTCACACGCACACATACACGCCATTCAGTGATACCAGTTTCTGGCGTTTGCAATCAAATTGTGCAAATCACTATTTTTTGATTAATTTTAAAAAATCGATATAGTAAAGATTACGTATTACGTACGAAGATTATTTAGTAGAAGTATTTTATGAGAATATAAAATGGAATAAAATAAACACGATAATGATGTTACTAATATAAATTTATTATACATATATTAATGGTAAAAAATGCAGACGTAATAAAATTTAAGAATATTATTAAACAATTAATTTGCTCGAATACATTAAGCACATCGTGTAATGTTTAATTTTAACCGACTTCAAAAAGGGAGGAGGTTATCAATTCGGTGTATGTTTTAATGTTTTTTACCTCAGAATTCAACAATTTCTAAACCGATTTGTTTTTTTTTATTTGAAAGGATATACACACAGATTGATCCAATACAGACGCTGAAATTTTAATGGTTGTTTTCCCGAAGTAAAAAGATTTTGCCTTAGTAGTACAATAGATTTATTAAAATAAAATTATTAGGATGTAAAAATGGCATATTTACAATCGAGAAAAACAAAACTCGAATACGATCTCAAACCAATAGTAATATCTCGCAATTAGGTCGGGCATACAGGCTAGCTTATACCGAATTACTATAATAAAGTCTGAAAAAAAATTCGCTGGACGTAATGTAGTGTTACGTCTATCGCACGTGCTACCGCGCGCTTCCTACACAGTGAAGGGCGTAGTGATACGACATAAACTAGTTTGGACGCCCGAATAGCTTGTGAGGTATTACTATTGTAAATCTGCCCTTTTTTAATTGTAATATTTTTTAATTTAATAAATTGACTCTACTATCGAGACAGTTTAATTTGGCTGCGGGACAATAACCACTAAAATTTCAACATGTATATACGAATTGATCAAGCTTAGAAATCAGTGTACATACATATTGATAACCTTTCTTTTTGGGAGTCGGTTAAAATAGGCTATGTTTGGGTCTAACGTAACATCTGGTTAATGTTTGGGTGTATAGTGACATCTGGTTAGTAAAGGCGTTCTTATTAATAATCTCATGATGTTGTAAATAAAAAAGTTTTTATTCTATACTCTAAAACGTAACCTTAGTCAATAAAAAAAGCAATTAAAATAAAATAGTTGCGTTAAAATGGCGTCGACGAATCGCGATTAGCTGATCACTCCGTATTAGTTTTAAACAGGCACCCATATTGTTAATATAATGTTAACACTTAGAGAAGTAGGTATCTATATATTATAGACATAAATTTGAGATTCAGACAGAGCGTTGCGATTAAACGTTTTAAACACAAATAGAAAGTAAATATTTTTAAAATAAAATTATGATTTTTTTCCCCACAACTAGCAACATATGTATTATGAGAGCTTAGGTAAGTATCTTTTTAGTTTTACGTACTTATAAAGAATTAAATGTATAAACTTATATGTGAAATGTAATACCATCACTTCTTTTATGTTTATCATCACCGTTGTGACAATATTTTACAACACAAACGGTAATTTTTACAATTTTTCGCGAGCTCTTCTCCGTAAGACGTGACTTTGCGCACTGACGCGTCGCTGAGTCAACTTACTTCACTTAGTTTTACTTGCTTCACTTTCGGTGCGCGTACTAGTAATCTATGCGTAATAATTCTATGCCTACAGGGTAACTTCCCGTAAACTCAGAATATTGAAATTTGGTACGAAGCAACGTTTTATAGCACAGATAAAGGGAAAATTGCGAAAAGCATAAATTTTTAGTTACATCATATAATAAAAATATTTTTAATAATTTTAAATTTCTATACCTATCGATTAGTTCGGAACTCTCAGTGCGCGAGTTCGACTCGCACTTGGCCGGTTTTTTTAATTAATAAAAACTTTTCAATATTTAATACTAACTCAAAACATGATTGGTTTCCCACTTATGTGAAATTATATTTCTTCTACTTTAACAATAGATAAAGTATTTAATTTGTAAAAGCTATTTTAATATTTTTATTGGTATTCTCATACAAAATCTACAAAAAGAAATTTCACCAATTTTGAATTGTGTACTTTATGTTCATAAACGAAGAACAAACCAATCGAACGGCGTAATAGAATAGTTTAGAATATTTTTTTCTAATTGAAAGTCATGTTTTTACTTTTACCACTGGTTCGGAAAATATCTCTGCCCTGGAAAGAACCAGCAAGAAACCCAACGAAAAATTTTACAATAAAATAATATTATGTCGCAGTATTAATGTCGCCTCTTACACTTTATCTCAAATATACCCAAGCAAAAGAAAAATAATGACGTTTACTGCACACGTTGAATGAAACAAACTTTTGCAGGTAGCTTGTGGAGTCGGCAATCTAGAACTAGTCCAGTTGTTGTTGTCGCACGGTGCAGACCCCTTCCTGTCCACGCAGCTCAATGATGCCTTGTGCTACTCTGCTGCTGCTCAGTATGGATGCTACAGGTATTAGTTTTATAAAACCAGATATAGTCGAAAATCAATACATACGTTTACATTTATCCATAGCGAATCAAATGTTAGATGTTATCTGACGAGGTATAATCTGTCTATATTTATGTTATTTATAGTTCAATTGAATCTAGATTATTCCAATGTTTGCATTAAGAGTTTGGTATATTTTTTTTTTTAGGTAAAACGTTCATACGTTCTCTATGTATAAATTATCTAATGTTGGTTGATATGTAACGATTATATGCCTTGTTGTTTAATTCAATCTGGATTTCCTCAAGGGTCTTTGCTTGGTCCCCGCTCATTCATTACATTCACTGTCATATTTAAAAAATGACTATATTTTTGTATGAACGCGATGGTAGATTTTTTATGAATATTATTTAGAAAGTACAACGCTATCCTGCATGGACAATTCTAAGAGGACCTTAAGACTAACAGTCATTGGCTAACAAACCTCAGCTTAGCATCACATAATTAACTTATTTAAAGGTGAAATGTACGATTCAGTTTCACACATTTAAGTCAAAGCTGAATACAATCACATAAATGATTAAATTGCCCTTGATGTTTCTCCGGTCGTGTAAGATTGGCGTTTCAACGCACTACGAGAGTGACATTAACACTCGGGCACTATAATCCTGTCCTGCACAAATGGCTACTCTCCGTTGTGACTGGCCACCGTGACCAAAATTTGGACTGGACGATATTAGTAGTTGTTGTGGCCCATAGACATCTACATTGATTATCGATTAAGAATCAAAATGCAGATGTGTTGTCACCCGTGAGGACTAATATCCAGTAAAAGGGGTCACCGGTTCTGTACACCCACACAGCAGCATGGAATTGCAGTTATATGGCTGTTATTATGTAAGAGCGTGGTAATTCGCGAGCCGACTCATTCGTGCTACAACTATAATATAGGTGTAGTATGTCTCTACCACGTTTGGCTATTAGCGTACGTGAGGGTAATATGGTTATTCGGTTACAGCCTTGATTGCATAGATGGCTCTATGATACGATAAGTCTTCATCATTGAATCAAATAACAAAGGGTCTAAAGAAGCCATTTTGCCAGTTGATATTGTTATATTATGGTCACTATCCGGGTTTTTTATAAGTTGATTTTTCGATGTCAGTTGTAGTATAGGACTTTGTGTATTCGTCTTTATTCTCCTACCATTATTGGTTTTATAGGGCGGAAAAGTTTAAGGGAATCATATTACCCTCACATACCTTAGAGGTATTATCGTGGTAGAGCCATGCTGCAAGTATATTGTAACATGAGTGGATCGGCTCAATCAGGGAAGTACCACGCTCTCACGGAATATCATCGTAAAATAGCAGCTTAATGCTGCTGTTTCGTATAGTGATGAGTATAGGGCACCGGAAACCCCTTTTGTTGGAAACGAGACATAGTCTTCAGGGGTGACAACGCATATGTATTTTGTTTCTTTATTGAGGATAGACGTAGATGTCTATGAGCCTCAGCATCCATTACCATCAGGCGACTCCGTGTTCGTTTGTCACCTTATTCTAACAGTGAGAGAGCCATGCGGTACCTTTTGCTGTCGCACGGATGGGACGGCTCAAATCGGGGTGGTACCACGACCTCACATAATACCAGCCTGAAGTAGAGGTTTACCTCTTCGTTTCGCTTCGTGGAAACAAATGGCTGGCGGCCCAATCCCCCATCAACATGGTAGGGGAAATAATTGTAACCAGACTACCCCAGGAAGATACCAGTACCCCTGGAGAATCCCTCGCTGAGCATCCACGACCAAGCAACTCCACTCCTGAGCGTGGGTGCTCAAACTGCCTCGCGTATTCGGGGGGGGGGGGGCCTACCGCTCGCTATTAAAACTGCTCGAGGCAAGCGGAGCAATAACACCAAGGCAACCCCTGTCACGCTATCCGTGAATTTTCGCAACATCAGGGGACTTCATTCCAACCTTAACACTGTCCACTACCATCTAGAGATGGCGAAGCCGCCCTTGCTCTTTTTAACCGAGACTCATGTGGCCTCTCCGGCTGATACTTCATATCTCTCCTACCCGCGGTAAAAATTAGAATACTCCTATGTACCCCGGGCTAGAGTTTGCGTATACGTCAGAGAGGACATTTGTTTTCGACGCCTAGGAAGACTTGAAGGAACGGACCTGTCCATCCTATGGTTGCGCGTAAACAGCGACGACCGTCCCCGCGTCTACGGGTGCCTGCCTCTATAGATCCCATAGCGGTAATGCCGAAACAGACCGACTCATCGACCACGTCCAAATGGCTACAGATTCCTTGCTACAGCAGATCGCATCCGCAGAGATCGTGATCCTTGGCGATTTTAAAACCCACTACGCCGAATGGCTCAGTTCATGTTTAACCGATCATGCGGGGAGATCTGTTTATGACTTTGACTTGGCATATGGTCTTACACAGCTGCTTACTTCGAATACGCGGATTCCATTTGTGGAGGATCATGCACCTTCCCTGTTGGACCTTCTACTGACCTCTCATCCGGACGGATATTAGGTTTCCGTCGTCACGCCTCTAGGCTCGTCGGGCCATTGTCTTGTCCGGAGTGTGGTGCCACTCACACTAACGTCGCTGTTGCATTCTGCAGGCTGCCGCCGTATTTGGCACTATAGGTCGGCTGATTGGGAAAGGAAAGGTCTTCTTTTGCATCCTACCCTTGAGGGTGGATTTGCTTCTCGCCGGACGATCCCAACGTTGTTGCTGATTCTGTCGCTTATGTGGTACTTCAGGGTATGGAACTTTTAATTCCATCCTCTGTGGTGCAAAATAGCATCACGCTATAAGCAGGAGTGCTACCGGGCCTGGGCTGACGCATCAACGTCTCGGGATGTAATTCCAACGCTCTTAAAAAGAAGTATAATTCCGCCTCCAAGTCCTTCAAAAACTTAAACCTTGCCAAGGCAAGGTCTAAGCACATCGGCAGAATTGGCGAGAAGCTAGTTCACCTTCCTTCGGGAATCCGTACATTCTGGTCTCTCGCCAAGGCTGTCCAAGGGAACTTCTGTCAGCCATCTCTTTCATCTCTGCGCAGAGAGGACGACTCACTGGCCCATGCCTCAAAGGAGAAAGCCGAGCTGTTAGGCTCTCTCTTTGCGTCCAACTCGACTCTTGATGACGGGGGGAATACACCGCCGATCATCCCGCGGTGTGAGTGCTCCATACCGGATGTGCGGTTCTCACAGCGCCTCGCAAAGCCCTGGACGTCAGCAAGTCGAATGGACCTGATGGAGTCCCTCCCATTGTGAAGACGTGTGCTCCGGAGTTGGCACTGGCTTAACGCGTCTTTTCCGGTACTCTTACTCCCAAGGCCTAGACCCGAATTCATGGAAGGCAGCTTTGGCCCACTCGATCCCTAATAAAGGCGACCGCTTAGACCCGTCTAACTACAGGCCTATCGCTATCACCTCCTTGTTCTCCAAAATAATGGAATCCATTATAAACTGCCAGCTCATGAGGTACCTTGAGGATCACCAGCGGATTAGTGACAGCCAGTGGGGTTTCGTCGGGGTCGATCAGCTGGTGATCTTTTGGTCTACCTGACTCATAGCTGGGCGTATGCAGAAGAGTCTAAGCGGGAGGCATTGGCTGTTAGTTTGGACATAGCAAAGGCCTTCGACCGGGTCTGGCACAAAGCGCTTCTTTCGAAGCTCCCTTCTTACGGGATTCATAAGTTTCCTTCCTGATCGGTGCATTAAGGTTGTAGTAGACTGTGCATGCTATGATTACAAGCCTATCAAAGCTGATGTTCCACAAGACTGCGTGCTATGACCAACGGTGTTTCTCCTGCATGTCAATGATATGTTGCAAGCTGGTTCTATTCTATTTATTGCTATGCAGATGGCCGTGTCAATATTTCTCGGGAAAACGTCGCCCAGTACCGGGACAAACTTGTGTCTAAAGTCAAGTCTTTGCTGAACAAAGTCTCGAATTGGGGGCGACTAAATCTAATCCAGTTCAATGCCCAGAAGACACAAGTATGCGCGTTTACTGCTAAAAAGAATCCCTTTGTCGTATCTCCTCAGTTTCAAGGCACTCCCCTTACAGCTTTAGCTAGCATCGGAATTCTCGGCGTAGACATATCAAATAGCGTGCAGTTTCATGGTCAGTAGTATTTCATGCCGGCACATCGCTTGCAACTTTTACACAGCGCAAATTAGGCCACACATGGAATACTGTTCTCATCTCTGGGCCGGGGCATCTCAGTGCCAACTCCTTCTAATTGACCTTATCCAGCGCAGAGCGGTTCGAATCGGTGACGACCGGTCCTTTTTGATCGGCTCAATTCACTGGCGCTGCGTAGAGATGTTACATTCCTTTGCATTTTCTATCGAATCTATTACCGGGAGTGCTCTGAGAAATTGTTCGGATTAATTCACGTACGCACATCGCGTCAAAATCACGATACCATCCTCACCATCTGAATGCTTGGCGGTCCATCACTGTGCGTTTTACCAGGAGTTTTAGGACAACTTCTCTGAGGAATTGTTTACCACCGGAGATTTTCCCGGACTGACACGACTTAGGTACCTTCAAGACAAGAGCTTCTCCTTTCTAAAAGGTCAGCAACGCACCTGCGATTCCCCTGGTGTTGCGGTTGTTCATAGGCGGTGGTAGTCACTTACCATTAGGTAAGCCGCATGCACATTTGCCCCCTCTTCTATAAAAAAAAATATATGAAAAAACGTGATTGTAAGTGTACGTGTGTGCGCAGCGCGGTGGCGGTGTGCTGCTCGCACGGGCGGCGCGCGTGCCTGCGCGCGGCGGTGCGCGGCGGCGCGCGGGGCGCGGGCGCCGTGCTGTCGCTGGAGGAGGTGCTGGCGGAGGGCGCGCCGCCCGCCGCGCGCCCGCCGCCCTTCACCAAGCAGCAGCAGCGCGCGCTGCACGACGCCATGTACTACGCCGCCGAGACCGACCACTTGGGTCAGTCCCTCTCTATCTGTACTACTGCACAAACACTTGTATGAGGGACGCGCGGGGCGCGGGCGCCGTGCTGTCGCTGGAGGAGGTGCTGGCGGAGGGCGCGCCGCCCGCCGCGCGCCCGCCGCCCTTCACCAAGCAGCAGCAGCGCGCGCTGCACGACGCCATGTACTACGCCGCCGAGACCGACCACTTGGGTCAGTCCCTCTCTATCTGTACTACTGCACAAACACTTGTATGAGGGACGCGCGGGGCGCGGGCGCCGTGCTGTCGCTGGAGGAGGTGCTGGCGGAGGGCGCGCCGCCCGCCGCGCGCCCGCCGCCCTTCACCAAGCAGCAGCAGCGCGCGCTGCACGACGCCATGTACTACGCCGCCGAGACCGACCACTTGGGTCAGTCCCTCTCTATCTGTACTACTGCACAAACACTTGTATGAGGGACGCGCGGGGCGCGGGCGCCGTGCTGTCGCTGGAGGAGGTGCTGGCGGAGGGCGCGCCGCCCGCCGCGCGCCCGCCGCCCTTCACCAAGCAGCAGCAGCGCGCGCTGCACGACGCCATGTACTACGCCGCCGAGACCGACCACTTGGGTCAGTCCCTCTCTATCTGTACTACTGCACAAACACTTGTATGAGGGACGCGCGGGGCGCGGGCGCCGTGCTGTCGCTGGAGGAGGTGCTGGCGGAGGGCGCGCCGCCCGCCGCGCGCCCGCCGCCCTTCACCAAGCAGCAGCAGCGCGCGCTGCACGACGCCATGTACTACGCCGCCGAGACCGACCACTTGGGTCAGTCCCTCTCTATCTGTACTACTACAAAAACATGTGGCGGCGCTGTCGTCGCGCCATTAGCAAAACACATCGAAGCCTAAATCGCGCTAACAAAGTTCCGAAATTAAAGCAGTATGTATAGAATAGCTCCGAACTACAACTTGGAG
Organism: Parnassius mnemosyne; assembly: GCA_963668995.1. Taxonomy (NCBI): domain Eukaryota; kingdom Metazoa; phylum Arthropoda; class Insecta; order Lepidoptera; family Papilionidae; genus Parnassius; species Parnassius mnemosyne. The sequence goes on from CAVLGL010000001.1 coordinate 71,875,444, forward strand.
CGTTGGCCGCTACCCGGGCAGAACACCTTGCCCGGAGGGAGTTCTCCCCTTTTCCTTCCACCCGCCACACTGGTGACCCCGACGTGATATAAACACGCAACTAACAACCTTCGGAAACTATATCTTCAAAACCTTCGTCACTGAACTACCACTCGGAACGTTGGCCGCTCCCCGGGCAGAACACCTTGCCCGGCCGGAGATCTCCCCTTTTCCTTCTACCCGCCACAGTGGTGACCACCCGACGTGATATGAACACGCAACCAACAAACCTTCGGAAACTACACCTTCAAACCTTCATCATCCTCAAGTGCTCCATTCATTCGCTCCCGGGCAGATATTGTAGGCAGTCTTCACATTCTGCAAGCCATCTAGCTTTACAAAGGTTTATCGCAGTACTGGAATAATAATACTTCCTGTTCCTTCAAGCTACTCTCTGCGCTACAGTGTTCGGCACGGCTCTGAGCCTTACTGCTCGCCTCTGCTTCACGGCACTCTCGCAGATTACTTGCCTTCTTCTCGACTCACCGCAGACTACAAGGCAATCCCTGGCACTTGCTCCGGCTCATCGTTCTCACTGGCATCATTTGCAAGTGCGTAGTACGGCATGCATTACACACCGGCATATAGTTCGCACCGGCGTCACTTGCCCTTACGCACACAGCATGCATTCCCCACCAGCATTAAGGACGCACCGGCAATCGAACTGCACTATCGACCTCGTCCTAACAAAGTTCCGAAATTAAAGCATTATATATAGAATAGTTCCGAACTACAATATGAAGCGTTGGCCACTCCCCAGGCAGAACTCCTTGCCCGGCGGGAGTTCTCCCCTTTTCCTTCCACCCGCCACAAATACTTGTATGTTTACTCTTAACTGGCCACTCAAAACAAAAACTGTGTCACAGCTGAGGATCGTGCGGGCGCACCATCCATTGAATTTTTGTGGTTCAAGGCAACTGTCCTATGCCTGGGACAGACAGACAGACGAAAATTTTAAAAATGGTTATTTGTCTCAATAGCATGGAAATATGTAGCTTACAACACTTCAATTTTTTTAAATGTTTTTTTTTAGATGTCAAAATTAATAGCTTTGTGTTTTAATTTCCAGATATAACATTAGAGCTCCGTGCGCTAGGAGTGCCATGGTCTCTGCACGCGTGGACCCTTTCCTTGGCAGCTGCTGCGGAGGCCTCCCTTGACCATGTCATAGACCAACTCCTACAAGACTTCTTGCAGGTAACATTTCACAACTCACAAAATGTTAAATTTTAATATAAATAAAGATTTAAAAAAATGCAAGTATCTGTGTGTTCAAGTTACTAAAAAAGCTTTAATTCTCCAGTCCTATTATAGTTTGACTCATAGAATATAGTACGTGAGGGTAATATGATCATTCGGTTCATATGGTCACTTTCTTATAACTCAAAAACTACAGCCTTGTTTGCTTGATATGATAGTGGTATGGCTCTGTAATATGATAGCTCTTCATCAGTCAATCAAATAACAAAGGGTCAAAAGGGCGCTGCTTTATCGACGCCATTTTGACAGTCGACATTATATTAAATATTTTAGTCGATTTTAGTATTGTGTAGTGTAGTATTTTTAAGTAAATTTTTCGAAGTGATCCTAATTATTGCCAAAGCTTGTTTGCTATTTTTTCTTAATATATTAGTTATAGTATAAGACTTTGTGTTTTGTCTCTGTCCTTCTCCTAGTTTTGGTTTTATAGGGCGGCAAAGCTTATGGTGATCACTGATCATACTACCCTACTACTATAATACATACAGTTTGATTAACAACAATGAATCATCATATTTACTAGGTGGTAGAACTCCTTATCTACCTAGAAATTTGTCTGGGTTATTTAATTAACCTTTTTCCATCATGATTTCTTATATTTACGCGAACACTACACATTGAATAAAGCTACTACTACTACTAGATAAACTACTACTAGATAAACTACTACTAGATAAATAAGTTAATTAAACGCGAAAAAATGCGTAAAAGTAGTTATTCAACCTTTTTCCATCGCCAAACAGCAGTGCTGCACTGCTGTTTTCTAGTATAGGGTATAGAGAGCCACTTCGTATAACCCCAGGAAGTGAGGCATTCCCTCTTTACTCTCAGTGGTGATATTGCGTCTGTAGCGTTCTTTGTTTGAAGCTGGCTACAGGTGACCATGGACAGCAGTAGCCCCCAACCATCAGGTGGACTGCAAATTCGTTTGTCACTTCAGTTTTATAAAAAAAGCATATTTGGAATAATGGCGGTAACAAATTACCCTAGGAAGGTTATTTGTATATACATCAACGCAATCTTATTACAAAACGATTTCTTGATAGTTCCAGGCTTAAAATATGGTTTCAGATAAGTTTCATGAAATAAGTCGGTATATAATCACTGCGCTTTAGCACCAGTCTTCGCGAAATTTGACAATTGCTGGCAAATTTCATATTACTCGTGCGGATAAAGCTTGGATAAAGTATCATATTGTAGTGTTGGGTGGTTCGGGGAATAAATAAAACGTCCAATAGTCTAGACGGTAGGTTTAATACTAACTCTCTCTTATTCTATCCTACATATATATAAGCACACACTACACGCCCATCGGCAAAAAGAAAAAAAAATCATTTACAAAAATATTTTTTTTTTGTTTTTTTTTTTTTAAATGTGACATAACTTGGTTTATAAAAAAAAATTATATAAAAGGTGTACATTACAAAGTATTAAAATTCTTATACTATAACATACTTATATCATAATAAAAAAAAAATCGTAAACACAGTAATTTTTAATTAATTTTATTTGTATTTATAGTAATAATAACAATTTTATTGTTTTATGTATATGGTCTAGTGCGATTTTTATGTATTGACTTATGTTTACCTTTGTAATCTATTGTTACATTTGGTTCACAATCTTCGATAACCTTAAATGGTCCTATATAAAGAGGATCAAATTTGTTTACACATTGTTCATTCTTAAGGAGTATCATATCACCGACATTATATTTAATTGGATTGGTATAGTAATCATACTTTGTTTTCCTACTTTGTTTGCTTAAAATTAAATTATTTCTTGCATCGTATTGCGATTTTTGAAGTCTATATCTAAGTTGTTGTGGATAATCATATGGGTTATATAAGGGCTCTATATCTAAAGTTAAATTAGTTGGCAAACGGCAAAGCTTCCCAAAAACAAGCTCATATGGAGTATACTTGGTTTCCGTGTGTACAGTGTTATTATAACCAAAACACCAATACGGTAACCAAGTGCTCCAGTTATGTGGTTCATTACCTGCTTGAATTCTGAGAAATGACATCAGATTTTTGTGGCTGTTTTCTAAGGAACCTATAGATTGGTGATGATATGCTGTTGACGTTACCTGTTGCGTTTTGAGAATACGGCACACGTCTTTCATGACGGTTGAAACAAATTCGGTCCCTTGGTCAGATATTATTTGTCGAGGAATACCATATCTCAAAATAAAATTATTGATAAAAGACGATGCCACTGAAATAGTATCCTTATGTTTAAGCGGATAGGCTTCAACATACTTACTTAAATCACACTGTAGTGTGAGTATATAAACATTATTATCGCTATCTTTACATAAGGGCCCTACTAAATCTAAATAAACTCTATCAAAAGCAGAATATCCCGTATCGGTTATCACCATTGGTTCTTTTATATGCTTATTTAAGTGCTTATATCGCAAACACTTGTCACATTGGTTTACATAATTAGTCACATCCTTCTCTAACCCGGGCCAAAAGAATCTTTTCTTTATATTGTTTATCATTCGCCTTATACCGGCGTGACCGCTAGTTGGCAATAGATGATAGTCGTTTAATATTATACGTTTTGTCTCATGATCGTCGATTTTATGGACACCATTTAAAATTAATATTCGCGGTCCGGACCTATTTGGTGTCTCATTTATAATACGAGTTAACTCCCTAATTAATATATTGTTATTATTATTTTGTATAATATACAGACGATCTATCTTTTGCTTATTACAAAAGCAATCCAACTCCCTCACAAAGGCATCTCGTGCACAATATGATCGGAAAGAAGGATTTACATAAATTGTTGACTTTGCTGAGACAAAACAAAATAACTTAGAGTTAGAATAGAACTTTTCTTTCATTCTGTCTATATTTTTCCATTTTTTTTCGTCTACAAATAATAATTCAGTGCAATCCTTCGGTTGTTTAAGTGTTCCCACGACTTTTGGGTGATCAGTCCAATCGTTGGTGGTAACCTTATCCTCCGTAGGGTTGTCACGCTTATCTTGCGCAATTTTGTTTTTTGTTCGCTTTCTTTGCGCTCTTGTTAGAACAGATATGACCTTTTCATTCATTTCTTTCAAATCTTCACTCGAAATTTGGATGCGTGACAAAGCATCTGCAGCTGCATTGTCAGCTCCCCTTACATACTTGATAACAAACTTATACTCCTCAAGCAATAACCTAAACTTCGTAAGTCTACTTGACGGATTTGTCATGTTGAATAAATATACGAGAGGCTTATGATCCGTTTCAATAATGAATTCGCGTCCATATAAATAAGGTCGAAAGTATTTTACTGCCCATACTATCGATAATAATTCCTTTTCGATAGTAGGATAGTTTTTCTCGGCTTTGTTTAAAGTGCGGCTAGCATATGCAACCGGTCGTCCGTCATGATTACATAAAACGGAGCCTATAGCAAAACCAGACGCGTCAGTTTTTAAAATAAAATTTTGGTCAAAATTTGGGTACTGAAGTATGGGAGGAGTCGTTAAAGCATTTTTAAGCGTTGAAAAAGATAGTTTACAGTTTTTATTCCAATGAAATTTAACATTTTTGCGACATAAATTGTTTAGAGGTAAAACGATTTCAGAAAATTTTGGTATAAATCTTCGATAGTAATTCGCAAACGCTACTAGTCTTTTTACATCGTTGGTATTTTGAGGAATTGGGTAATTTTGTAATACTGATATCTTTTTTGGGTCAGGCTTAATACCTTCGGAAGAAACAATGTGGCCAAGATAAAGAAGTTCTTTTTTTAGAAAAACACATTTTTTCGGGTTTAACTTTAAGTTTACTTTTCTTAAGCGTGATAATATTTCTATTAAATTTTTATTATGATTATCTAAGTTTCTGCCAAAACAAATGAGGTCGTCTAAATAAGTGAGCGCTTTTTCGTAATTTAAACCAGCCATGGATATTGTAATAGCACAAGAAAAGGAACTTGGGCTTGTCTTTAAGCCCATTGGCATTCTGGTCATCTGATATTGACCAGAGGGTGTAGTGAAAGCCGTATACCTTCTACTAGATGGATTAAGGCTTAATTGGTAAAAAGCTTGATTGAGATCAAGGTGGGTAAAATACATTGCTCCTGATAAGGAATCTAATATGTCTGTAATATTGGGTAACGGAAATTTGTCATCTACAATACAGTTGTTTAATTTTCGAAAATCGATAACCAAGCGCCAGCTCCTGTCCTCACCATTTTCTGGCTTTTTGGGTACAAGAAGCACAGGACTTGACCACTCACTGCAAGCTGGTTCAATAATTCCGTCTTGTAACATATTTTTGACTTGTGTTTCTATTTCGTTCCTCTGAGAATAGGGTAATCGATACTGTTTTACATACACTGGGTCAATATTAGGTTTTAACTGAATATTATGTTCATATAAGTTACAAGTTGTTAATTGATCTCCTGGCAATAAAAATATGTCGGAAAATTTTGCACAAATATGTATAATAGAAGATTTTTCCTCTTTATTTAAATGATCCAAATTTAATAAATTTAACATTTTATGAACGCGTTCGGGATCAATGAGACTTTTATCAAACTTACAAATTGAATAATTATGTAAACTATCGGTTTCAGGTCTAAAATAACTAAGATTGACCGGATCCTCTCGTGTATTTAATATTTTTATTGGTATTTTCCCGTTATTCGCTTTGACAATTCCACCAGACAGAAATACTCCCTCGCATAACTCTTTCGGAAAGACAACACAATCTTCTATCATACTCGCATTGATATAAAATAAATTCTCGCATCTCGGAGTTATACTCAAATAATTATTATTTCCCAAAATACCCATATGCAATGGCAAAGTTACTAATTCATTCATATTATGCAGTGTAATAGTATTCAATTCAAAATTTATGTTACAATTAAATTTACGTAAAAAATCTATACCTAAAATTCCAGAAGTTTCACACGGCAACTGCTTTATAACATGAAACTTATTATTAAATTTCAGCCCGTCAACAGACAATGTTAAATCAACAAATCCCACGGTTCGTAATTTGCCTCCAATTCCGTTTATTGTAATCGGTTTCTTTTGTAATGAAATGTTTAGTTTACTAAGCGTGTCATATTTAATCACACATAAAGAAGCGCCGGTATCTACGAGCCATCTACATTTGATACCATCTATTGCTAACTCAACACAATTACTATATTCGCAACTAAATATATTATTGGTCTCGAAAAAATTCTAGGTTATTTTCACTATTATCGTTATTAGGGTTAATTTCAATATTTTGAGAACTTTGCGATACGCGATATTCTGGTGTTATAAAATGAACTCGCTGGGCATTTTGACCACGAAAAGATCCGCGATTCTGGTATGAGTACTCACCATAATTACCTTTTTTCCCGCGGTGTTGTTGATTTCCACACGAAAACTTTTGGGGTACCGGTTTCCTCCAATTCACATTATTTTTTGCTTGGGTATGCCAAGGATATGTTTGTCGTGGTACATTATTGGATGTATACCTACCACGAAAATTTTTACGCGTTCCTGAACCACCTCGATTTCCGAAATAAATCGATGGTTCGGTGTACTCGCTAGGTCGAACACTAGATGTCTCCTCATCCTTTGCAGCTCTAATTGTTTCTTTTAACGTACTATAATTGCGTGCTGACAAAATAATACTGAGTTGTCGGTTTCGCAAGCCATTTGTGAAACTTTTAATAGCGATCTTTTCATTTATAGGACGTAAAATTTTATGCGCGTTTTGGTCACCATCGGCTTGGGAAATCGTCAAATCTACGAATAATTGTTCGATTTTATTGCCATAATTATCTAGGGAACTACTATTTTGTCTTATTTGCATTAGTTCGTTATGAATGGAAGTGTAAGATTTCTTTGTTAAAAGGTGGTTCCGCATATCACTTATAAGCGCCTCGCATGAGTCATAGTAATCTAATAGGCGTAACTTAGCACCTTCATTCAAACGAGTCTTTAACACAAATTTTATTAACATAGACTTACCTTCTTCTTTAAGCGAAGAGCTATATAACTCTATCGAGTCCATCAAGGTTTTGGTGACCGATTCCTCGCCCGTCATCACTGGCAGGAGTGACACAGCAGTTTTAAAGTCGAAACTTTCCATGGTGAATATTTCGCTTTGAATAGTGCCCTTGGAAGTTGATTGAGAGCTGTAATCCTTACTACAAAAGTTTTCTATTTGTCCATATAAACTCTTAATTAAATCGCAATATGATTGTATTTCAATTAATGCATTACTTTTAATTTGTTTACTTTCTATCTCTTTATTTAAAATTATCAAACAATCATCAAATTCTTTACGTAATTGTACTGATTCCTTAAGTTTTTGTTGCAAAATGCTTTTAGTTCGCTTATCATAACTTAATTTAACTAAATTATTTTTAATATTTTTAAATTTTTCATATATTATTATTAATTCACTAGACATGGAAGTACAGTCAAAAAGAAATATCGTTGTCAAAATATTTTAAGGTTTAAGGTATACATATAAGGCTATTTTTATTATTATTTTTTTTTAAACTTAAACTATAACATATTTTTCAATTTAAACCTCATTTTTTCAACTTGACGCTTTCGTTGTCACCCGGCGGTCCTCATGGCGGCACTCACAGCATACACGGGGTACACGAGGTCCTGGGTCCGGTGATCGCACAAAAGAACGACGCAAATTGTGCATTACCATCTCATTCCGCATCCAGCTTGTATGGCAACTTTTGTATATTTTGTATACACCATAGAGAAGAGCCAAGCCCAAAACTGTGCATATTATAATCAGCACGACGGATATCCCAGACAGGTGGCTTTTAATTTCTTCTACATGTGCAGAATTTGAGCCTCCTGAAGTGTCTTGCGTAATAAATACTTGGTCTTTCTTGACTTCAGAACGACACATTTTTTTTTTTTAAAACGCGGCCCGCGACCGAACCCAGGCAGACCTCCGATGAACTGGCAGGGTCGCCATGTAGTGTTGGGTGGTTCGGGGAATAAATAAAACGTCCAATAGTCTAGACGGTAGGTTTAATACTAACTCTCTCTTATTCTATCCTACATATATATAAGCACACACTACAATATGGATAAAGGATGGGTTTAAAAATGGCCGCTCGCCGAGCCGGTACTGTCAGCATAGATGGTACGTAAAGCGAAAGTGGTGCTAATAACGTTACTTCGTTATATTATATTATAAAAAAATATATTATGTTAATTACAACGTTTTCTTAGTTTATTTCGAAAATTTTAGTTATTGGAAAAAAACTGATTTTAAAATCTATTGAAACATTAAATTATTATCTGACTATTTAATAGGTATGTAAATCAATTAATAAATAATATTTATTTTTGGTACTGTAATTGTTGATACTTCATAAAACACATTAATACATACTTAAAATAAAGGTATATTACACATTCTTGTTTTGTTACTTGGGCCTGAAATTAGAAGCACAAAACGCTTATCGCGACGCAAAATTACGTTATTTTTCGTAGTTATTACCGAGAAGTGTGTGTATACACATCGGCAGTGAGCAAGCGAGAGGTGAAGAGATAAGACGCCATTTATAATCCCATTCTTTATCCGCGCGAGTAGTACTTTACATTTTGATTCGCATATTTACTACACGACTTTAGTTATTAAAATTAAAAATCTAATATCGTCTAATTAAAAATTTATTTTAGTAATAAATGTAAAATCTGAGACCTCATAAGGTAATGATAATACAAAACTATATAGTTAGTTTTAATAATTATTTGCAGGTATGTCCATCAGACGACAGCCACTACAGCAAGCAGTTCATCTACGAGTGTCTCCCTCTGCTGTTTAATATCCTTCGGTACAGCAAAGTAAGTTAAATCATCAGTTTTTTTTTCATTGTATCTATCTATTCTTTCACAGCCTATCAAAAATCCATGCTGAACACAGGCCTCGTCCTTATTAGATTCCCTGGGGGGAAGTCAGTGCGTACACTGCTGTTTTCAGGTCTGAAAGGTATAAAAATATAGATTGGACTAAAATTTAAAATTCAAAAACTAAAGGTAGCCGGGCTAACTATGACATCGGGACGTCAAACACCTCCTTCCCCCCCCCCCCCGTGACTATGGTTGCTGTAAAGCATCCGAAACGTCGGGAATTAAATAAGTATATTATTTGCGTCGCGATAAAATCCGTAAAAAATTGTTTTGTTCAATGTTTTATACATCGGCCAGTTGGTGTTCTTTATAAATAAGACTATAGTCAAAGACTTCTACGTATACTACTATATCGACAATTTGGAATAAAAACTGTATTACGCCAATGGTTCGCGCGGGCGCCACAAGCTCGGCGAGTAACTGGCACTTTACAATATAAATATGGCTCTATACAATTTTTTTTAATACCGTTTTGTCTAGTCTTAACAATAAAATACCTGTATGTGCACTTTACATGGATCTTACTAAAGCATTCGATTATATTGATAATAAATTATTACTCAAAAAGCTGGAAGCTCACGGCATTCGAGGTAATGCACTCATCTACTAACGTCATATTTAGTTAACAGAAAACAAAGTACACACATTACTAAAATTAGTCTAAAATCAAGACAAGAAATAACCTATGATTCTGGATACAGAGTCGTACAAACTGGATTGCGGTAGCAAGGAAGTATTTTAGGACCATTGTTATTTCTTATCTATATCAATGACTTTCCCAGCTTCATTAATCACAAAATGGTGTTATTTTCTGACGATAACACAGTTATTTTCACTAGTAAAAATAAAATAGATTTGGAAAGTAACATAAATTTTGCTTTAAAGTAAATCATGTATTGGCTAAACATAAATAATCTAAACATAAATTTAGAAAAAACAAAACTAAAGACATTTTTTTACACATTAATATATATATACATTTAGACATTAAAACGTAATATAATAAATAATTTAGATATCAACTATTTAGGACAACAAATCTCAACAATACCACAGAAAATATAAAATTTTTAGGTATAAATGTAGATTGCAATTTAAACTGGCAGTCTCATGTGAGCAGTGAGTGTATGAAGTTAAATCGTTTTTTTTATGCGTTATATATGCTTGGAAAAGTTGAAGACACATCCACCCAAACTATCTGCAAATAATTTTGTAATGTTGTAATGAAATGCCTACTTTTACACATTAACGGCTATAGCTCAGTAAGTAATAACATTTGGTACATGATATGCTGATGTATTAGAATCCTTATGATATAGGCAAACTTTTTAAATGGTTGGCCACACTGATCCTATACGTTTTTTTTCACCACAGGTGCTCAAAGTTTAGCAGTTAAATAAAGTAAAAAATTTAAACTTATGTTTAGTGCCGTCTTGTAAAATACTACCCATAGTAGTTGAAAACTTTTAAGGGTAATTTAGAAATATCATTATTAGGGAACACATTAAAAGAAAAAAATCCGATCTAGGCATTAAACTGCGGACGTGATGACCACAAATGTGAGCAGAAGTACGAATTTTCGGAATTCTATAAAACATGGCGTAGACCGCGAACCGTTCGGGATAGAATTTTCTTTTAGGGAACCGAGGCCACCTCCCCCCCGCCCGAACACGTACATACCAGATTATCCACCATTACTGGGACATCCTGTATATATATGAGGTAGTCTTATTTGTAAGTCAAAACCTATGTCCTTACAAAAATCTAAATGTCCAGCGTCATAAAGACAAATTGAGCCATCCCAATAGTAAAACAGTTTTGTTTTAAAAAAAAAACATTACCTAAATATATAAGAGAGTCCAAGAGCCTTCACATTTTTAAGAAACAACTTAACATATTTTTAACCAAAAAAGCGTATTATAATATTGACGATTATTTGTTTGACAATTTTGAAATTTTAACTATCAAATTTATTGAATCACATTGAACCACTACACTTTATCTATGCTATTAATTTTGAGACGTAATAATTTACACTCGTTTTGACATTACTATTTTGACATTATAATTTTAATTATTACATTTATTATATTATTATTTAGTGAATAAATTATAAAAAGGCATATATTATGTTAATGTTCAATTAAGAGAATTTTCCATTTTAATTATAAAAAAAATCTTGTATTTAATTAGTTTGCACACCGGAAGGTAGAATATGGCTGTAATTTTGTTAAATTATTAAGAAAATTACAGGCATATGTAACCCATATTATATTGCAAACGAATAAAATGTATTTGAATTTATATTTGACTTGCGGTGTTCAGAAGGAGGGCACGGTGCTGTTGCTGGCGGACATCCTGTGCGCGTGCTACGGCCGCGAGCCGGCGCCGCGCGTGCTCGAGCCGCCGCCCGCCGCGCCCGCGCCCGCGCGCGTCGACCCCTCCTACGTCAACAACCCCTCGCTCGCCGACGTCACTTTCCGGTCAGTGTGTTGTTGTTAAGACTGTTGAGAGAATTGGCAAAGGTCTTACACCATACAGCCTGAAACATTTTTTATTTACTTGATTTATTTATCTATTTAAATTAATACATAGAGAGGTAGACTCTCTCGCTTCTTTTACATTCATATGTAAAGGAGGCGAGTACGCGTACATGCTCGCCGGTTAAGGGTACTCTTAATCTGACTCATCTTACATATATCGCCAATATGGTCGATAAACATTCATTTAGGGACGTCCCTTGCCGAACATTTCTGCAACATAAACTTGCATTGTCCCTCTTTCCTCGTTTGACCAAAACACCGAAGCAATCCTTTCTTATTTCTAGTCACAACATTATCTTACAAACCACACTTCTCTTATCATACAATTTCTCACCCTGTAATTATATTCATAATAAGTAACATTACTAATATTCCTTTTTACCACTTCTGGTAACCTTAAATTGCACGTGTTAAGAGTGGTTTACGACACTAGTCGAATAATGGATTCGAAACCACGACCTTTTGAGTTCGCGGTCCGCACCCTGCGGCAGCTACCCTTGTTGTAGTTACGATTCGCCTATTAAGGCAAGCAATGTTTATGTAACATACAGCCTTGTTTGATTTATATTTTGTAAGAGATTTTGATGATAGCTTAACCCAGCGGACAGCGGAAGTGGACATAAAAACTTAAGATTCACCATCGAAGCATTTGTTACATCGTTTCTGTTAATAGTTTATGTGCAAACATTTAATTCACAGCATTGCACCACTTTTACGTATTAAAATCTACTTTAAACTATATAATTAAACGATAAAACAGGAGTAGCAATCCGACGGTTAATTTATCCTCAAGAAAGGGATTCAGCTCAGTTTTTTCTTCGTCGTGTTTTTCTCTGCAGTAATAAACTCGCGCGGTTGTACTTTTTTCCGTGTCAAGTACTATGAAATCATATATCCTTTATAATAATTGTTTAAAATGTTCTTCACAATATGCCGATGAGTCTGTCACACTGCTAAGTTTTTCGGAAGATTTAGACGACAGCTTGAGCCACGACAGCTGATGACGATAGTATCTCAAGGCGCATAAACAGAAACATATCATCAGATTCACGTCACCATTGGAGCACTTCTTGTTTCATCGTTTCTACTAATATATTCATAAGAAGAAGAAGTGCATTGCCGGCCTTTTAGTAAGAAATATTGAAAAACGATATCTTAAAATTAAGTAGCATTTGAGTATTTGGTCATAATACCCTTATTATTGGAAATGATGCTTTTCATCTTAGTCCTCAAAGTTTCTTCATTTTGATTCTTAATTGAATAGTAATATAGATATAAATGTTTATGGGCCACAGCATTTACTTACCATTATGTGAACTATGTGCTCGTCTATTTGATATGTGCGTGAACTGTTATACCGCGCAGATGGTCAGTCTCTGTTGACATTATAACGCATGGTGCAGGGTGGAGGGGCGACTCATTGTAACTGGACTAATATACAGGGTGGAGGGGCGGCTGTTCTACGGGCACAAGATCGTGCTGGTGTCGGAGTCGCCGCGGCTGCGCGCCATGCTGGCGCCGGCGCGCGCCGAGCCCGCCGCCGCCGCGCCGCCGCTCGTGCAGATCAACGACATACGCTACCACATCTTCGAGGTGAGCGGCTGTGCGAACTGCATTGCATTGTGCGCTGATCATACTCGACACTTTAATATCAAGTTAATTCCAATCCGTTACAAATTGGGACTTGGCGTATGGCGAGTGTAGAGAACCGGAAACCCTTTTTACTGGAAACGAGGCATTCCATCTTAGTACTCACAGGTGAAAACGCATCTGCATTTTGATTCGTAATCGAAGATAAATGTAGATGTATATGGGCCACAGCGACTATTTACTATTAGGTTGACTGTGTGCTCGTTTGTAACCTTTATCTTATAAAAAAAAGAATGAATCTCAGTAGTGAAACATGAGATTATCTTGCGTGCTAGCGCCATGCTGCAAATATATTATGGTTGTAACTCGTAGGGTCGGCTCGATCGGGTTAGGTTCTCGATCGCCACGCTCTCACACAATACCAGTGTGAAATAGCAGCTTAATGCAGCTGTGTTTCGTATGATGAGTGTAAAGAACCGGATACCCTTTTTGTTGGATACGAGGCATTCCATCTTAGTCCTGAGGGGGGGACAACGCATCTGCATTTTGAGTCTTAATCGAGGATAGATGCAGATGTCTATGGGCTATAGCCACTGATAATCTAGTGGATTGTGTGCTCGTTTGTCGCACTCATTCTATAAAAATAAAATAAACATGAAATGATGCTGTTACGGGGTGTGTCGTGGTATCCGCAGCACGTGATGCAGTACCTGTACAGCGGCGGGTGCGCGGGGCTGTCGGTGGCGGACGGCGACGTGCTGGAGCTGCTGGCCGCCGCCGCGTTCTTCCAGCTGCTGCCGCTGCAGCGCCACTGCGAGGCGCGCGCCGCCGCCGCCGTGGACCTGCACAACCTCGTCTCCGTCTACATACACGCTAAGGTATCGCACATAACTTTCTTGCAGATGCTACCGCTGCAGCGCCACTACACTAGAGCTTCACGACCGAGACTCGTTGCGAGGCTCTTGACGAGCGTGTACAGCCGAAGTAACCATATATTCATTAAAAATCCATCATTAATAAAAGTCCACTGCTGAACATAGGCCTCCACGGAAAAGAGGTTTTTAAATTTTACCACTTGACTGACCTGCTTACCAGGTTGACACAGTTTTTGAAGGGAATACTTCTTTAGAGTCGTTGCGATTTGAAACTCGATAAAATGAAAAGACACTAAAAAGAGACAAACATATACAACTACAGAATTTAGCCTGCGATAGATAAACACTGTATACAGTCTTTTCTATTATCTGTCTCCTTTTTTGAAGGTTTTACTTCTACCGCATGTGAACTGCACACATGTTTTTTTATTATTTATTATTTTTAGTTGTCATTAGTTTAGTCAGCGTAACAACGATAAAAATTGATCAAGGAACGTTAAAATGATGATTTCTTTTCAGGTCTATGGCGCGACGCAACTGCTGGAGTACTGTCAAGGTTTCCTACTCCAGAATATGGTTGCTTTACTTACGTACGACGACTCTGTCAAGAGGCTACTATTTGGCAAGAGGCTGCCCGGCCACAATGTATTAGGAGCTCTCCTAACCACATTACAAAAAAGGATCGAATCCAGGAAGAGTCAGTCAAAGAGTAGGTAGCGGTAGACTGTTTATTTATTATAAACTGGACACTAATTGTTTAATATAATATAACTATAAAGTGTAAAATAAAGAACTATTAATGTCTTAAAAACTTAACTTTAAAATTATTGTTATAATCAGACTGATACATCTTGTTGTTGTCAAATTCAAATGTGTTGAACGTTGTCACATGTTATATATAAATATATCTATTATGGGTGCACGATAAGAATAACTTATTTAACTTCCTTATTGTCTCTGCTTAGCCAAATAGTTGACTGGAAGAGAATGTCCTTCGGCATTAATTCAGCCATAAATACCATATTGTAATATGTTTTTTTTAATCATTTATATAAATAAATAAAATTGTCACAGTGTACATTGCGAACGAAATTGCATTACTTACAATAAACAAAAGAAGAAATTCATTTACATATTACCTAAAGACTTATATGGGTATTATTTATATTTATTACTTTATGCAGTAAATAGAATTTTGAGAAGGAATTTACAAAACCTACAATCGATTTTAGGGGGAAAGAGGCGGGGAGAGATATGTTGATGGGAGCCCCTCCCTTTTGGTCTATGGGGATGCAGAACTCCGTTGCTCTTAGAATAAAAGCATATTTTTATTTATTGAACTCTGGAAAGCATTTCTTAGTATCGTGCTTTGTGAAAGGGCGGGGAAAAGAATGAAAAAGAAAGACAAGGGCATAGATGGCCAGCCGGTAACGAGATTGATGCGAAAACGCGTAGTGTTAAAAAATATTTTGGATATTTTTTTAATTAATAATCTAGGTTTAGCCGGCTACAAGGCGCAGCCAGTCGCTGTTGAATAAACTTAAGTGTATTCGATTTGTTCACGGTGTTCATAAATAACAAAACTAGTTTTACCTATGTTTACTTAAAAGCACCCCTGCTTTTTTTTGAGTCCATTATTATATTTAATGCTCGCGCTTTGGGGGTAGTCCTTGTTTCACGACAGCCGCACCTCACAAAATACTGTCGCTGATTACACACACACACACACACATATATATATATATATATATATATATATATATATTACTTGCTTGTAATTTTAACGTATAAGTAGCAGCACGAAAGCATAGCGGTGACCGTTATTGCACTGATTGGCTCGTGCGTACCGTTCGCACGCGCTGATTGGCTGCCCAGACACATTCGTGCGCGTTGCGTCCACGTTTCGTGCAGAGCTAGACTTACGTGCCGCGACTTGTATCGGAAATCGGAAAGACAACTATGTATCGATTGTTTTATATGATACTACAATATTATTGAGATTTAGGCAGAATGGTCTGGAAAACTACGTCATTATGACGTCACTTATTTATGAAAAAAAAACTATTTATATATAAAATTTAATACGTTGTATTTATATACCTAGTACTAAAACTATGTTTTCCTAGTACTAAACATGGAACAATAACTCTCTACCGAGAGATATTGAAATAAGAGTGAGATAAAAACAAATCCTATCCTCCTCTTATCCTGCGTGCATAATATCTACTCTTCGAGTGAGTTACTAGAGGAACATTTTATTTGATTAGTTTATTGCCATCTTTTATATCTATTTGCTCATATGCATTTACACACATTCACTAATTATTTTTACTGTATGTGAACTGTGTGTAACCCACCTGCAGTCAAGTTCCCGCCAAAATTCCATAGATAATGCTCATCTATTGGAAGCAATGTAACAAATCTTGCTCAATTTTTTTCCCCTAGTTTGACAACTACCTATGGAGTGTAGAGAGAAGGAGGACCATCTGTATACTATGAAAAGTGTCCCTAAAAACGTGTCCAATAAGGGTGGCGCTGCAGTAGCATAGGATAATTTAAAAAAAAAGCGCCAAAAGTAATTAGAGTAAGATGGAGAAATAAACAAGGACCGACCAATCCGCTTGGTTTTGTACGAGTACTACGTAAATAGTTGAGATTTTGTATGCTGGCATTTTACTAACTACTCTAGTCATGAAATTTTTTAAATAATTGAATTCAGCTGACTTCACTCCGTTCATAACAGCTATCATCATATCGTAGTTTCTCAGACGCCAGCGCTATTGTGGTAGGTTTTGGAACCTCTATTTTCAGTAAATAGTAGGACACTTATTCAACTTTCGCCCCTTATAAGATGGTTCTCCTTGTACTCTACACTCCATACAACTACCGTTGGATTTTGCCAGCGTTAAATATTTTTTTTATAACTGGCTATACGACTCTGGGTTCTAGCCCTTCTGAGCCTGAAGTTAAGGTTTAATTGTCCTTCATAGTACACTGCTTCACAATATGTTGATGCGTGAAATTGTGCAGCCCTTGGGAGATTTTGACGGCAGCTTGATCCAGCAGACAGCTGACAGTTGGCGATGGTATCTCAAGGCGCCTAAGCAGACAGACACCTTATCTAGGAAATCACATCACTATCAGAGCACTTGTTTCACCGTTTCCACTAATAGTTCATATGCGCAGACACTTAATACACAAAATCGCACCACTTTTACATATCAAAATCCACTTCAAACCATTATTTAAACAATAATACAGGAACAGCAAACCGCCGCCTTTTAAATTCCCGCCAAAAGTCAGCATTAAATAACCCATGAAAGTCACACAGTGTATCAGGCTACGAAGTTTCCATAGATGGTACTTTACTCTATGTTACGACGTTACAAATTATTTTCGGATGAAATTAAAAATAGATAGTTTTACAAGATTAAAAATACTGTAACTCATTAATGGATATTAAATCAAATCGTTTTTACAAAAGAAGTGTAAAGTAAATGTAACAAAGACATGTTAAAACACTTATACAACGGGATATGTTACTGGGGAGAAAATTATATAGCGCACAAAAGTTATTGATTGTATAATATTAATAAGAAATACGCACTGAAGACTTATTACTTTAATAACTTTAGATTATAACAGATTTCGCATGAACATTTCATTTTATATAAAATTACCGCCTCATTTCATATAATTATTAATATTAAATTTATTATTATATAAATAAATAACTTGTAAATGTGTCTATGTAGAAATCTCTTTGATGTATTATAATTAAATTTATGTACTGTTTAACATGGCTTCCGCTGTATGTGTTTTATTAGAAATTTCTTTTAAACAGGTTCAGATTCCAGAATTAATCATTAAGTCTTAACATGTTGTCTTTATGATCGTAAAGGTTACGATCATAAAGACAACATGTATAATTTAAAAAAATATATCTGTTGCTTATTAAAGGAATATAAACTTTACTTACTGCCATTAAAATTATGACAATATTACATAACATTCCTGTGAAAAGAGAATCGGCATAGAATTTGAGTGTTTAAATTATGCTTTTGAGTTTCATTGTCAAAATGTGGTCATAAAATTCGAAAATACGATTTTAGTCCAAGTTTGAGTATAAGATTGTTTACAAATTTATGTACGCTTTAATTGTTTCGTTTTTGTATTTTATAGGTTTTAAATAATTATTTAAAATATATATTATTAAACTTTACTGCCACGATGGTTCTCTTTCCGCACAGATTCTGGTAGATATAAATGTTGTTATCGACATTATTAATAGTTTATGTAGATATACTAGTACTTAATTATAAGGAAATTTTACATAAAGACCTGAAAGCTTTGTATACAATTATGTTATTTTTAGTTATACTTGATTCAACTGTCTGTCTTTAGAAAGTATTATAAACTCTGTATTTAAAATATAAATATTGTTGAAATATAGTTTTGTTTTTTAAAATACTCCAGTCTTCCGAGCCTTTGGTTCATGTTTTACATCTATCAATCCTCTTCTATACTGATGAACGATTTTTTTGACGCAATGAAGAAATTATCCAGCTTACAGTCTTAATATTAAAATTAACTCTAGATAATATTAACTATGGTAGAATGTCTCATTAACAGTAAAAAGGGTATCCGGATCTAAACTCACTATATAAAACACAGCAGCAGGTATTCTGTGACATTAAGCTGCTATTTTACACTCACTTCGATATTCTGTGAAAGCTTGGTCCATCCTTAATCGAGCCGACCCCATTCGCGCTAAAACCATAATATATCTGCAGCGTGGCTCTACCATAGCTGCCACGTGGCTCTACCACGTGTAAAACGTATCTGCGCTTGTAAACTATTAGTAGAAACGATGCGAATAATACAAAATACAAATACAAAATAATTTATTACGGTAACTAAGCCTAATACAATTTTAAGTACTTGGAGCTTCCTTTTAAGCAAATAATCTTGCTTGTGTTAGGAAGCACCGCTCATCCATAGCGAGGTTACATAATAGACTAGAAACCACCAAGTAAATACAAATAAGGATTATAATTTGAATTTTAAAATAAAAGAGGTACACAGCTATCGCAAATTTAAACAAAAAATAAATAAATAAATAAAAATAAACTAAAAAATAAAATAAACATAACCTTTTTAACAAGACTAATTATATTTGTGTGTGTGTGTGGGGGGGGGGGGGGTGTTACATTTTCAATTTCAACTTAAGAATTTATATAGGTAATATATATTTTCATAGGATTTTTTTTTCCACAACTTATGCATACATTTTATATTATTTTACTCAAATCAATGATTCTATTTCATTATAACTTTTCGTCTTTAACCATTTAGTGAGAGCAATTTTGCATTTGGCGAACGTTAAGGGATGGATATTTATTTCCCTGTTTATTTTATTATATAAGTCAACTGATTTCTTCGCGAATTGTCTCTCAGCAAATACTGACTTGTAACAAATGAATTGATGGATGAACATATAAATCTAAAGTTTTGATCCGCTTAGGCACATTGACATACCGTCATTATTAATGAGGGCTAATAACTTTCTGCTTTTAAATGAAACTAATTTTACGGATTTTATCGCGTATATTAACTTATTTTACATTCCCGACGTTTCAAGCACTTTACAGCACCCATGGTCACGGGGGGACTGAGGTGTATGACGTCCCAATGTCATAGTTAACCACGGCTACCTCCAGATTAAAAATTATTAATTTTTGTTCCGATCTACGCAGTATGAGCTTACAGTATCATGAAGTCTTGCAGTTGTATGCTTGGGTTGGGATTTAATTTTATTAATTATGGGATCCCAAGCAGATGGTAGCACCCAGCCATCTTCTCTATTGAAATTAGGATGTTTTTTGATTTCAATAGCCTCGCGAATCATCCTTGGAAGGAATCGGTGTTCTTTAGCGAGGATTTGTGGTCTATCAAATCTAATGTAGTGACGGGGGCGATCCTGTACATGTTCACAGACTGCAGACTTCCCGGAGCGTCTATTCTTCACATCAGCTATGTGTTCTTTAACGCGGGTTTTTATGGATCTTTTAGTTTGTCCTATATAAGAGAGACCACATGCACAATCCAGCTTGTACACTCCTGCATCTTGCAGAGGAATATTACACTTGACTGATGGTAAAAACTGACTAATCTTCTTCGGCGGCTTGAAATATGTTTTAATGGAAGCACGCTTCAAGATGTAGCCAATCTTGTCAGTGACACCTCTGACATATGGCAGTACAGCAGGCACTCGCTCGACTGTGGCCGGCTTCACTCGTTCACTGTGACGTAGGCGCGGGACCCGAAGCTTATTGTCGTGCAAAACTTGCTTGACGTGTTGGAGCTCGGCGGCCAGGTGTTTACTGTCACAGATCCCTCGTGCTCTCTGAAACTATTTATTTATATTTATAACTGATTTACCCACGGTAGCTAACTGTGAAGGATGGTGGTGAGAATCACCGTTTAAATATCTATCTGTATGGGTCTTTTTTCTATACACAGTGTGGCTCAAGGTGTTATCAGGATTCCGAATTACTAATACATCTAGAAAAGCTAAAGAATTGTTTGCCTCTAACTCCATTGTGAACTGAATTTTAGAATTTAAGGAGTTAAGATGGTCTAAAAATGCAGTTACTTTATCTAAAGGTAGAATTGTGAAAGTGTCGTCTACGTACCGCTTGTAGAATCTTGGGTTTATGGGAGAAGTAAGCAGGGCTTTCTCCTCAAAGTCCTCCATGAATATATCGGCGACAATGGGAGATACAGGTGAGCCCATCGCCACTCCATCTACTTGCTTGTAGAACTCCTCCTTCCACAATATGTTTATTTAAAAACAATATGCAAAAGGAGGATTTGGAAGCGATACGTCAAGACATTTCGTCTATGTTACGTCGAAGTTCAGCGCCAAAACCGAATCTACCTAAAGACGAATTCAAAGCGTTGACTAACCTACGCAATAAACCAGAACTCACGATTCTCCGCGCAGATAAGGGAAATGCCACGGTAGTTATGGATACGTCAGATTATAATTCTAAAATACAAGAACTTTTGTCGGATGCAAGTACGTATAAAAAGGTTAAAAATGACCCAACAAATAACACACTTAAAACAACTAGTGATCTCATAAAGAAAAACTCCGAAAAATTAAATCTAGACGTAAAATCGATAATACCTACGTGTGCTAAACCACCGAAGTTGTATGGGTTACCAAAAATACACAAGCCCAATGCTCCACTACGTCCTATAGTGAGCCAAATCGATTCACCAACTTACAGATTGGCTCAATACTTAGCGAATATACTCTCACCGCTCAAGGGACATACAAGAGCACACACAAAGGATTCCTACCAATTTGTCAGCGAGATTAAAGACCTACATCTGGCAGACAATGAAACTATGGTGAGTTTTGATGTGCAGTCTCTATTCACATGCCTACCTGTTGAAGACTGCATCTCGATTGTTACTAGAAGGCTAGAGGAAAACAACATGCCCGTAGAATATGCAGTATTACTCAGACACTGCCTTACATCTGGCTACCTATTGTGGAAGGAGGAGTTCTACAAGCAAGTAGATGGAGTGGCGATGGGCTCACCTGTATCTCCCATTGTCGCCGATATATTCATGGAGGACTTTGAGGAGAAAGCCCTGCTTACTTCTCCCATAAACCCAAGATTCTACAAGCGGTACGTAGACGACACTTTCACAATTCTACCTTTAGATAAAGTAACTGCATTTTTAGACCATCTTAACTCCTTAAATTCTAAAATTCAGTTCACAATGGAGTTAGAGGCAAACAATTCTTTAGCTTTTCTAGATGTATTAGTAATTCGGAATCCTGATAACACCTTGAGCCACACTGTGTATAGAAAAAAGACCCATACAGATAGATATTTAAACGGTGATTCTCACCACCATCCTTCACAGTTAGCTACCGTGGGTAAATCTTTGTTTCAGAGAGCACGAGGGATCTGTGACAGTAAACACCTGGCCGCCGAGCTCCAACACGTCAAGCAAGTTTTGCACGACAATAAGCTTCGGGTCCCGCGCCTACGTCACAGTGAACGAGTGAAGCCGGCCACAGTCGAGCGAGTGCCTGCTGTACTGCCATATGTCAGAGGTGTCACTGACAAGATTGGCTACATCTTGAAGCGTGCTTCCATTAAAACATATTTCAAGCCGCCGAAGAAGATTAGTCAGTTTTTACCATCAGTCAAGTGTAATATTCCTCTGCAAGATGCAGGAGTGTACAAGCTGGATTGTGAATGTGGTCTCTCTTATATAGGACAAACTAAAAGATCCATAAAAACCCGCGTTAAAGAACACATAGCTGATGTGAAGAATAGACGCTCCGGGAAGTCTGCAGTCTGTGAACATGTACAGGATCGCCCCCGTCACTACATTAGATTTGATAGACCACAAATCCTCGCTAAAGAACACCGATTCCTTCCAAGGATGATTCGCGAGGCTATTGAAATCAAAAAACATCCTAATTTCAATAGAGAAGATGGCTGGGTGCTACCATCTGCTTGGGATCCCATAATTAATAAAATTAAATCCCAACCCAAGCATACAACTGCAAGACTTCATGATACTGTAAGTTCATACTGCGTAGATCGGAACAAAAATTAATAATTTTTAATCTGGAGGTAGCCGTGGTTAACTATGACATTGGGACGTCATACACCTCAGTCCCCCCGTGACCATGGGTGCTGTAAAGTGCTTGAAACGTCGGGAATGTAAAATAAGTTAATATACGCGATAAAATCCGTAAAATTAGTTTCATTTAAATGTGTAGTGTTCGCGTAAATTTAAGAAATCACTAACTTTCTGCTTACCAGGTGTCGCTAGTTTACACTAATATAAAGTTTTTTGTTACACAATGACATTTAATTAAGAAGTTTATTTTTAATAAAAGTTTATCAATTTCTAGAGTATTATATTAATACACAAAACAATACCTCGGTGGTTTGCTCTTTAATTTTTTTGCACATGTTTAACTTTTTTTAATTTTTTAATTTAATGAATATCTGTGCTTTGGTTTATTCATTTTTAGTCATATTAATATAAAATATAGCTAATAATACAGAAAGAAACATTAACCTTTACATTTTCAAAACAAATTAACTTCCCATCTATGAAATATGTCAGATATTACACCTCACTTTTAAGTGGCGTCGCTTTGATGGCAGAAAGAGTCGTGGATGCTCATTGTCTGCTGGTTTAATGTGTCGTCAATCGATTCAATCGTTCAAAAATCTGGCAACTTTACGAGTCAGTATAAACCGTTACAACATATTAAAGTCCACTGCTGAACATAGGCCTCCTTTTTTTCATAGGATTGTCTCATAGGGCGAATATTTGACATAATTGCTACGCTTGGCAAGCGAATTGGCAACCTCAGTTTTTTTTTAATGTAGTCGTTATGAGGAAGTCGCTGCTGCCCATACCGTGATTTATTTCCCTCTGTTGCCTCTTACGTCACTCACGGGATGATATGGGATAGTGGATATGCTTATTCCGCCGTTACAGTATTACGTAAAGAACAAAACACACGTCAGGGTAGGATGTATAGTCTAAACTTGTTGCAAAATTCCACTCGCGACTTGGGGCATGCTGCTCGGGGCAAGCGGAGCAATAAAATCAAGGCGACCCCTGTCACGCTACCCGTGAATTTTTGCAACATCAGGGGACTTCATTCCAACCTTAACGCTGTCCATTGCCATCTAGAGACGGCGAAGCTGGCCTTGCTCTTTTTAACCGAGACTCAAGTGTCCTCTCCGGCTGATACTTCATATCTCTCCTACCCGGGGTACAAATTAGAACACTCTTTTGTGCCCCGGGCTGGAATCTGCGTATAGGTCAGAGAGGACATTTATTTTCGAGGCCTCGGCAGTCTCGAAGGTGCGAACCTGTCCATCCTACGGCTGCGCGTAGACAGCGACGACCATCCCCGCGTCTACGGGTGCCTCTGTAGGTCCCATACTCTGTAGGTAATGCCGACACAGACCGACTCAACGACCACGTTCAAATGGCTGCAGACTCCGTGCTACAAGAGGTCCCATCTGCAGAGATGGTGATACACGGTGATTTTAACGCCCACCACGCTGAATGGCTTGGCTCTCGTTTAACCGATCATGCGGGTAGATCTGTCATTGACTTTGCCTTGGCATATGGTCTAACACAACTGGTAACTTCGCCTACGCGGATCCCAGATGTGGAAGACCATGTACCTTCCTTGTAGGACCTTCTGCTGACCTCTCATCCGGATGGATATCAGGTCTCCGTCGATGCCCCTCTGGGCTCTTCGGACCATTGTCTGATGAATGATTCTTGTGAAGTATAAGAGAAAAAGTTGAATAAAAACAATTTTTATAAAAGGAGTCATTTCTACATTATTTGTACCAGTATGTATAATATTGTTGTAATAATACTTCAAAATTGAACTTTAAATAGACACTGATTTTTGTACATTATAAAACTGTAATACATTAAAAATTAAAAAAAAATTGATATTATCCTCTTCAAGCCATTATGAACCCAACAAAGTGTCTATTTATCAACATAAATAAACGTATAACA
This sequence comes from Parnassius mnemosyne, assembly GCA_963668995.1. Taxonomy (NCBI): domain Eukaryota; kingdom Metazoa; phylum Arthropoda; class Insecta; order Lepidoptera; family Papilionidae; genus Parnassius; species Parnassius mnemosyne. The sequence goes on from CAVLGL010000001.1 coordinate 71,900,259, forward strand.
TTACTTAACTCCACTGTGCGGTTGGTCACACTAGTACAATATATATTCTACTAGTGTGACCAACACATATAGCATCATGCTATTTTCCCCAAGGGGTTGAGCGTAGCTTCGGATTATATTCCCAAGTTACAATGATAAAACTTTTAGTTTAGTCAGGTTTTAGTAATGCTTCTGAAGCGCTACTAGAGGCCCGCGCATGTGACGCGATAGTATAAATTCCATAATATTTGATACTCACAACGCTTGATGTCTGATTCATGGTTTTGACGACATTTTGCCGAGGGCTTAATTAGCGTGGTTCATCGCCAGCGTTAGTCGTAGAAAAGAGGAACTCGTGGTTAAGTAATAGCTACGCGGATTAATAGATCTGCGAGATTAAGTTGCGCTTGCCGCGGTCAGTTCATGAATGAATGACCATTTTCTTAACATATCGAGATTGAGAGAGTAGAGAGTGCATTTGTATCCTCAGACACTGGGTGCATTTTACTATGTTAAGATCATTATGTTTAATTATAATAAGTTTATTATTACTTTATTCTTTTCAGGGGCAGATGAAATAATATAAACAGAAGCATGATGAAGCCTTAGCCATATTAGGCTATATTTTTTTCCAAAGCTCATAGTTCGAAAATATAACTTTCTGATCTGATTCATGGGGAGGTTTTTTAAGTTTATCGGTAGAGTCACTTTGGATTTTATACATTTAAATTAAAATCCAACAAAAGGCAGTTAGATTCAGCTTATTCCCAGGAACTTATTATATTAATATTTTTAATTATTTTAGAACTATCATGGTAAAAATTCAGTTAATTTTTAAATTATTCAATTTCATGCACTAAATATTTTAAATCATTTTACCGCTTCCTTATACCCTACAAAATAACTTTTCGACATTCCTTGTAAGTAAAAATGTACATCACTAGCTAACGCACACAATGATAAATCAAAATTAGTTACGCGTTTTCGGGCTGTTGTAAAGATTGGAAGTGTGTCAACGGGGGTTGCGTACCTCAAACGGTACAGAATCACCAAACGGTATTCGCTGAAGGTCATACAGGTTTACGCACCAATCAGGCACAAGAGAGAACGGTGAGCTGAAAGAAGGGAAATTCGGAATAGGGCATCGGAACCCAAGGGGCCAGCAGCTGGCTGACTTCATGGAGAAAGCGGGACTCTTTATGATGAACTGTTTCTTACGAAGCGGCCCTGGTCAAGCCCCGACGGTACGACAGAAAATGAGATTGACTTCATTATGACGACCAGACGACATCTGTTCAGTGATGTCTCAGTGATCGCGAGGGTGAAAACTTTTATCGATGGTTAGAGGCACACTGAACCTAAACGTTAAGTTGGATAGGTCACGTCTAATGAAGTCAACGCTCCGTCCCCCTCGTGTGCTAATCCAAAGTCCCGAAACCTTTCAGCTCGAGTTACAAAATCGTTTTCAGTGCCTAGAAGATTGCAATGCAGTGGACGATATAAATGACAAGCTCGTGGAAACTGTCCATGCGGTCGGAGCTAAGTTTTGCAAGACTCGGCGCAGAAGAACACAAAAACTCTCCGATCATACTCTTAATCTCATGGCTGTTAGATGGGAAATGAAGTTGCAGTCTTCAGTAGATTTGATAGCATACAGGCAACTAAACAGACAGATCTCCAAACATATACGGCGGGACTTACGCAACTTTAATACTGCTGCTAATACTTTGCCAGAGATCTGTCTGCCAGAAAGAGCCAACTGTCAAAGCTGAAGACCGAGTGTGGCAGCATCGTTGCCTGGACATCTGAGATTTTGAGTGAGATTGAGAGGTTCAATGGGCAGGTGTACACGTCATCGTTGGAGCCACACGCAAGTGTGAGTAACAATCCAAGAGCGAGTCTTATCCGACACTATTCCGATGATATCCCGAACGTCAGTCTGAGCGAGATTAGAATGGCTCTCCAGCACCTTAAAAACGGTAAGGCTCCAGGCGAGGATGGAATTACAATGGAGCTTCTGAAAGTGGGTGGAAAACGGGTACTTAAAGTCCATCAAAAGCTCTTTAATTCCCTCTTCCATGGTGGCACTACTTCGGAGGCTTGGAGCAGAAGTGCAGTAGTCTTGTTCTTCAAGAAAGGTGACAACGCTCTCTTGAAGAACTACAGACCGATTTCCCTTCTGAGCCTCCGAAACAAGCCGGTTTCCGAAAAGGCTTTAGCACTATAGACTACATACATACCCTTCGGCAAATTGTACAGAAGACTAAAGAGTACAATCTGCCACTTTGTCTTGCATATGTGGACTATGAGAAAGCCTTTGATTCCGTCGAAATTTGGGCGGTGCTACAGTCCTTCCAGCGGTGCCAAGTGGATTGTTGGTATATAGAAGTGTTGAAGTGTTTGCACAGTAGGGCTACGATAGCTATCCGAGTACAGAACCAGAGTACGAAACCTATCCAACTGCAGAGAGGTGTAGGACAGGGTGACGTTATATCCCCGAAACTCTTCACCGCTGCTTTGGAAGACGTTTTCAAGCTATTGGACTGGAAAGGATAAGGTATCAACGTCAATGGCAAGTACATCACTCACCTTCGATTTTCCGACGATATATTCCGTATGGCAGAATCGCTGGAGGACCTAAGCACTATGCTGAATGAACTCAATAGTGTCTCCCAACGGATAGGTCTTAAGATGAAGATGGACAAAACGAAGATCATGTATAACGTTCATGTCACACCTACACCGGTAGTTGTTGGTAGCACTTAGCTCGAAGTTGTTGACGATTACGTTTACCTGGGACAAATAGTCCGATTAGGTAAGTCCAACTTCGACCGAGTGGTCAGTCGACGGATTCAACTCGGTTGGGCAGCGTTCGGGAGATTATGACATATCTTCTCGTGAGACATGCCTCAGAACCTCAAAACTAGATTGTTCAACCAATGCGTGTTAGCAGTGATGACCTATAGATCTGAGACGTGTTCCTTCACTGCTGGCCATATGAGGAAGCTCAAAGTCGCTCAGCGAGCTATGGAAAGGACATTGCTCGGCGTTTCTCTGTCTAAGGGTTAAATCCACTGACCTCTATACAAGTACGCGTTAAATCTCATGAATGCTCAGAACATTCTTTGGTTAATGGCAAACCGTAATGACATGACCAATAACTAATGCTGGGACATTACAACGGAAAACGTAGATGGTCTATAAGAAGGAGGATACTTTCAGTTTAAGTTCTTACTCCGAGGATACTATCTTCTATCTTTACATATTGTACTCCTTCCACGTGACCGCATCAAACAAAGAGCGCCTCGAATCGTTGACAACCGTGTAATTTCGGATCGGATCGATTCACTAGCGTTGCGAAGAGATATTGCATCCCTTTGCATTTACCATAGGACGTACTCAAAGGAATTGTTCGGATTCATTCTAGCCGCTTCCAACATCGCATATCACGACAAAACTTATGATAGCATCAACCCCATCTGAATCACAGTCTAATATGATGCTTACGCATATCTGGATTCTTGGCCGTTCACCACTGAGTGATTTATTAGGAGTTTCCTCTCACGACTTCTTTGTGGGATCGTCTACCACCGGCGGTGATTTTTCTGGATCGATACAACTTAGACTTTCAAGACTTACTTACTTTTACTCCTTTTTAAAAGATCGTCTACGCATCTGCAATTTCTCTTGTGTTGCAGTCATTTATGGGCAGCGGTCGACTCTTACCATCAGGTACCGCATACTCATTAGTTTTCTTTTTTTTGTATAAAAAAAAGATCAATGGTCTAAGGATTCTATGACGAAAAATCCACTGTGAAAAACAGTAGATGATAAGTCTTTGCGAGGGGTTTTAGTCAGGGCTCCGGCATTCGTTCAATGTCTCGGGTTATATACCTACCCGCTAGCGTTCTCCCGGGAATACAAGAATGATATGGGATGACCTAAGAATATATATAATGGCACACGCAATAAAGATGGGTAATTTAATTAATAGTTAAAAATAAATAACACATTTATAAAATAAATAAAATTAACCACAATGAATAAAATTATCATAATATCTGAACCATTTATTAAAATTGTCTTAATATTCATCATAAAAATTAAAATATCTTTTGTATTCTAAGTCTATGGTTTGAAGTGTTAATATTATTTTTATTTTAACAGATAGAAAATGATATTGTTAACTTATGGGAGTCACGCCAATTTAATCGGTGATAGAAGTGTCACTAAGAACTAAAATTTAGTCCCCCCAAAATGGTGAGTAAACACAAGAAAAATAAAGGAAACTAACTAAATATAGCGTATATGAGTTAATTAATTTAATACAATACAAACTTTCAATAAATCGGATCAAAATAACCGTAAACTACTTATAGTTAGTTAATTGCTTAAAACTTTTAAGCATTTTTCTTAAAAGTTTTAAGGAATTAACCACGCGCGACCTGATAGTACAAGTAGGTAGCGGGGCAGAGAATCATTTATTATTTTATAAAACTCAAACATATTTGATTATCAAACAAATAAAATAATTATTTCATTTGTCTTTTATTTATAAACATACTACTTTATAAACATCATGTTAGTCTTCGACACACAGATAAACTCTGCTCTGTTGCAAGTAGAACAGCGTTATTTAACAAAAGCGTGTTTTCAAATTCTATATCCACTAATGTTTTGTGTACGTTCCATTTTTTGTTATTTTATTTACTTTAAATGATTTCCAAAAATATTGTATTTCGTATGCCCACAGGGTAGGACATAGTTGAACTTGATTATATAATAATGTATCTAACATCTATGTAATACCTATGATCCACGAAATAAATGATTATGATTATGATTTATTTTATCATCTTTGTACAACCACAGTGCGTTTGCTCGATGATGCAGCCGGAGGTCGCGCGGTAGGCAAAGCGTCCTCAACTTCCGGTACGCGTGCAGAAGGAATGCAGCTTGCAGTCAACGTTTGGCATTATTATTAAAATTTTGTGGGCTATTATAGCGGTATTGTAGGTTTTTACTATTGAATGGGAGTAATGTATCTGCTACGTAGTAACATTATTTAATCTGTCTTAGTACGTAGTACTATTATTTATTCTGTGAAAAAACTTGATCGGCGGCGACTTGCTTCTCCTGTTTCATTGTTTAAATAATGGTATGAAGTGAATGTTGATACATAAAAGTGTTGCAACATTGTATATTTTATGTCGGCGCATTTAACTATTAGTGGGAACAATGTAACTAGTGCTCCAATCTTAATGAATACTACAAGTTATTTTGTCCGCTGAGTTACCATAAGAATTTAAAATACTGTTGTCATCCACTGCCCTCTGGCTTAAGCTGGGAATGTTCCTAAAACTCCGCAATGTGATGCATTAACATGATGTGGGGATGTTTTAAAACAGTTTACTATAATTTCCTTTTATCAGACGCAAAAGTAGATACAACCGTAAGTGTCTGAGTATAGTAGAGTATAGTATTTAATGTGATCTGTGTTTGGTATAGTATTGCTAAAATATAACATTTTTAACATTTTTACAGACCAATGTAAAATTTGTCTTTTGTGAAAAGTTTTTTTTATAAAGTTTTGATATTCATCGTTATAAATTGAGAACTTCCTCTTTGTTTTCATTCATTTAATATCAATAGAATGCTGGTTATATTTAGATTTACTTGTATCTATTTACTTGACATATTTTATAAAACTGTACACTATATTAATATTAAATTAAAATTCGAGTGATTAATAATTATTATAATTTGGTGATAGAAGATATTTAATCTTTAGTTTCCATTTCCGTTTATTTTTAAATAGTAAGTAATGTATTACTAAAAAAAGAATCATTCCACTTTTTTAACATACGTTTCATTGCATAATCTCTTTATTTTCTGAGTTTGCAATCAATAATTGATTGTTATTTTCTAATCAAGCCATGCTGGCAGCACTGGTCGTGTCTAGTGAATTGTCAAGTGTCACTGTCAGTCATGGTGACATTACAAATATACAAGTGAATGTCAGAGTCACCCGTAGACTTCGACTATGCTCGAAGCCCGTAGATATACCGTAGACCAAGGAACATACTACTCTCTAGCATAGATAAATATATATGTAGCAAGCTACTCTCTAGCGATCGTAGACGTCTATGGTGTCACCTTACCTGTCATTTTTAACTTTTTTCTTAGGTTAGTCTGTGGCTGTGGTAGTGGACGGTGGTGGTAGTAGTGTGATTGCGATTTTCTTTTTTCGATATTCGCGACTTGTGCTCATTTTTTAGTGTCGTGTATATAATTATTTGTTAAATGTCGTGACAGTGGTGCAAAATGCAGTTTTATAAGGAAAGGATTCTTAACGCTGCACAGTTAAAAAGACTCAGTGAACATAAATATTCGTGCACCAGTGCCAGCATATTGGACGCATGGCTCCAACCTTGGTGGTGCTGGCTAGTGTCAAAAACGCCGCTATGGCTCGCTCCGAATCTCATTACAATTTTAGGTCTTATAATTAATATAGTCACAACGTTAATTTTAGTCTGGTAAGTACCTGTTAAAGTTATCCGTAATGTACATTTTCGCAATTAGTGTCACGGGTAAACAAGCGGAACAACTTTCATTTTTGCTGCAAGCAATTGCAAGATACCGTTGTTTTCTCATCTCTAACCTACATTCTACAACATTCTAATGTCGTATAAACGTTAATTAATTAATAATGTTGTCATCGTCATTCAGTACTTACAGTGCGTATGTTTACTTGATGTACGTATGAAATCGAAAGTCGTATGATTGGCTGCAGTTATGTCGCGCCACTATGTGCAGATAAGATATTCGTAGTAAAATATAATAATGTGATATTGTTGCGATAATTTTACATAATAATATATGTAACATTTATTGCATTGATGACATAAAACAGTGTTAGAAGCTTTTTTTGGGCTACCCAAGAATTCAGTTTAAAAGTCTTGTTGGCGAAATTATTTTATTGTACATTTGCATCATTTAAACAAATACTTTTTTTATAATATAATTATAAATTGCTTTAACAAATATTACTGTTCAAAGATTGCATTTGAGTATTTCTGTAATTATTATTCAGCAATGTAATCTACATATTTAGTCCATTGACACAATATTAATAAAGCAAAGAACATAAAGAAACAGTTTCTCAAAAGTTTTTTTAAATCAGAATTCCCATTCAAGATATCACATTAACTGTTGAGAACCAATAAAAGATGTTAAAGTTAGCATCCAGGTGTCATAAAATGGTAAACTTTTGTAGAAAACTAAATATTTCTTGATAATTGAATTTTACATTATGAAAGATGAAATCGTACATTTACATCTTTGATGTTATTATTATTATTATTATTTGGTCTATTTGGCCCTTGGTATTGTGATTATGTCACAATAATTCTGCCAATGTCCGGTCCTTGGTCTGTCGCACCTTGTCTTTAGGCTTTTCGGTGGAAAAGGAGTTAGCGGTTATTAGGTGAAAATATGGATAAAAACAAAGCATCTAAATACATAAATTATGGACCACACAATATAGAGCAAACATCTAGTTATAGGAGAGAATTAGCCTGGGCAGGGAATAGAGAATTAGTTTAAGCTAAATTTAGTACACGATAATTAGAGTTTAATATTATACATTTGAATATATTTTGAGATCATATTGACATATATGGAATTGGGGATAGTTAAGAGGGAATTGATATTCATTGGTCGAGGGATTGTGTTGGGAAGAATGTCATATAAAGAAATTGGGTGATTTTGGCAATTAAAGAAAATGTGGTCTGGGGTACCTTCATCCAGTCCACATTCACAGAGGGAATGATCTTTGATTCTAATTTTAGCTAGAAATACAGGAGTGCAGGCATGCCCAAGCCTTAAACGGCAGATTGTAGATGTGATTTGTTTGTTCAAAAAGCTAAATTTAAAGAACCAAGGTTTTGGAGGGATTTGGGGTTGAATTTTACCAAAGTGACAACCTTTAATATGTCTGGATGTGCTCCATTCTCTGTTCCAAGAGTTCTTTAATTCAATTTGAGCTAATGACATTAGATCATGAGAGTAAATCATTAAATGAGAAGGACAGCCAGTATCAACAGCTCCTTTGGCCCAAGAGTCAGCCTGTTCATTTCCTTCTATACCACAATGACTAGGAATCCACACAATCTCCACATCAAGCCCACTCTTATTACAATTTAGTATGAGTTCCTTAATTTTCAGTATTAATGGGGAGATGGAATTCATTTTAAATATATTGCTCTGTAATGACATTAGGCAGCTTTTTGAATCAGTAAATATAACTGACTTAGGAATTTTATGGGAAAGAATATAGGAAATAGCCTCATATATGGCTACAGCTTCCCCAGTAAAAACAGAAGCTTGAGGAGGACATCTATAATTAAGGACAATTTTGTATTTGGGGATCCAGACTGCGGAACCGACACATTTGAATGGAGACAATTTGGAAGCATCAGTAAAAATATATAGCCAATCAGACCATTTTTTTGCCACAAGGTTGTAGAAAGTTCTGTTTGCAGTGGGGGAATTTTTATTAATGTTTAAATTCAGAGTGATTTTAGGGTTTATTAATATAGCTTCATAGCTGGTTTCAAAATAGGGTAGAATTAGGGATGTTACACAAGGATAACCAATATTTTTTAATCTATTTAGAGATTTAAGAATAGGGGGCCAGCTTTTATTAAACCAGTAGGAGTTGTTTACAGCTAATAGTAGCAAGGATTCTAGTTTACGATGTAAGGGGTGAGATGATAGTTGTAGAGTTTTTGAGAGAAATCTATCAGCTAGAAACTGTCTTCGTAAAGAGAGAGGGGGATCAGCACATTCTACTTGTAAAGCATTTTTAGGAGTTGATTTCATTGCGCCTGTGATAATACGTAAACATCTTGCTTGGATAACATCAAGTCTATTAAGGGCCGATTTGTTGCAGGGCTCCAAAAGAAAAGAGCCATAGTCGAAGTGACTGCGGATGATGGCATTGTATAGGATTTTTTGACACATGGGGTGAGAACCCCACCATACGCCTGAAAGGGATCTAAGAATATTAACACCTTTCTCACATTTGTCACAGATGTAATTAAAGTGAGCAGTACCAGTCATATGACAATCTAAGAAAATACCTAAAAATTTTACTTTGTTAACAACTGGAATAGATTCACCATTATATGAGATATCAATAGTAGGGAAAACACGTTTTCTACTAAAGGTTATTGTTTTGCTTTTAGAAGCTGAAAGAGAGAGGCCATGGTCAGTAAGCCATTGATTAAGATAATATAAGCCTCTGTTAAGATGATGGGAGGCAGTTAGGATATCAGGAGCTGTTACATAGATAGCAAGATCATCTGCATATTGTAATATGTCACAGAAAGATGAAATCGAATGTTCAAGGTCATATGTGTAGATATTGTAAAGAATAGGGCTTAAGACCGAGCCCTGTGGTAGACCCTTCCAGATTGTTCTGGGCGAGGTTAACATTCCTTTATTGCGAATTTTGATAGATCGTCCCATGAACAGATTGTAAATGAAGTGTACAGTCTTCGCAGGGATGTTCAGATGAAGCATTTTCTGCCTGAGCACTGGAAGAAGAACACTGTCATAGGCAGATGATATGTCCAGGAAACAACCCACCAAGTATTCATTTTTAGAAAAGGCCAACCTAATATCTGTAGTTAGGATGCTCAAACTATCTAAAGTGCTTTTACCTTTACGAAAACCAAATTGACTTTTTGCAAGGATGTTATTATGTTCCAGAAACCATTCAAGTCTGTTTTTAATTAAATGTTCTAAAATTTTGCAAAAAGTAGATGAGAGTGCGATTGGGCGGTAGGAAGAAGCTTCTTTGGGATCTTTTCCGGGTTTAAGGATAGGTATAACAATTTGGTTTGACCAAGACAGAGGAATATTAGATGATATGTAGATATTGTTCAGAATTTGGAGAAGAATTAATTTACCTTTAAGGCTTAATTTACATAAACACGCATAGGGTATGCCATCTTCTCCTGGAGAAGAGGATTTTAAGCCAGATAGCACAGACTGTAATTCGGACAATGAGAAGATTATCTCATTATTGTTGATGTAAGACGGGACTGGAATGGGTGGGCATATTGTATATTCATTAGGGACAAAAGGAGGAGCTAACATATCAGAGAAGACTTCTAACCATGGTAAAGAGTTATCAGAAATGTTGGAATCAGAAAGAAGGGAGCCACGAAATTTTTTTATATTTTTCCAAACTATTGTTACTGGTGAATTAGGGGACAAGGATTCACAGAATTTTTTCCATCCATTTTTTTTCTTTTTGGAAAGTAGTCTCCTTGTTTGAGCGGAGGTTTTTTGAAATTGTATAAAATTATCGGTTGTCATACAGTGATTATAAAGCTTTTCTGCAGCTTTTCTCCTTTTAATCATAGTGGTGCACTCAGCATCCCACCATGGAGGGGAGGATAGGTTCTTGCTGTGGGGTTTTTTGGATGGGATAAATAAGTCAGCTGCTTCAGTTATATATTGTACCAATAGAGAGTACGAAGTTATTGGGTTGGTTGAGAAGTCAACCTGCATTTGCGCAAATTTAGTATCTAAAAATTTAGTGAAATTAGTCCAATCTGCGTCTTGGAGCTTATATTTAAGGAGGGGCATAGTAAAGGGTAAAGGAATAACCGCATTGGGTTTGGTAATAAGAATGGGAAAGTGATCACTTCCATATGATTGATTGAGGGTTTTCCAAGAAAGCTGAGGGGCTAGACTAGGAGAACAAGCTGTTAGGTCGACAGCAGACCTAGGGTCTAGTCCTGGGTATACTCTATGAGTGGGGGAACCATTGTTGATAATGCAAGCATTAATGTCTTCAAAAATTTGTATAAGTTCTGAAGAGTATATGTCACAAAAATGTGACCCCCAAGATACATGATGTGAATTAAAATCACCGGTAATAATAAAAGGGGGAGGTAACAAAGAGAAGAGAGAGGATAGTTCTTGAATTAAGTGGGTATTTGGATGAGGGATATATATTGAAATAATGTTGATTCCTGCAATTTTTGCAGCTACGGCATTAATGTGTTGGCTATGAGGAGGGAGTGCAATTTGAGAGAAGGGTAGGGATTTTTTTATGAGTAAGCAACAACCCCCATAACCATCATTTCTATCTTCACGGAGGCAAGTAAAGCCTTGCAAGCGAAATTTGGAGTTAGGTAGGAACCATGTTTCTGAAATTGAAGCAACAGAAATTGAATGTTTATTTATTAGGAAGATGAGTTCAGATTTTTTAGGTTGCAAGCTTCTACAGTTCCATTGAAGGAGATGGAGGTCTTTTGTTTGAGTCATTTATATTATCTATTAAACTAGCTAAATTAAAGATTTTTTCTGCAACGTTGTTCGGTAGTGAATCTGACATTTTCAAAATTAAATTATTGAGGAGGGAAATTAGGCATTCAACAAGATTTTCATTTGGAGATATTTGGTTGTGCGTGTTGGATAAAGCGCATCCATTTGGAGTAGAGGATGGGCAGTCTGCAACTATTCTTTGATGAGCTTGTTGGTCATACCCCATGGGAATTCTAGGTATGGGGCGGGGAGGTTTGAAGATGGTTTTTCTATATGCCTGTGACATGGTGGGGAGGTTGAAGGAAGTAGTAGGAGTAGGTGAAAGCTGAGTAGAGGCCACTTCGGAATACGGTTTTTGAGGATTGTTCAATCGGATAGATGGGATTTTGGCTGAAGCTTCTATATAGGATATATTTTGTTCTGACATCATAACTTTGATAGAAATCTGCCTTTGGTGTTCCGGACAGTTTTTGTTATTAGCAAAATGATTTTTGGAGCATAACAGACAAGTGGCTTCACTTTCAGGAACAGAACAACTTGCTCCAGTATGCTCTTGGGCACAACGGAAGCAGCGTGGTTTAGAACGGCATTGATCTGCTATGTGGCCAAATCGACAACAGTGTTTGCACTGGATGGAGGGGAGTTGATAAGTTTCAACAGCAAGGGATGTGTAAAATGCATACATATATTTGGGGAGTAACTGGCCTTCAAATGTCAGAACAATAGATTGAGTGGGAACCCATATTGGGGATGTTGACCCTTCAGCAAAAGTCTTTCTCTGAAGACGGCGAGCTTTTAGGATTTTACCACAACCAGGAGGAAGCTCAACAGCTTCTGCTAGTTCTTCCATTGACCAATCCACAGGGATACCGCGGATGACACCCATTCGAGAAACATTATAGGATGGAATAGTTGCAATCAATTTTTCTTTTGCAAGCATTGGATTATTAAGAAATTTGTTAGCCTCATCGGCTGAGCAGAATTCAATAGAGATGCGATTTCTGCCAACGCTTTTGACTCCCCCTCTTTTGATGTTTTCTATTTTATTTTTAGACAAGCATAAACCTATTTTAATTGGACGAAGTGATAGCCCTATTCTAGGATCTGACGTAGCCCGGGAGATGTGGACAATAAAAGGGCCTTGGTCGTTTGGACCATACATTCTAAGATTTTGTTCTAGGCAGGGATGTTTATATATTGTGTTTATTGACGCTGTTAAATCAATTACAGAATTCTTTTTATATATTACTGGATCAAATGATCGAGTCTCAGCGTGTCTTTTTTTACCACGGCCACAATCATTATTGTCACTTACTCCAAAGCACATGTCTTCATCGGGAGGGTCAGGGGGTTTCTCACGAGGAGGCCCCGTTTCGTCACCCATAATTGGGTTTAATGTTCGAAATAACTATAACTTATAAACGTAGACTTACAGCAGAGGAATCCACCACCACAAAATAAGGAAATTAAGGAGAATTAACCAAATACCGAAAAGCACTCACAAGTACGTGTTAACCATTCGACCGTTGGCCATAGATATCAACCATCTTTGATGTTATAAAGCCAGAGGCAGATTAAATGTTGATAGTGCTTTAGGCTAGTGCCTCATTAGTGCCCTTCTAGTGGCCATATATTATAATTTGCAACTACTCATTTTGTAAATATAATTTACAATATAATATAAATAAATAATTAGGATACGAGTAGCCTTAATGGTGAAGGAAAAAATTTGATGAGATAGTGAGTGCAATGTAGTAGTTATCAAATAGATATTTCTTTTCATTTATAAACTTCTGCACATGTCCCTTATTAACCCCACACCCCTAGGCACATGACTAGTTTTCCTTAAGGATAATCAGCCATTAAATAAAACCATCCCACATTCATATCTACATACATACATACATAAACACTCACGCCTGTCACCCAGAGGGGTAGGCAGAGACTACGGACTTCCATTTGGCGCGATCCTGACACACCTCTCTCGCCTCTTTCACATCCATATATCTACGCATACACGCTCGTCGGTTAAGGGTACTCCTAATCTGGCCCATTTTCAATGTATCGCCGATCTGGTCGATAAACCTTCGTCTGGGGCGTCCCTTCCCGACCCTGCCGTTCACTTCTGCAACATAAATTTGCTTTGTCACTCTTTCCTCGTTCATTCTTTCTACGTGACCAAACCACCGAAGCATTCCTTTCTTAATCCTTGTCACAACGTCATCTTGCAAACCACACTTTTCTCTTATTACACTATTTCTCACCCTGTCATTCAGATTCAGCCCTAGCATACTCCTTAAGGAACGCATTTCTACAGCATTTATTCTACTCTCATGCTTCTTCTGCCAGACCCAACTTTCACTACCATACATTAAAGTGGGTACTAACACAGCATTATGAATTGCCATACGTGCCTTAGTTGACACATTCTGACTCCTCACAATAGCGTGTAGAGCCCCATTCACTCTATTTCCTGCGTTCACTCGTCGTTCTATATCCTTATCATATCTACCATCCCTGCTAAATAAACATCCCAAATATACAAACTCATCCACTTGCTCAATCAACTCCCCTTCTATTCTTATTTTACATAAAGTTTTACTTTCTTCTCTTTCAAAAACCATCACTTTCGTCTTACTTGCGTTCACTTTCATACCCCTTTCTTTCAATGAACAATTCATTAAAGTAACCATCATTTGCAACTCGGCCGCCGACGATGCAAATATGACTTGATCATCGGCGTACAAAAGGCATTTGACGGTTGACTCACCCATTCTCAACCCACATTCTTCAACTTTCAAAGTTTGCAAACAACTGTTCATAAATAGGTTAAACAGCCACGGGGAAGCCACACATCCCTGTCTGACACCTTTATGAATGCCAAACCAGTCCGAGTAGACCCCGTTGATCCTGACACAAGCACTAGAGTCCCTATAAAGAGACCTTAATGCCTGTATCAAGCCAGCGCTCAACCCAAATGAGTTCAGTGTTTGCCATAACACGTTCCTGTCCACTCTGTCATAAGCCTTTTCCAAGTCCAAGAACGCACAAAAAACTTTCTGGTTTTTAGCCAAAAACTTCTCCGCTATCATGCGCATGGAAAAGACTTGATCCGTACACCCCATCCCCTTTCTAAATCCAGCTTGCACATCCCAAATTTTTCCATCAGTTTCTTCCATAACTCTTTCAATTAACACCTTAGCATACAGTTTACCCACAATGCTAAGCAAGCTGATACCACGGTAGTTTTTACAGTCCTGCTGCGACCCCTTTCCCTTATATATTGGGACTATAACGGCTTTGCACCAGTCTTCCGGTACCCGTTTCAGTTCCCAACATACATTAAACAAGGTGTGCAGCAGGCCTGCAACCACACCCTCACCAGCCCTTAGCATTTCGAGTGATACTCTATCATATCCGGCTGCCTTACCTGCTTTCATGCTTTTCATTGCTTTCATTATTTCATCTACACTTATCTCCCTACCTCTCTCCACTTCTTCCGGAATTTCTATTTCACTTATTTCAGACGACTCTTCACTCTTAAACACGCTTTCAAAGTATTCCTTCCATCTCTTTAAATTCGAAACTTCATCATTCAGAATGCAGCCATTCTCGTCTAGTATAGCATTCATTCTAGGCTGTTTTGAAATTCCCCTGGCAGTTCTTACGAGCTTCCAGAACATTTTAATATTTTCCTTGAAGTTATCAGATATCCTTCTATCATTTTTATCTATCCTTTCTTGCTTTTTCCTTTCAACAACTTCTTTTACTCTCTTATTTATACGTCTAAAGTTTGCCTTTTTTCTTTCAATCTCATCATTCATACCGCCAGAATTACCAGCTTTAGTTGCTAGTAAATCTAGCCATGCTCTCTTCTTTGCTTCAACTTCCATCCGTACCTCATCATCCCACCACAACGTATTACTTTTCCTTTCATTCGTTCTCTTACTTACACCGCATACTTCGGTGGCTGCATCCACCAGAACTCTCTTAATATTATTCCATACATTCTTCAATTCTAAATCATTCATACATAATTCATTCAACCCACTTATATTTTCCCTCAGTCTGCATTTATACTTCTCTTTCACACCTTCATCTTGTAACCTCTCTATTCTTATACACTGTAACGCAGTGGTAGACACCGATGTCCGATGCCGCCAACGTCTGAATAGACCATTAATTCGGCATAAGACCAAGTAATGATCCGTCCCTACGTTGGACCCCCGGTAAACCCTTGTATCTACCACTGCGCTCCTCATTCTTTCATCCACAATTATAAAATCTATCATGCTTCTATCATCCCCTCTTTCCCATGTATACATGTGAATCCTCTTATGGCGAAAGAAAGTGTTCGCCACAAAAAGATTCTTTTCCACACATACGGTGAGGAGGTCTTCACCATTCTCATTTATTCTTTCATCGCCAAACGTTCCTAATATCCTTTCATAACCAGACCTCTTCACCCCCACCCTTCCATTAAAATCTCCTAACATAATAATATTTTCATTTTCCTTACATTTCATCAACACCAGCCTTACCATGTCCCAAAACTGCTCTCGGATATAAGTGGGCTTAGACATATCTGGGGCGTACACCCCTAGCACAAACAACTTCTTTAAGCCCACTTTCATTCGTATCCACAGCAGCCTTGGGCTAACACATTCATACTCTTTCACACATTGACCCATTCTTTCTGAAAGGATGACACCGACTCCCTGGCATGCCCGCTCGGTCTCGTCTACTCCAGACCAGTAAGCGGTATACATGCCATGTGCAGTGACATCTCTTCCCTTTCGTTTCGTCTCGTTTACACATAACACATCTATTCCTCTATCATTCATCATTTCGCATACTTCATCCATCTTGTCATTCATTGCTCCACATACATTCAGCGTAGCCAGACGGGCCTCCGCAATCCACTTTTCGCCCCTCCGGGAGACAGGACGTGACGGGTGGCGAACCTCGTCGCCGGTTTTTCTCCCGGAGATTCTTCGCACCCCTGCCCCATTAAAGGGGCGCCGGGAACTCGGGGCCATTTCTTTTTCTACTAGGCTCATGGTGCGAACTAAGGGGGTGGTAGATTTTACGCCGCTACCATACGACGAGGAGCCGAGTCTGTCGTTTCGACTTTGTCGCTCGTTTAGCACCACCTGGGGGACACGTGTAGGGTGGGCCTAGGATTAGGTGGTCGAAGCCTACGGACGCGAGCGACTCATCCCCCAATCATATCAAATCTGTTTATAAAATAAAAACAAAAAAATCATATCTGTTTATAAAATAAATGATGCAGATGCCTAAAAGCTATTTTATTAATTATATTTTTAGGTCTATACTATATTACTTACTAAATTGATATTAGTGAAAGATAAACCAAGTAATAGGCTTATTCTCTTTAAATTCTTCATGTTTGAGAAGAATACATTAATAAATTTAATACTCTCCATTGAGACTGACTACTATAAATGGAATTCAGTCAGGAATCAGGTTCAACCGTACAATTATATAAATCAAATCTTAAATAATTTGTTCTGTGGACATCTGGGTAAACTGATAAGAGTAAACCTGAGCCGTATAGTTTATGAGTAATTATATTTTTTGTAATATTTACCTCACTTTTTTACACAGGGATATTGACCCAAAGTTACTTCTGCAACGGCTTCGGCGCTGCAGTAAGTGCAGCCCCTTCGCCCTTGCGTAGCAAATTGCAGGCACCTATGCTCGAATCCACACATTTGGCTCGTTAGTCGTCTTCGGCGACCAGCCTCAGCCGCTACGGCTCTCACAGGTGCCTGCGATTTGCTATGGTGGGAGGGGGTTGTAGGCTCCCTCCACACCTACGGCTTTACAAAAACACTAGGGGTAGGGCAGACAAGATTATGTGGAGTTGGGGGCTATACTGATTCGATTTTAGTATGGATTCAGCCTATCTTATCTATAAAATCAGGTTGCCCTAAACTCTGCTATGATAGTGGTAAATGAAACAATGTAATGTGAAATTGTTATAATTTTGTTTTCTCCTTGACTGCTCTCCACTGCAACTCAATTTGTTGTGTATGAGTCCCATCATCAGCCACAAATAGATTGTCTGGGTCCGAACTAATTAACTTTTTTATGGGTGACCAGTTTCGTTATATGTAATTTTTACTTGGTGAAATTTATTTTTATCGTATTTAATTCAAAACATATTTCCAAAATCAAAAAACTGTGTAAAAGGTTTAAGCTTAACCCTGACAAACCTCCTAAACTGAAAACATAATTAAAATCAAGTACTGGACGTCTACTTCATAATACTGGACCAAATTGACATTTTTTCAAGTTTTATAGTTATCAACCGACTTAAAAAAAGAGTAGGTTCTCAATTTGCCTGTATTGTTTTTTTATGAGTGTTACCTAAGAACTTTTTTCTAGGTAAAACAATTTTGAGGGTTCTTTTTTTATTTGAAAGTTGGTGTTTTTTCATGTGGTCCCATATAAATTTGATTAAAGTCTGATCAGTAGTTTTTTTAGTTATACTTAATAATGCGTATTTAATTGTCTTGGACTACCTTGATGATGTTCTCATTTTATTTATATTGAAGTTGGTTCTACAAATTTTTAATTTTACCTCTTGTTTTTACACCAATATTCAGCTGAACATAGTCCAGTTAACTATGAACCAATGAGCATGGGTGCATCTTTAATGTACTAGAAAATCAAGAAATTAAAGTAAGCTAAAGTGTATATATATATATATATATATAGCTTTATACATGTGGTTTGACCATTCTAAAGTATAAGGTTGCTAAAGTATAAGACTTTTGTATGGTGTTTTCAGAATAAAAAAAAAATTAAATCCATAGTAAGCAATAAAAAAGAAAATTTGCCAGCCTTTATATATACACTGCTGTGCCAATATAAAACTGTGGAAACTATACAAGATCGGGAGCTGCTTAATGGTGTTGGTGTTACTTTGCTGATCAAAAGTCTCATTAACATTGCAGTTTTTAATTAATTACAATTATAGATAGCTTGGTAGTTTGAATTATTAAAGTAATAATGATGAAGGATATTAACTGTAAAAATCTTAAGCCAGTTAACATGACAGCCTATCATAAGTCCACTGCTAAATATAGGCCTCCCCATAGATTGCTGTATAGGACGAAACTTGTCATAGTTGCCATGCTTGGCATGCCAGATGTCAACTGCAATTTTATATTTACTGCTGTCCATCTCATGGTTTGTATGCGTCTGTGACCTCGTACGACACCCTCAGGACAATATGGGGTAGTGGATATTACTACAGTGCTGCTAAACCTTAAGTCAGTATTCGGAAACAATTTCAAGTTTAAACTCAAACTTCACAATGTCAAAATGTATGTAAATAGTATGGTCTAGTCGCGCATTTTGATTATGTGGGGTTTGTGTTGAAACTAGAGACTATCTCTAAAATACAGGTATTATAGTTGTTACATAAAGTAATATCACCAATACATGATAGACTACTTTATTATGCCACTGCGTGATTGTGAGGTATTACAAGGATATAAAAATTTGCTTCAAAACTTTCTTGATCTTGTATCTTATATTTCCTTGGCCTCTATTATTTACGCCCATTATATTATTTATATGTGGTAGGGCCATGCTGCAGTTATATTATGGTTTGGAAGGATCACACTCTCATAGAATACTAGTGTAAAATAGTAGCTTAATGCTGCTGTGTTTTGTATGGTGAGTGTAGAGAACTGGAGACTATTTTTATTTAAAACGAGGCATTCTGTCTTAGTCCTCAGGTGTGGCCAACATATCTGCATTTTGATTCTCAATCAAGGATAAATATAGATTTCTATGGGCCACAGTTTCTTCTTACCACCAGGTGGAGTGTATGCTCGTTTGTCACCCTAATTCTATAAAAAATATATTAAGTTCTTGTCTTTTTGTTCCACCAGGTACAGTCCTGATGCGAGGCAGGATCCGCCGCGGTGGGCCTGTGCTCTTTGCGCTCTTGGAGTCTTTGTCTACCAGAGCTTGGATGCCATCGATGGCAAACAGGCACGTCGTACTGGCAGCCAATCACCACTTGGTGAACTCTTTGACCATGGCTGTGACAGTATATCAACTGTATTCATAGCCCTAGGAGCCTGCATAGCAGTCAAGTTAGGAGAGTACCCTACCTGGATGTTCTTTCAGGTTAGTAAAATTTTCTATATATAAATAGAATTAAACTTGTGTGAATTTTTTTGATTGACCTATAGTAAGTTGTTGCAAGTTAAGATAACCTTTAAGGTTAACTCACCTAAATTGACAATGAGCATAATGTGTATTCTTTATGACTAGTCGTCGCCTAGTAGTCGAAATTTGACCGTAATTCATTAAACTTTTTAAGTTTGTGTATTTAAACAAGCTGTATTTTAATTATAAAGTAATTATTTGTCCGTAACATTTTAAAATTCTTTAGTGACAATCTTTACTCTATGCAATTGTTTGACCACAGACTATTAAATGAATAAATGTTTTATTTAATTTAATCTATTTGTAACATATAGCATTTTGGATTTCTGTACTCCTTCTCCATAACTATGCTAAATCTCACACTTCTTGTGCGTAATGTCATTGAAAACGGGTATAAAGTTTTGTATTCATTTAATAATGTATATATACAGTCTTTATAGATAACTAGAAATAGTCTTGTATGCTATTATGGATGTCTTCAATAATTGACATAGATATTTTAACAACTATAAAACAATGGCGTTATGTTACGGTTCCAGGAGTAAAACGTTGTTACTGAGATATTTTATTCTAAAACAATTTAATTGTCTGATATAATTCACTTGTTATTTATGTGTTTGATGTTGTGATTTAAATGGGTGCTGTAAGTACTAGAAACGTGGGGAATATAAACTAAGTTAATATATGCGATAAAATCTTTTAAAGGATTTTGATGGAATGCCTCATAACCTGTAGACTAAAGATGTTGTCACTTCTGAGCAAGATCTTAAAGCCTGTTATTATAGTGGCTTTCTTTACTGTTCTGAATAGAACACAGCAGTGCACTGCTGTTTGGTAGCAGAAGTAGGTAAGATGGTGGTGGTACCTACCCAGAAGGACTCCTAGGCAGAAAATAAGTCTTATGATCTTAAGAAATACCACTTTTACAGAAATGAATACATTTAGTGAAGTCTTTAGTTTACAGTGATAACTTGGTTTTAAGGATTCGCATATAGATCCCTATATGTTTCTGTACTTAAATTGATGAGGAAATATGTTGCCAATGTCATTTAGATTTGTTGTGCAAAATATTCACATAGCCATTTAAGTGTCCTCAGTATCCACTGAGTCATGTAAAATACGTCATGATCCGTCACGTCCTATTGCTTTCGTAATTAATGGCTGGATAACGCAGTGACTAAGCGTTTGGAATTGGCGCTGAGGACTGCGGGTTTGAATCTCGCAAGGATTTTTTTTTTAATTTTGACATTTACCCATGTGTAATTGATGAATATAAAACACATCCGTGATATGAAATTACTAGTGTAGTTATAACGTTTCATCATTATCATCATCATTACATCCCTTGACAAGTACACTGCTGAACATAGGCCTCTACCAAGGAATGCCAAAAAGAACGGACCAGAGACACTCCATCTTTCTATATCTCTTACGAGGAGGGCATCTAGTGGAGGACCGCCCTACACTTCGCTCAACGGCTTAAGGCTACTTTTCGAGAACCTTACTTCCGCATCGGTTATCGGTCCTTCCGGCTAAATGAACCACTGCCACTTCAGTTTACTGATCCATTGGGCTATGTTGGTAACTCTGGTTCTACTGCGGATATCCTCTTAACGAAGTCTATGACGTAGAGAAACTTCGAGCATAACTCATTTCATAACTCGCTGAGTAACCTTGAGTTTTCTCACACGCCCAGCAGTGAAGCGCTATCGTTTAAGAAAATATATTTAAAAAAATACAATAGAGACAAGTAGAGATGTGAATCATCTCATTTTAATTCAACATTATGATTCAAAAGATCGTATGTTTAAAGTTTAAACTGACGCCGTATTTATTCTACGTTTTATTACATTGATAAATTGTTATCTACACACCCACACGCCTATAAGAATTAGTTGCTACGCGGAAATTCTTTATAAGAAATTATCACGTTTAAATTTTGTGTTACTTGTGTTATCTATACATTTTGGGTTGTCAGTTGCATTAATTCCTAATTTTCGAATTATCAAACGGTGATTAACCTATTTTAAAATAATTAAATACCTTACAAACGACTATATGATCAGAACATGTAACGCACATTAAACATCTGGATTCAGCCTATCTGCGTTCAGTTTTAACGCTTTATTAATGATTTTAAATTGGATTTATTTAAATTGGACCTCAATAACTTTGATTTAATGCACCGTTACCCTCATTAGTAACTACATAAATTCAATATTAGTGGCCCTAGCAGGCGCCCATGAAAACCCACGCTTCTGTACAATAGCAACTAAGTTCTGATCAAAAATTTTGACTACTAAACGTCCTTCCAGCGAGGTTAAAGTGTACTCAAGTATTATTCAGTTAAATAACTCATAGTTAGAGTTCATTTACCCCACATCTGCTTCAGTCTAAACACTCGATTGCGTTACTTTGGTAAATGCATTAGCAGGAAAAGATCCAATTAACTAGTAAAATCTAGTTCAGCTCAAAACCGGTTTACTTTAAAACCTGCTTATTAATATTGATTACCTCTCAATTCCCCATTGCTGTGACTTTATAAATAAGTAATCGAGAATGCTAGGTATATATGCTGTTTTAGTTACCTATACCCGTAGCACATCGCACAGCTCTGGTGCACTTACAACTGTGTTCCATTTTGTAGGGTGTAGCATTGGATGGATGAAGAGTACTACGTATTAATACTAGTTTATCGTCCTTCTATGTTATAGATATTTATATCTATTATCTTTTTTTATAGAATAAGGGTGACAATAGAGCTCACAGTCCACTTTATGGTTTGTGGATACTGTAGCCCATAGACATCTATGTTTACCCTCGATTAAGGATCAATACGCAGATGCGTTGTCACCCCAGAGGATTAATATGGAATGCCTATTTGCCAGTAAAAAGGGTCTCCGGTTCTCTACCCTCACCATACGAAACACAGCCATTAAGCTGTTTATTTTACGCTGATATTCTGTGTGAGCGAGGACTTTCCCCAGTCGAACCGACCCATTCGTGCTACAACCATGATATAGCTGCAGCATGGTCCTACCATGTACAATATAAAATATACGAGGTCTGTCTATTACCAAGTTTATATTAAAATATTTATATTTTATTAAACAAAAACTGTATAAAAAGGGGTTATTATATATTATAATATAAATAAATACATGGTTGATAAGGCCTATGTTCAGCAGTGGACTTGTGAAGGGCTGTAATGATGATGATAATGATGACATGGTTGATAATAACCCCTGGTCGCTTCCCAGCTGTTTGTAAAATCAATTTTGTAAATAGTTTTTTTTTTTATAGTAAAGGGTGCCAAACGAGCACACAGTCCACCTGATGGTAAGTGGTTGCTGTGACCCATAGACATCTACATTTATCCTCGTTTGCGGTTCTCTGTACTCACCATACGAAACACAGCAGTGGTAAGCTGCTATTTGACGCTGGTATTCTGTGAGAGCGTGGTCCTTCCCCGGTCGAGCCGACCTATTCGTGCTACAACTATACTACTAATATAGCTGCAGCATGGCTCTACCACGTATAAAATAAAAGTTAGTACATAAATAGTTTGTACAACCATTCATGTAAAATTTACTTAAAAAAAACAGTCTCGCTGGGTTTCTTGCTGGTTCATCCCAGGACATCGGGTTTTTTTTCGAATCATAGGTAAAGTAAAAAATTACTTTCATTAAGAATTACACATGTGATCTATATTGAATAAAAATATTCTATTCTAAAAAAAAATTTTTGTAGTGGCTCATCATTATATAAAAAATCTCATTAATCCAAGATAGGAAGACAGTGAAATAAATTGTTTTTATTTTTTTCTAATAAATAAAATTACTTACCTATACTGGTATTGACATAAATAGAATATAAGTCAATAAAAGAATATATTTTTTATAGAGATTTAGAGGGAGAGAGAGAGAGAGAGAGATTTAAAAATCAATATAATATATTATTTAATATTAATATAATATTATACCACGCTGCAGCAATATTATGGTTGTAGTAGGTACGAATGGGTTGGCACGACTGGACGCCGCTCTTACTGAATACCAGCGTATAATAGCAGCTTAATGCTGCCGTTTTCGAGCATCTCGCCCGACGCAGTACCACCACTCTCACAGGCGCACATATCCCTCGGTAATGTCTACTTAAAAATATATATATATATATATATATAGTCCCCCTGACGTTAAGTGGCTGTATGGTGAGTGTAGAGAACCAGATACTTCTTTTATATTACGAGTATTACTATCTTTTTTTATGATACGAGGCATTCTATCTTAGTCCTCAGGGGGGACAACGCATCTGCATTTTGATTCTCAATCGAGAATAAATGTAGATATCTATTGGCTACCTAATGGTAAGGGAATACTGTGGCCCATAAACATTTATCCTCCATTACAATTAAAAATGCTGATGCGGACATCATTTTTAATTGTAATAGGGGACAACCCCCATGAGGACTAAGATGCCACGTTTTCAGTAAAAGGGTCTAAGGTACTCTCACTATACGAAACACAGCAGCATTGAGCTGCTATTTTACGCTGGTATTCTGTTACAGCGTGGACCTTCCCATTCGTGACAAAACCATTAATATAGCTGAAGCATGGCTCTACCACGGTGATGTTTTTTTCTGAGAGGTTTTTAGTTGTTGTTTTGGGCAAGATAGTGTCCCGCAAAGGATAGAATGGAAATGTGTGGGAAAATAGATGTTTTTTTTTAGTTCCAGGTCCGCTGATTTGAAATTAATTAATACAAACTAGCCCCCCACCCCACCCCACTCCGGCTTATTTTATTTATATGTATAGATAATTTCACATCCGATCAAATTTCAGATTCTTTTTTCTACCTCTCTCGCGATATTGAGTCGGATGACGCTTTTATTATAACGAAATTAGTTAACCTATGAAGGTAATGTAGTTCAAGTTAATTCCTCGTGTAGTGGCGGGTAAGAATACTCACTACCCCATATCTTCCCGTGGATGTCGTAAGAGGCGACGGAGAGAAACTGAGGCAGAAGATGGGCAGCAGCATCTTCCTGATAACGCCAAGCGTGGCAACTATGGCAATATACCCCCCCCCCACCTATGAGCAATGACACTAATAAACGACCCCCAGTACTCGGGGACCCGCTATTCCTGGCTACGGTGGCGACCATGGTAACGGCGGGGCAGGGTGTGCTAAGAATCTCCGATGGAGGTTCGGCTGCCACCTAAGACGACTCGACTTGGCGGCATATAACACATGCACCATGAGGACTGACGAGAAGATCCTGAAGCTGGAAGAAGAGATAGACAAGTTGCGCTGGAATATTATAGGATTATCTGAGGTCCGAATAGAGGGGGAGGACGTGGTAATCCTCAAATCCGGCAACTTGTTCTATCACCGAGAGTGCGACCATCTGTCCCAAGGAGGTGTCGGATTTATCGTCCACAAGTCTCTCGTTAACAACGTTGTAAAGATTGAGAGTGTGTCGACGAGGGTTGCGTACCTTATACTCAGAATCACCAAACGGTATTCGCTGAAGGTCATACAGGTACTCTCCTATCCGGGGTACAAATTAGAGCACTCCTTTGTGCCTCGGGCTATAGTTTGCGTATACGTTAGAGAGGACATCTGTTCTCGACGCCTCGGCAGTCTTGAAAGTTCGGACCTGTCCATCCTTTGGCTACGCGTAGACAGCGACGACCATCCGCGCGTCTACGGGTGCCTCTATTGTTCCCATAGCGGTAATGCCGAACCAGACCGACTCATCGACCACGTCCAAATGGCTACAGATTCCTTGCTACAACAGGTTCCATCCGTAGAGATCGTGATCCTTGGCGATTTTAACGCCCACCACGCCGAATGGCTTGGTTCACGTTTTTATTTTTTTCTAATAAATAAAATTACTTACCTATACTGGTATTGACATAAATAGAATATAAGTCAATAAAAGAATATATTTTTTATAGAGATTTAGAGGGAGAGAGAGAGAGAGAGAGATTTAAAAATCAATATAATATATTATTTAATATTAATATAATATTATACCACGCTGCAGCAATATTATGGTTGTAGTAGGTACGAATGGGTTGGCACGACTGGACGCCGCTCTTACTGAATACCAGCGTATAATAGCAGCTTAATGCTGCCGTTTTCGAGCATCTCGCCCGACGCAGTACCACCACTCTCACAGGCGCACATATCCCTCGGTAATGTCTACTTAAAAATATATATATATATATATAGTCCCCCTGACGTTAAGTGACTGTATGGTGAGTGTAGAGAACCAGATACTTCTTTTATATTACGAGTATTACTATCTTTTTTTATGATACGAGGCATTCTATCTTAGTCCTCAGGGGGGACAACGCATCTGCATTTTGATTCTCAATCGAGAATAAATGTAGATATCTATTGGCTACAGTATCCACTTACCGTCAGGTGGACTGTGTGCTCGTTTTCTCTCTTAATGTCTTATTTAAAAAAAAAATTATATATATTCTTAAACCACGATGTAAATATAATATGACAATATATATAGTAAACCAATTACTATCCGTCGCTGTCGTTTGTTTCCTCAGGTAATTAACATGTGTCGAAATTGTCGCCTGCCAGCTGTCCTTGGCAATATTTATACATTTTTGATTGTTTGCGTTGCTGTTTAAAGCATATGAGATGATATAAAACCTTGTATAAAAAATATTTTCATAAATTTTTTGTGGTGGTAGTTTAAGGAAAAAACCAACTCTTTAATTATTTTTGTACCACCTGTTTTTATACCACCTAATGGTAAGGGAATACTGTGGCCCATAAACATTTATCCTTCATTACAATTAAAAATGCTGATGCGGACATCATTTTTAATTGTAATAGGGGACAACCCCCATGAGGACTAAGATGCCACGTTTCCAGTAAAAGGGTCTAAGGTACTCTCACTATACGAAACACAGCAGCATTGAGCTGCTATTTTACGCTGGTATTCTGTTACAGCGTGGACCTTCCCATTCGTGACAAAACCATTAATATAGCTGAAGCATGGCTGTACCACGGTGATTTTTTTTTCTGAGAGGTTTTTAGTTGTTGTTTTGGGCAAGATAGTGTCCCGCAAAGGATAGAACGAAAATGTGTGGGAAAATAGATGTTTTTTTTTAGTTCCAGGTCCGCCGATTTGAAATTAATTAATACAAACTAGCCACCCCACCCCACCCCACTCCGGCTTATTTTATTTATATGTATAGATAATTTCACATCCAATCAAATTTCAGATTCTTTTTTCTACCTCGCTCGCGATATTGAGTCGGATGACGCTTTTATTATAACGAAATTAGTTAATCTATGAAGGTACTGTAGTTCAAGTTAATTCCTCGTGTAGTGGCGGATAAGAATACTCACTACCCCATATCTTCCCGTGGATGTCGTAAGAGGCGACGGAGAGAAACAGCCAGATGGGCAGCAGCATCTTCCTGATAACAGCAATATTAAAATATAAAAAACTGCGGTTATAACCCGCTCGCCAAGTGTGGCAACTATGGCAATATACCGCCCCCCCCCCCTATGAGCAATGACACTAATAAACGACCCCCAGTTCTCGGAGACCCGCTATTCCTGGCTACGGTGGCGACCATGGTAACGGCGGGGCAGGGGATGCTAAGAATCTCCGATGGAGGTTCGGCTACCACCTAAGACGACTCGACCTGGCGACATATAACGCACGCACCCTGATGACTGACGAGAAGATCCTGAAGCTGGAAGAAGAGATAGACAAGTTGCGCTGGAATATTATAGGATTATCTGAGGTTCAAATAGAGGGGGAGGACGTGGTAATCCTCAAATCCGGCAACTTGTTCTATCACCGAGAGTGCGACCATCTGTCTCAAGGAGGTGTCTGATTTATCGTCCACAAGTCTCTCGTTAACAACGTTGTAAAGATTGAGAGTGTGTCGACGAGGGTTGCGTACCTTATACTCAGAATCACCAAACGGTATTCGCTGAAGGTCATACAGGTACTCTCCTACCCGGGGTACAAATTGGAGCACTCCTTTGTGTCTCGTGCTATAGTTTGCGTATACGTCAGAGAGGACATCTGTTCTCGACGCCTCGGCAGTCTTAAAGGTTCGGACCTGTCCATCCTTTGGCTACGTGTAGACAGCGACGACCATCCGCGCGTCTACGGGTGCCTCTATAGGTCCCATAGCGGTAATGCCGAAACAGACCGACTCATCGACTCATCGACTCATTGACCACGTCCAAATGGTTACAGATTCCTTGCTACAACAGGTTGTATCCGTAGAGATCGTGATCCGTGGCGATTTTAACGCCCACCACACCGAATGGCTCGGTTCACGTTTAACCTATCATGCGGGGAGATCTGTTTATGACTGCCTTGGCATATGGTCTGACACAACTGGTTACATTGCCTATGCGGATTCCAGATGTTGAGGATCATGTACCTTCATTACATAGACGTGTGCCCGGAGCTGGCACCGGTTCTAACGCGTCTTTTCCGGTACTCCTACTCCCTAGGCGTAGTCCCGAAATCATGGAAGACAGCTTTTTTTCACCCGATTCCTAAAAAAGGCGACCGCTCAGACCCGTCCAACTACAGGCCTATCGCCATCACCCCCTTGTTCTCCAAAATAATGGAATCCGTTATAAACTGCCACCTCATGCGGTACCTTGAGGATCACCAGCTGATTAGTGACCGCCAATACGGTTTTCGTCGGGGTTGATCAGCTGGTGATCTTCTGGTCTACTTAACTCATAGATGGGCGGTGGCAGTTGAGTCCAATGGGGAGGCGTTGGCCGTTAGTTTGGACATTGCGAAGGCCTTCGATCGGCTTTGGCACAAAGCGCTTCTTTCGAAGCTCCCTTCATATAAAAAAGAAAGAAAGGCTTCCCGAGAAATTATGCAATTGGATCACCAGCTTTCTTGCAGATCGGAGCATCAAGGTCGTTGTAGACGGTGCATGCTCTGACTACAAGCCTATTAACGCTGGTGTTCCACAAGGCTGCGTGCTATCACCAACGCTGTTTCTTCTGCATATCAATGATATGTTGCAAACCGGTAGCATTCATTGCTATGCAGACGACAGCACTGGTGATGTCTTATATACCGGCCGTGCCAATATTTCTCGGGAAAACGTCGTCGAGTACCGGAACAAACTTGTGCCTGAAGTCGAGTCTTTGCTGGACAAAGTCTCGGATTGGCGGCGACTAAATCTAGTCCAGTTTAATCCTCAGAAGACACAAGTTTGCGCGTTTACCGCTAAAAAGAACCCCTTTGTCGTATCTCCTCAGTTTCAAGGTACTCCCCTTGTTACCTCAGCCAGTATCAGAATCCTCGGCGTCGACATATCGAGTGACGTGCAGTTTCGTGGTCACTTGGAAGTGAAGGCCAAATTGGCCTCTAAAAAGCTTGGCGTGCTCAGCAGAGCGGGACAGTATTTCATGCCGGCACACCGCCTGCAACTTTACAAGGCGCAGATTCGGCCTCACATGGAATACTGTTCCCATCTCTGGGCTGGGGCTCCCCAGTGCCAGCTCCTTCCACTTGACTGCATCCAGCGCAGAGCGGCTCGAATCGTCGACGACCGAGTCCTTTCCGATCGGTTCGACTCATTGGCGCTGCGAAGAGATGTTGCATCTCTTTGCATTTTCTTTCGCATTTACCACGGGGAGTGCTCTGAGGAATTGTTCGGATTAATCCCAGACGCCAAATTTCACGAACGCACATCGCGGCAGAACTCCCGATACCATCCACACCATCTGGATGATTGGAGGTCCACCACTGTGCGATTTAGAAGATGTTTTCTTCCTCGCACAACTTCCTTGTGGAATAGTTTACCACCAGCGATTTTTCCGGACCGATACGACTTAGGGACCTTCAAGAAAAGAGCGTACTCCTTTTTAAAAGGCCGGCAACGCATCTGCGATTCCCCTGGTGTTGCGGTTGTTCATGGGCGGCGGTAGTCACTTACCATCAGGTGAGACGCATGCTCGTTTGCCCCCCTCCTATAAAAAAAAAACAGGTTTACGCACTAATCTCGGCGCATGCCGATGAGGAGGTGGAGGAAATGTATGAGGATATATCTAGAGCCATGCATTCCTCCAAAATCCACTTTACGGTGCTAATGGGAGACTTCAACGCAAAACTAGGCACAAGAGAGAACGGTGAGCTGAAAGTACGAAATTCGGAATAGGGCAACGGAACCCATTGGGCCAGCAGCTGGCCGACTTCATGGAGAAAGAGGGACTCTTTATGATGAACTCTTCGACGGTTCGACAAAAAATGAGATTGACCTCATATCTCATAGGACTAGACGGCAACTGTTCAGTGATGTCTCAGTGATCGCGAGGGTGAAAACTGGTAGCGATCACCGAATGGTTAGAGGCACTCTGAACTTAAACGTTAAGTTGAAGAGGTCACGTTTAATGAAGTCAAAGCTCCGTCCCCCGTGCTCTGATCCAAAGTCCCGAAACCTTTCAGCTCGAGCTACAAAACCGTTTTAAACGTCTAGAAGATTGCAATGCAGTAGACTATATGAATGACAAGCACGTGGAAACTATCCATGCGGTCGGAGCTAAGTTTTGCAAGACCCGCCGCAGAAGAACACAAAAACTCTTCGTTCACACTCTTAATCTCATGGCTGTTAGACGGGAAAATGAAGCTGCAGTCTTCTGTAGATTTGAGAGCATACCTACAGGCAACTGAACAGACAGATCTTCAAGTGCATGCGGCGGAACTTACGCAACTTTAATACTGCTCGTATTGAAGAAGCGATCGAGCGGAACCAGAGCTCCAAGTCTTTGCTAAAAATCTGTCTGTCAGAAAGTGCAAACTGTCGAATCTGAAGACCGAGTGTGGCAGCGTCGTTTCCGGGACACCTGATATTTTGAGTGAGATTAAGATTCCGGACGTCTGAGCGAGATTAGAATGGTTCTCCAGCAGAGCTTCTGAAAGCGGGTGGAAAACCGGTACATGAAGTCCTTCAGAAGCTCTTTAATTCCGCCCTCCATGGTACACCAAAGGCTTGGAGCAGAAGTGCGATGGTCTTGTTCTTCCAGAAAGGCGACAACGCGCTTTTGAAGAACTACAGACCGATTTCTCTTCTGAGTCGCGTCTACGTGCTGTTTTCGAGAGGCATTACGAATCGTCTCGCATGCAGACTCGACAACTTCCAGCCTCCCGAACAAGCCGGTTTCCGAAAGGGCTTTAGCACCATAGACCACATACATACCCTTCGGTAAATTGTACAGAAGTCCGAGGAGTACAATTTGCCACTACGTCTGGCGTATGTGGACTATGAGAATGACAGAACCAGAGTACGAAAACACTTTTGCACGTGGTAGATCCATGCTGCTGCTATATTAATAGTATAGCACGTGGTAGAGCCATGCTGCTGCTATATTAATAGTATTGCACGTGGTAGATCCATGCTGCTGCTATATTAATAGTATTGCACGTGGTAGAGCCATGCTACTGCTATATTAATAGTATTGCACGTGGTAGAGCCATGCTACTGCTATATTTATAGTATTGCGCGTGGTAGAGCCATGCTGCAGCTATATTAATAGTATAGTCGTAGCACGAATGGGTCGGCTCGACAGGGTAAAGACCGTGCTCTCACAGAATGCCAGCGTAAAATAGCAGCTCAATTCTGCTGTTTCGTATGGTGAGTGTAGAGAACCCGAAACCCCATTTTACTGGAAAAGAGGCATTCTATCTTAGTCCTCACGGCTGACAACGCATCTGCATTTTAATTTGCAAACGAAGATAGATATAGATGTCTAAGTGCCACAGCAACCACTTACAATCAGGTGGACTGTGTGCTCGTTTGTCACTCTTTTTGTTATTCTATAAAAAAAAAAAACTATCCAACTGCAGAGAGGTGTAAGACAGGGTGACGTTATATCCCCGACTCTTCACCGCTGCATAGGTCTTAAGATGAACATGGACAAAACAAAGATCATGTATAACGTCCATGTCACACTTATGCTCGTAGTTGTTGGGAGCACTAAGCTCGAAGTTGTTGACGAGTATGTTTACCTGGGACAAATAGTCCGACTAGGTAAGTCCAACTTCGACCGAGAGGTCAATCGACGGATTCAACTCTGTTGGGCAGCGTTCGGGAAATTAACGTACATCTTCTCGTCAGGTATACCTCAAAACTTGAAAACGGGACTGTACAATCAGTGCGTGTTGCCAGTGATGACCTATGGAACTGAGACATAGTCCTGCACTGCTCGCCGGATTAGGAAGCACAAGGTCGCTCAGCGAGCTATGAAGAGGCTATGCTCGGGGTTTCTCTGAGTGATAAATTTAGAAATGAGGATATCCGCAGTAGAACCAGACTCACCGACATATCCCAACAGATTAGTAAGCTGAAGTGGCAATGGGCCAGCCATATAGCTCGAAGAACCGACAACTGATGGGGAAAAAAGGTTCTCGAGTGGCGGCCTCGTACCGGCGCGCGAAGTGTAGGGCGGCCCCTCACTAGATGGATTTTTTTTGTTTTATTGGAGAGGGGGCAAACGAGCATGCGGCTCACCTGATGGTAAGTGACTACCGCCGCCCATGAACAACCGCAACACCAAGGGAATTGCAGATGCGTTGCCGGCCTTTTAAAAAGGAGTAGGCTCTTTTCTTGAAGGTCCCTAAGTCGTATCGGTCCGGAAAAATCCCTGGTGGTAAACTATTCCACAAGGAAGTTGTGCGAGGAAGAAAACATCTTCTAAATCGCACAGTGGTGGACCGCCAATCATCCAGATGGTGTGGATGGTATCGGGAGTTCTGCCGCGATGTGCGTTCGTGAAATCTGGCGGCTGGGATTAATCCGAACAATTCCTCAGAGCACTCCCCATGGTAGATGCGAAAGAAAATGCAAAGAGATGCAACATCTCTTCGCAGTGCCAATGAATCGAGCCGATCGGAAAGGGCTCGGTCGTCGACGATTCGAGCCGCTCTGCGCTGGATGCGGTCAAGTGGAAGGAGCTGGCACTGGGGAGCCCCTGCCCAGAGATGGGAACAGTATTCCATGTGAGGCCGAACCTGCGCCTTGTAAAGTTGCAGGCGGTGTGCCGGCATGAAATACTGTCCTGCTCTGCTGAGCACGCCAAGCTTTTTAGAGGCCAATTTGGCCTTCTCTTCCAAGTGACCACGAAACTGCACGTCACTCGATATGTCGACTCCGAGGATACCGATACTGGCTGAGGCAAGAAGGGGAGTGCCTTGAAACTGAGGAGATACGACAAAGGGGTTCTTTTTAGCGGTAAACGCGCAAACTTGTGTCTTCTGAGGATTAAACTGGACTAGATTTAGTCGCCGCCAATCCGAGACTTTGTCCAGCAAAGACTCGACTTCAGACACAAGTTTGTTCCGGTACTCGGCGACGTTTTCCCGAGAAATATTGGCCCGGCCGGTGTATAGAGCATCACCAGTGCTGTCATCCGCATAGCAATGAATGTTCCCAGTTAGCAACATATCATTGATATGCAGAAGAAACAGCGTTGGTGATAGCACACAGCCTTGTGGAACACCAGCGTTAATAGGCTTGTAGTCAGAACATGCACCGTCTACAACGACCTTGATGCTCCGATCTGCAAGAAAGCTGGTGATCCAATTGCACAATTTCTCGGGAAGCCCATAGGAAGGCAGCTTCGAAAGAAGCGCTTTGTGCCAAACCCGATCAAAGGCCTTCGCAATGTCCAGACTAACGGCCAACGCCTCCCCCTTGGACTCTACTGCCTCCGCCCATCTATGGGTCAGGTAGACCAGAAGATCACCAGCTGATCGACACCGACGAAAACCGTATTGGCGGTCACTAATCAGCTGCTGATCCTCAAGGTACCGGATGAGCTGGCAGTTAATAATGGATTCCATTATTTTGGAGAACAAGGAGGTGATCGCGATAGGCCTGTAGTTGGACGGGTCTGAGCGGTCGCCTTTTTTAGGGATCGGGTGGACAAAAGCTGTCTTCCATGAATTCGGGACTACGCCATGGGAGTAGGAGTACCGGAAAAGATGCGTTAGGACCGGTGCCAACTCCGGAGCACACGTCCTCAGCACAATTGGGGGGATTCCGTCAGGCCCACTCGACTTCTGGATGTCCAGGGAGAGAAGTGCTTTGCGAACTGAGCGCTGTGAGAATAGCACATCCGGCATGGAGCACTCACACCGCGGGATGGTCGGCGGTATTTTCCCCCCGTCATCAAGAGTCGAGTTGGACGCAAAAAGGGAGCCTAAAAGGTCGGCTTTGTCTTTTGCGTCTTGGGCCAGTGAGTCGTCCTCCCTGTGCAGAGATGGTAGTGATGGCTTACAGAAATTCCCTTGGACAGCCTTGGCGAGAGACCAGAATGCACGGGTTCCCGAAGGAAGGCGAACTAGTTTCTCGCCAATTCTGCCTATGTGCTCTAACTTTGCCTTGGCAATAACTCTTTTGAAGGACCTGGAGGCGAAGTTATACTTCTTTTTAAGTGTGCTGGTGTTTACATCCCGAGTCACCGAAGCCGCAGCCCAGGCTTGATAACACTCCTGCTTACTGCGCAATGCAGTCTTACAGGAGCGACCAAACCAAGGCTGAGATCTGCCTCCGATGGGTACCACAGATGATGGAATAAATAGTTCCATTCCCTGTAGCACCACATCAGTGACAGAGTCAGCAACAGCACTGGGATCATCCGGCGAGAAGCAAACCCGCCCCCATGGGTAGGATGCAAAGAATGACCGCATTCCGTCCCAATCCGCCGACCTGTAATGCCAAACACGGCGGCAACCTGCAGAACGCAACCGCGAAGGGAGCGTGAGTGGCACCATACTCCGGATCAGACAATGGTCCGAAGAGCCGAGAGGGGCATCGACGGAAACCTGATATCCGTCCGGATGAGAGGTCAGCAGAAGGTCCAACAGGGAAGGTGTATGATCCTCCACATCTGGAATCCGCGTAGGCGAAGTAACCAGTTGTGTCAGACCATATGCCAAGGCAAAGTCATAAACAGATCTCCCCGCATGATCGGTTAAACGTGAACCGAGCCATTCGGCATGGTGGGCGTTAAAATCGCCAAGGATCACGATCTCTGCGGATGGGACCTGTTGTAGCAAGGAATCTGTAGCCATTTGGACGTGGTCGATGAGTCGGTCTGTTTCGGCATTACCGCTATGGGACCTATAGAGGCACCCGTAGACGCGCGGATGGTCGTCGCTGTCTACGCGTAGCCAAAGGATGGACAGGTCCGAACCTTCAAGACTGCCGAGGCGTCGAGAACAGATGTCCTCTCTAACATACACGCAAACTCCAGCCCGAGGCACAAAGGAGTGCTCCAATTTGTACCCCGGGTAGGAGAGATACGAAATATCAGTCGGAGAGGAAACCTGCGTCTCGGTCAAAAAGAGCAAGGCCGGCTTCGCCGTCTCGAGATGGTAGTGGACGGCGTTTAGGTTAGAGTGAAGTCCCCTGATGTTGCAGAAATTCACGGATAGCGTGGCAGGGGTCGCCTTGGTATTGTTGCTCAGCTTGCCCCGAGCAGTTTTGTTTTTGAGCGGAATTTTGCCCCCCCCAGAATACGCGGGGCAGCCTGAGCACCCACGCTCAGGATTGGAATAACATGGTCGTGGATGCTCAGCGAGGGATTCTCCAGGGGTACTGGTACCCTCCTGGGGTAGTCTATTGTCTAATTCCGCTACCATGTTGATGAGGGGGGGGGGGGAATTGGGCCTCCGGCCACCTGCACTCACCAGACGAAACGCAGACTCTACGTGACGAGACGTTGGTTTACGAGTTTGACATGCAAACTAGTCAACAAGTTTTGGAATGGCGCCCTCCAACTGGACCGAAACCGAAAAAATCACGCCAAAGTCAATCAAAAGTCAAAGTCATGTTGACTGTTCTCTTTGACTATTATCGCGGTATCTCTTTGACTATTATATAACTCTACTTCACGCCGGTATTCTGTGAGGTCGTGGTACCAACCCGGCTCGAGCCGGCCCATACGTGCAACAGCAAAAAACTGCTGCAGGGCTCTACCACCGTTAAAACCGTTTGGATTGACGACTTGGTAAAATATGTAGGAAGTCCATGGATGTAGGAGGCTCAGGACCGTGCTTTGTGGCATTCTTTGGGGAAGTCCTATGTTTAGCTGTGGACTTGTGAAGGGCTGTAATGGTGATGATGATGATGAAGGTAATGAAGGCAATGGAAAGATTCAAATTTATAAAATTAATTCATTTTAGATCGATGGATCTTATACTATTATGTCGAAAAAGGCAACGTAGTCATTAGTAGTGCCGCCAGCTGGTCTGTGTTACCACGATTACAGTTGTAGATGCAATTCATATCGCATCTTTCGTATGATCCCTGTTCGTATATGGTTATTGGGTAAAAGAAAATCGATATGTACTGTACGAAGTTCTGTATCATAATGCCAATACAAGGTTTATCGTTTTACAAAGAAATAATTAATAAACTTGTTCTGACTGCACCAAAAGGAGGGTAACGTTTGTCGAGAGTATGTATGTATGATGTATGTCTATTTCCGGCACGCTCTGTAGCCCCAAATGCTTGATGGATTTGAACCTATAAGGTGTCGTCAGATTCGTCTTAATTGTAGGAGTGCCGTAGGCTACATAATATTTGTTTTTTTCAGTAAACTTTAAACGCAGTCGCGTTTTTTAATTAGTGTTTTAACTATTAAGCTTGTGTTGACCAGTATTTTTGTGTCCCAAGCCAACAGTCCTTCTCAAAATTTGTCGGTTATATTCTTATGTACATATAGTTTAAAAGATATGTGATATGTATTGACGAAAGTCCGATCCACTGTCTGAGATTTTCTGTCAGTTTACCGTCCACATGACTTCTTATTTTTTTGTAAATGCACTCACGTAACTTGGGGTGCGCATTTTTTTTGCATTTTCCAATATTTATATAGCCAATTTAAATTAAAGTGGAGGTTTACAATTCGACTACGTGTTTTTTTATATATGTTACGCGTTAACTTTGTCAATTATTGCGCCGGTTTTAAAGATTCTTTTTATTTGATAGGTTATACTTCAGGAGTAGGAGTATAAATTTAAAAAAAAAACCGAGCGAGCCTTGCAATACCTAGTCGCATAAGATGTGTAACATCTGATATATCATCTAGGTAATAAACAACATTAAAACATTATTATTCTAAAAAAGAGCATTTTTTTAAATCAAAATAAATAATATTTATTGAGCAGCGACAGAAATTAACTTCAAAATTTATAAAAGCGAAATACTGAATTATTTACTTGAATACTTCCTTGTTGACGCCGCAAAGGGGCGAACCCCAATTTTTAAAAAATTACAGGAGAGCGAGAAGACGTTTATTATTTCCCAATTACTAGCTTTCGTTCATTAGAAAATTAAATATATTAGACTTAATGGAAAACTACAATAAGATTAATTTTATTCTAGTAGGGATTTTTTAAGCGTATTTTCTTTATTTATAATGTTGGTAAATACTTCGTTTCATTTACCTTTTTGCCTATTATTATCTACTTTTTCTACTGACTTCAAAAAGAAGACTGTACTCAATTCCACTGTATGTTTTTTTAATATAATTATGTTACCTCATATGTTCTTTCTGGGTGAACCGATTTCGATGATTCTTTTTTTTATTTGAAAGCTGGTGCTTCTCATGTGGTCCCATATTAATTTGATCAAGGTCTGACCAATAGTTTTTGAGTTATTCTTAATAATTTATATTGAAGTCTGTTGTACAAAATTTTAAATTTTAAATTATTACATGTTGTGCTGGATGCTTATTGGAATAAACGAATTTCTCTTTTTCTTTCTTCTTTCAATAGAATAACCTCATTAGTAGATATTTAAGAGATAGTTAAGACAACAAAACCAAAAGTTATGACGAGTCGAAAAAAACAAAAATTAAAATTATGCCAATAAACCTCGCCATATAGATATATATATATATATATGCAAGATTATTTTTTCAAAGAGCAGTCAAATTTTAAATTTAAGTTCAAATTTATAAATAATGATATTTTATTATTGCAGTTTTCGAAAATAGGAGTAGAGAGCTTCTACTTTTATTTGAAATTATCCCACATTGAATGATGGGAAACAACGTCTTTGCATACCGATCGACCCTTACAATGTGTGCGTGTCCAGTTAAAATAATGTATTACCGCGCATTTTGAATTTAAAAGATGAAAAAAAGGATATAATGTTTGAGTCTCTTTTTAATTAATCTTTCTTCATAATGCGCCTATATTACTTATTCTGAACATTCTCTGCGAATTTGACCGGTTATTGAAAAATAACCCTGTATATCAAGCGACCTCGTTCGTGACCGCCCCGTTATATCATCCAAGTTCAATCTCAGCCCCAATGGTAAAATGCACCTACGAGCAATTAGCATACAATATGTTTACCGTTTTACATTGCACCGGTTATTCGAAACAATGTTCTCAGGAGATTATGCAATTGTATAATTAACAGTCCATTTACAGATGTTTAATTGCATGGAAGTGAAAAAATTGGTATTGGTAATAAAATAAAGGTGACAAGCGGGCACAGTTCACTTGGCCCATTGTATCTACATCTTTCCTCCATTAAGAATCAAAATGCAGATGCGTTGTCACCCCTGAGGACTAAGATGGAATGCCTCATTACCAGTAAAAAGGGTCTCCGGTTTTTTACAATCACCATACGAAATACAGTAGCATTAAGTTGCTATTTTACGCAGGTATTCTGTGAGAGCATGTTCTACCCCAGTTGAGTCGACCTGTTCGTGCTACAATCGTAATATAGCAGCAGCGTGGATCTACTACGTAATAAATACTATCGTTTGAAACCGACTTGAAAAAACTAAAAACGATAAAATGATTTCTACATAACACACCAGAATTCTGTGCTAAGACATTATGTAGAATGGAAATTCTTTTATTTTTTGCAGTTTTTGAAGTCTGCTTTTATTTTCCAATGAAAGTAGACTTGCTACGAATATTCGACTATTGTGTCATCCTATTCGGTCGAATAGCGGATATCTAGGCACTATTCGGCCGAATACCGAATACCTAAGTAAGAAGATTTGTTGTAGTCAGATAATTGGTAAAAGAGATTGGTAAGAGCCGTGGTAGCTCAGATCCCCGCCGGAAATTGTGTAATAATT
Source organism: Parnassius mnemosyne (assembly GCA_963668995.1). NCBI lineage: Eukaryota > Metazoa > Arthropoda > Insecta > Lepidoptera > Papilionidae > Parnassius > Parnassius mnemosyne. Next base: position 71,938,929 of record CAVLGL010000001.1, read on the forward strand.
GCAATTTTAAGTGCTGATATATACCACGTGCTCGGCGGTGAAGGAAAACATCGTGAAGAAACCTGCATGTCTGACAAATAAGAAAAAATAAATATTTCGAAGACATGTGAAGTTCGCCAACACGCATTGGGGCAGCGCGGCGGACATTTCCTTGCCCTAAAACCCTCTCAGAAATGGGAGGAGGCCTGTGCCCAGCAGTGGGATGTATATAGGCTGTAACTTTAACTTTAATTGGTAAAATAAAAATATTGATTTATTTTAAAGCGATAGCTCGAATTTGTTTTTTGCGCCCAGAAGTAATGAAAAGGGCTAACCTCCTGGAAGCGGGGGAGGGAGGTGGTGAATGCTCTAAGCATACCACGACAGCCGGCTGCGTGGTTATGTGAAACTTACCGCGAAACTTAAGTGCGTACCTACTAAACCTGTGAGACTGGCATTGGCCTGTATGACCTTTCTGCCGAATCGGAAGCGACCCCCTTTAGGGAAAAGGGGGCGCAGGCGGCGAGTAGTCGCTGAGAGGTGATCGGTATCGGGAGCGCCCCTTAAATACCACCTTGTTATGTGATAGATTGCGCGCGCGACGCATTCCTCAGTGGAGCGTCAGCGCGTACGTACACATACATGAGTATAACTTTAACCTATGACTTAATTATTCTAAAAAACATTATTTCCATTTTTATTTTTCAATAAAACACGATAGAACACAACACTTTATTTACATAATTATTCACGCGTCTATAATGCGGATTTTAGCTATCTTTATCAATATCATACCTTACGCTATTTTCCTTATCGCTTATTTACCTTCAAGAAATCAGCCTACTCGTTTTTAAAGGGCCGGCAACGCATCTGCAATTCCCCTGGTGTTGTGGTTTTTCATGGGCGGTAGTCACTTACCATCAGGTGAGCCGCAGGCTCGTTTGTCCCATCTCCTATAAAAAAAGATTACGCTACGATAAGACGTAATCGAATGGTAAGCAAAGAAATAAACTCTTCATAATATCAATAACTTTAGCTGTCCCTTTTGTATGCATGAAATAACTTCTAATATAGGTAATCTAGACTTACCTAATTATTCTCATTTACAAATCAAAGTACTTAGTTAAAAATTAATTAATTAAAACATTCCACGCTAATTAATAAATCGTAATATTTAATTGCCAAGTTTCATGCGAAATTTGATGAAATGTAATAAGGGAAGAGTTACGTGGTCGGGCCCCCACTAATTGTGCTATGTTGCTTGCACGGCTGACTTTGATGCCGTCGTGCACAGTCCTTTACCATTCAATGCATCCGAGTATGATGAAACTGCTGATGACAAAAGAGGCATTACGATGTACACCAGGCAGAACTTTTGCCGGTTTCGTGGCGTAGTGGTTTTGCAATGAGTTGCAGCGCTTAGGGCCTGTTTGTATGGCCTACAATTCATTGTTTCGGGTCTAGATGTTTGTCTTAGTGAAACTTATGTATGTAAACTGCATCCACGATACAGGAGAAAATAAAAAAAAAATCACGAAAAAGTGTGGAGGTACATTTTAAAAAACTCATAAAACCCCGTTAGGTTGTCTGAGTATTGTTCTTGAAATCTTGTGCAATTCAGTTTAGAGTACATTGACCTTTATCTCAGCACTTTCAATATAAGCCTGGGCAATTTAACGGTTTGTTTTAAAGTTGTTTACGGGAAAGTATATTATGCCTTGGTATAATTATCTCAGAACGTAAACGAGATCAAAGACAAGGAGCACTGTCTTTTTTATATGAGAGGGGACAAACGAGCATGCGGCTCAACTGGTGGTAAGTGACTATCACAACCCATTAACAACTGCAACACCAGGGGAATTGCACATGCGTTGTGCCGGCCTTTTAAAAAGGAGTAGGCTCTTTTCTTGAAGGTCTCTAAGTCGTATCTTTCCGGAAAAATCGCTGGTGGTAATTGATTCCACAAGAAAGTTGTGCCAGGAAGAAAACTTCTTCTAAATTGCACTGTGGTGGACCGCCAATCATCCAGGTGGCATGGATGGTATCGTGAGTTTTGTCGCGATGTGCGATGGTGATTTTGAGTGGCTGGAATTAGTCCGAACAATTTCTCGGAGCACTCCCCGTGTTAGATGCGATAAAATACGCAAAGAGATGCAACATCTCTACGCAGTGCCATTGAGTCAAGCCGATCTGACAGAACTCGGTCGTTGACGATTCGAACCGCTCTGTGCTGGATGCGGTCAAGTGGAAGGAACTGGTACTGGGGAGCCCCTGCCCAGAAATGGCAACAGTTTTCATTGTGGGGCGGAACCTGCGCCTTGTAAAGTTGCAAACGGTGTGCCGGTTTGTAATACTGTCCCGCTCTGCTGAGCACGCCAAGCTTTTTAGAGGCCAATTTGGCCTTCTCTTCCAAGTGACCACGAAACTGTACATCACTCGATATGTCGTCACCGAGAATTGTGATACTGGCTGAGGCAACAAGGGGAGTGCCTTGAAACTGAGGAGATACTACAAAGGGGTTCTTTTTAGCGGTAAACGCGCAAAAACTGGACTGGTAACTGGACTAGATTTAGTCGCTCCCAGTCCGAGACTGTTCAACAAAGTCTTCACTTCAGACACAAGTTTTGTCTTACTTAAGGGATACTTTAAAATACTACTTTAAGTTCGATCCGTAAACCGTTCATTCGGCACAAAAAAATTTAACCGATCGTGAGAACCTATAGAAAGGAAAATCGATTCGATCCAAATTCAATTGCAGTCACCATGAAGGTCGATTTTTAAAGTATTCACACACAATTGCATAAAGTCGGTTGGTGCAGGTGGCTCAGGGTCGTCGTTTGTAGCATTCCTTAGGACAGGCATAAGCCTGTCACAAATCCACAAGTCCACTGCTGAACATAGGTTCAGCAGTGGACCTGTGATGGGCTGTAATTAGGGTTGCTAGGTCTTAAAATCGTAAAGCCGAACAAACCGATGAGTTTCGCCGGACATTTGGGTGAAAAGGCCGGACAGCCTTAATTTATTAGTCTTAGTTTTTAGATCATAAAATCTTTGAAACAACAGTAAAATTTAATGAATCAGTCTTCTTTTTGGAACGAAGTTCTTTATTGGACGGTACGGGTATGGCGGTACGGGATGTCATAGTGTAGATGGCCTTGGCGGCGGAATAAGGAAGTGAGATGGAATAATATCCATCTCCCTATCTTGCCATCAAAGAAATATTATTTTATTTCAAATGACGCTTCATTTTAATAGACGCTAGTAATTCATTTATTTGTATTTGTTAATCAATAAACCTAGCAAGCTAACAGCATAGCAAAGTAGCGAAGTAATGAGCTTTGTAGCGGTTTCTAACGGTTGCCGTTGAGCAATCAGTTTCAAAATAGGAGGTTCAGATGCCTGGGTGATCAGTAATCGATTGCTGAAAACAGAATTTGGAAATTCAAAACCGTTCTCGAGATAATCGTGGGACAGACGGACAGACGGACAGACATCGTGAAGTCAATAAGTGACTTCGCAAGCTTCGCCACTTAATAATATAATACCTACGTTTATCAATATATAATAATATACTACGCAAGGAACTTTGTTCCAACCGAGTGTGCACGACACACGCATTTTTTTAAATTATCATTCATTACTTGCTACTATTGCAATTTGAAATTAACAAAATTTATAAAACTAATACGGCGGAGCGGAAACCAACACATGAAAAGTGAAAAAATTGTCAAATTTAAAAATCCTAACAAAAGCCGAACAGGCCGGACACCGTCTAAATTGACTAAAAGCCTTTTTTTTATATAGGTTGGGGTGACAAACGAGCACACAGTCCACCTGATGGTAAGTGGATGCTGTGGCCCATGGGTGCTGCTATTTTACTTTTGTATTCTGCGAGAAACCAGCGTGAATTCGAGAAAATAACGAATACAAATAGAGACCATTAATATTTTTAGCTTTAAAGCTACGGAAATAAAACGGTTATTTTGTCCGAGTAATGTTAAACAATCCTTTTGTTAGATTTTTATTAGGTGCAATGACCTTTATCTCAGAATTTATGATACGAGCCGTGGTAAATTAGCGGTGCAACACATTTTTGCAACACATTTAGTTTGGTTAGAGTTGTTCACGAAAAATGTATAATATGCCTTTACGATGTTGATTATCTTTATAAATGAAAGACCGAATTGGACTGTATAATAATAATTAACTAAAACTGTACCAAGTACATACATAACATAAACACTCACGCCTGTTACCCTGAGGAGGGGGGGGCAGAGACTACGGACTTCCATTGACTTCCATTTGGCACAATCTTGATACCTCTCTGGCCTCCTTTACATCCATATACCTACGCATACGGTTAAGGGTACTCTTAATCAGGTCCATCCAATATAAGTACCAATATATGGCCAATTTAGTCGACTAATTTTCGTCTAGTGTGTCCCTTCCCCACTCTGCCGTTCACTTCTGCAACATAAATTTGCTTTGTCAGTCTTTTCTAGTCCAAGGTTGTGGGGGCTATTCTCTGCGCCGACATCTGAAGCTGTTATGTGGGAATTCATTGATTATTTTTAGGTGTTTGAAGTTAGCGTTATCTTTCTGGCATAAGTTTAATTTCTTTCTTCTCAATCTTAAAGCTGCACGAATTTCAAACGTGTATTATTATAATTAGATGCCATAAAACTATATCAGGAGCAATTGTCTAAATTCCGATAGATTTTCTGGATTGTATAGTCTTCGAGGTTATTTAGAGCAATGTTTGGATGTCACGGACAATCGTAGACCGGGACACGATCTTGGCAAGCGGCTCGTACCGCTAGGCTTGCCAAGTTTTGTTCGGTTGATGAGACAAATATATTCAACGGAATACAATTATAACTTTAACAATAAAAGTCAAAGTCGACTTCAAAGTACTAAAAAATATGTTTTTTTTTTTTTTGTAATTCTTAAAAAAGTTAGTCTATATATACGTCCCACTGCTGGGCACAAGCCTCCTCTCATTTCTGAGGGGGTTTTGCGACAAGGAAAGTCCGTCGCGCTGCCCCGATGCGTATTGGCGAACTTCACGTCTTCGAAATATTTTTTTCTTGTTTCTCAGACATGCAGGTTTACTCACAATGTTTTCGTGGTACGTGGTAAATTATCACTTCAAATTGCAACTAACAATTTCATTAGTGCCGGCGCGGATCGAACTCGGGTGCTCACGTACTCTGAAATTTACAGCGAGCGCTAACCATCTGAGCTACCACGGTTCCTTCACGCATCTTGAGAATGGAATTTTTTCTCTATATTTACTAATTATTAAAATAAGAATTCACGACACTATTCCGAAGATATCCCGGACGTCAGTCTGAGCCAGATTAGAATGGCTCTCCAGCACCTTAAAAACGGTAAGGCCCCAGGCGAGGATGGAATTACAGCGGAGCTTCTGGAAGCGGGTGGAAAACCGGTACTTGAAGTCTTTCAGAAGCTCTTTAATTCCGTCCTCCATGGTGGCATTACACCGGAGGCGTGGAGCAGAAGTGCGGTGGTCTTGTTCCTCAAGAAAGGTGACAACGCTCTCTTGAAGAACTACAGACCGATTTCCCTTCTGAGCCGCGTCTACGTGCTGTTTTCGAGAGTCATTACGAATCGTCTCGCGCGCAGACTTGACGACTTCCAGCCTCCCGAACAAGCCGGTTTCCGAAAGGGCTTTAGCACCATAGACCACATACATACCCTTCGGCAAATTGTACAGAAGTCCGAAGAGTACAATTTGCTACTATGTCTGGCGTATGTGGACTATGAGAAAGCCTTTGATTCCGTCGAAATTTGGGCGGTGCTGCAGTCCCTTCAGCGGTGCCAAGTTGACTGTCGGTATATCGAAGTGTTGAAGTGCTTGTACAGTAGGGCTACGATGGCTATCCGAGTACAGAACCAGAGTACGAAACCTATCCAATTGCAGAGAGGTGTAAGACAGGGTGACGTCATATCCCCGAAACTCTTCACCGCTGCATTGGAAGACGTTTTCAAGCTTCTGGACTGGAAAGGATACGGTATCAACATCAATGGCGAGTACATCACTCACCTTCGATTTGCCGACGATATAGTCCTTATGGCAGAATCGCTGGAGGACCTAAGCACTATGCTCAATGACCTCAATAGCGTTTCCCAACGGATAGGTCTTAAGATGAACATGGATAAAACTAAGATCATGTTTAATGTCCATGTCACACCTATGCGGGTAGTTGTTGGGAACACTAAGCTCGAAGTTGTTGACGAGTATGTTTACCTGGGACATATAGTCCGACTAGGTAAGTCCAACTTCGACCGAGAGGTCAATCGACGGATTCAACTCGGTTGGGCAGCGTTCGGGAAATTAACGTACATCTTCTCGTCAGGTATACCTCAAAACTTGAAAACGGGACTGTACAATCAGTGCGTGTGGCCAGTGATGACATACGGAACTGAGACGTGGTCCTTCACTGCTGGCCGGATGAAGAAGCTCAAGGTCGCTCAGCGAGCTATGGAGAGGGCTATGCTCGGAGTTTCTCTGCGTGATAAACTTAGGAATGAGGATATCCGCAGTAGAACCAGAGTAACCGACATAGCCCAACTGATTAGTAAGCTGAAGTGGCAATGGGCCGGCCATATAGCTCGAAGAACCGACAACCGATGGGGAAGAAAGGTTCTCGAGTGGCAGCCTCGTACCGGTAGGCGAAGTGTAGGGCGTTCCCCCACGAGATGGAGTGACGACCTGGTAAGACATGCAGGAAGTCGATGGATGCAGGTGGCTCAGGACCGTGCTTTGTGGCATTCTTTGGGGGAGGCCTATGTTCAGCAGTGGACTTGTGAAGGGCTGTAATGATGATGATGATGAAAATAAGAATTAAAATATGAGGCGAAGATATAGCGCATAACATACATACAAAAAACACAGCCGTACCTCCTTTTTTGAAGTTGTATAAAAATTAATTTTACTATTTTTATTAACTTTATTAATTTCCGACATTTCGGGCGCTTTATAACACTCATGGTCATGGAGGGGAGTGAGATGTTTGACGGCCTAATGGTATAGTAAACGAAGACTACCTAAAGAAACGTCGGTTAATTAAAAAAGTTAAAACTAAACTCGATAAAATCCCTAAAATGACCTTAATTCAATGTGTAGTATTCGCTTAAATACGAGGGGAGGTTAAAACTTTCGCAAAATGAAAGGGAAAGGAGGTGAAATTGAAAATGAAATAATTTTGCGTTTTCCATATATTCTTCATTAACTCCAATACACTTCTCAAACCGTTCAAATAACATATTTAAACCTTCCAAAAAATGTTTTGTCAAGCTCTTCTAAATAGGCAGAAAGCATTCTCTTACTATCAGGTAGACTGCGTGCTCGTTTATCACCCGTGTATAAAAAAAAAATTATAGACATTTAAGTTAATCGACGGATTCAACTCGGCTGGGCAGCGTTCGGGAAGCTACGACACATCTTCTCATCAGACATACCTCAAAACCTTAAAATGAAATTGTACAACCAGTGCGTGTTGCCAGTGATGACTTACGGAACTGAGACGTGGTCCTTCACAGCTGGCCGTATGAGGAAGCTCAAGGTCGCTCAGCGAGCTATGGAGAGGGCTATGCTCGGGGTTTCTCTGCGTGATAAACTTAGAAATGAGCATATCCGCAGTAGAACTAGAGTAACCGACATAGCCCAACGGATTAGTAAGCTGAAGTGGCAGTGGGCCGGCCATATAGCTCGAAGAACCGACAACCGATGGGGAAGAAAGGTTCTCGAGTGGCAGCCTCGTACCGGTAGGCGAAGTGTAGGGCGACCTCCCACGAGATGGAGTGACGACCTGGTAAGGCATGCAGGAAGTCGATGGATGCAGGTGGCTCAGGACCGTGCTTTGTGGCATTCCTTGGGGGAGGCCTATGTTCAGCAGTGGACTTATGAAAGGCTGTAATGATGATGATGATGAAGTTAATGGGTCGGCTCGACCGGGGAAGGACCACGCTCTCACAGAACACCAGCGTAAAATAGCGGCTTAACACTGCTGTGTTTCGTATGGTGTGTAGAAAACCGGAGACATTTTTTATTGCAAACGAGGCATTCCATCTTAGTCCTCACGGGTGACAACACATCTGCATTTTGAATTGTAATCGAGGCTAGATGTAGATGTCTATGGGCCGCAGCAACCACCATTTACCATCAGCTGGACTGTGTGCTGGTTTGTCACCCTTATCCTATAAAAAAAATTGTATCCTATTAATATACTTGTATCACACATGTTGGACACTGACGACAATACAATTATTATTGTCCTCAATGGTGTGTCTTTCCTAGCGTAGTGGTGTTGGTAGTAGTTATGCTGGGATTAGTGGTGACGGTGATAGTGCACGCAATTGAGGGAGGGCGGGAGGTGCTCTTCAAACTAGGTAAGACACATCATTTTATTTTATCGAGCGGATGTAGGCAAGGTAATTTTTACCAACTTTAATATAATAGATTTCCGCAAAGTAACGCCTGATTCTATTAATTAAATTAGTATCAGTTTCTAAATGAGGTTCCTCCAATCGGAAATAAGCGGTAAAAGTTTCCAGGTACCTATCTTTTTTTTTCATTGTTGGGAATTATAATCCATTAATTTAAAAAATGAACCCGCCTGATTTCCTAAAGTTTATTGGAATTGCATAAAAAATTTGTACCTTTCAACCAATCTCGGAATAATCAGTTTTAAATTCGAGCGATTTGAATTGCACCCTTCAGTCCTTTAGTGACTTTCCTCGTACATATAAAACAGCACTCATGGTAAACTCAGTTTGTATACAGTTATGTCACTCACTGGAGTACTGCCAAGAGTTTTATTCTTAAAATTTTGCCCAAACATGCGGGGCTTCGGTGACGAGGAAGTCGCCGTGGCTATGGGCCTTGCCAACAGCTGAGTGATACATAGACACAGCTTGTCTAGACGGGTTGGACAATTAGTATCTTTTTAATTTTCTTTAATAAGGAAATTAGTCTGTTATTGTTTCTATTATGTGCTTAAAATTAAATATTATTATTGTTTTGTAGCCTAAATGCCTTGATAAGTCGTTACATTGAGGATGTTGCTGTTATTTAAAAAAAAAGTCCCGCCGGCTTCTTGCTGGTTCTTCCCAGGACAGAGGTTTTTTTTTCGAACCAGTGGTAATTAAACAAAAGAGTGACTTTCAATAAGAATTATTAGTTTCTTTTTCCTTAGAATCGTCGTTGTAGTAAAAGTGATATATAATATAAAACTTTTTTTTTTAGTAAACTTTTTTATGCAGTTAATCAAGATCAAGACAACCTTAAACTGGAAAAACTAAATGAAAAACGGTTGACCCTGCAGGCCGTGCCTGGAACATTGACACGCACACACGTACGGACACCCACGCACACGCACACGCACGCACGCACACGCATGCACGAACGCACGCACACACGCGCACGTACGCGCGCGCACACACACACACACACACAAAACGTGGAGATCTGATGAAAAGTCGCATTCTCATAATCGGACCGAAATCTATAACTTCCTACTTTTGAAAATTAATAATTTTCAATAATACTTAACACATGCCTGAATTGTGCGTTTTCAAGTGTTTACGATTACGACCTTGCTTGTGATTTCAGCGTTTTTTATCCACTTAAAAGTACCAAATGAGCTTAAGTTCAAACACGATTGAGCAAACGTTATGGCTTTTTTATTTTATTTTTCACTCCCGACGAAAACAGAGGCATGTTACGTTATAAGTGTGTAGTGTGTGTGAGTGTGTCTGTGTGTGGCATCATAGATTTTGATTAAGTTTTTTTCGTTTGAAAGGGTGTTCTTAACACGTTAATTGCCAATCACGCGACGTCGCGTGTTCCCAGTACTCTTCAATTTGGCCCCTCACGCGACGTCGCGTGAAGTGTCCGACGAGTTTTGTATGAAGCGTATCGCCTGGGCCGGAGCGTTATCGCAACGGTGTTTTTTATGGGCCTCTAGAGTAAGGACTGAGCTATCGTAAAGTGGGCGTGGCCATCCGAATCATGCGATAGTTTTAGTGCTACGTAATTGGTTAGTTCGCTTAGCGTCGCCGCTTGAGCCGGACGGCTTTCTTGTTTGTTTTTAGTTAGTTGTGAACAAATAATACGTATTTTTTTTGTAGTATAAAGTTATAATAATTATAATAAAACAAAATTTATAATGAGTGATCATCAACCTGGTACCTCTAGGGGTACGAAACGGTCAAACGAGATACCTTTGCGAGCGCAATCAAAACGTGTGTTGTTGCACGAATCGGATATTCTTGAAGCTTTAGGAAACTCTGATGAGGAGGATTTTGTGGGAAGTGATGAAGACGAAGATTTTTTATTGGGTGATGATGATGGAGACAGCTCAACCCTGGAGTCGGAAGAAGATGAAGAAGAAGTTATGTCACCGCTACCACCTAGTGAAATTCGATTTTCATCTGCAGAAAGGGAAGAGTTGAATGAAACGATTGAAGAGTCAGCTATGCCACATGAGTCTCCTGAACCTGCCACCGAAGGATCAACCTCACACTGGAGTACTTCTTGCTCGTCTATGAAACAAATACCATTCGTACGAGAGTCAAAGCTGCATGTAGAACCGCCATCACATCCAATAGATTATTTTTGTTTATTTTTCAATGAAGAATATTTGAGAATGATCGTGGAGTGCACAAACAGATACGCCGAACGTATGAAAAGCTCCAGTGAACATCGTCATGCGCGTGTTTCAAGATGGAAAGAGTTGACCGTTGAAGAGTTGAAAACATTTTTGGGCCTTCTGTTACATACTGGCACTGCAAAAATGAACCGATTGACAGATTATTGGAAGGGTCACTGGTTATATAAATCATGCTTTTCGAAATACATGTCAAGAAACAGATTTTTTATTATTTTACGTTGTATACATTTTACTCTCCCTGATGAAGAAGAAGACGCCACTGCTAGGCGTCTAAATAAATGTCAAAAAATAGTCGACAATTTCAATAATACAATGAATAATATATATTATCCAGGCAAGAACATATCTTTACACGAGTCGATGGTTTTATGGCGTGGCCGCCTGTTTTTCCGACAATGCACCAAAGGAAAACGCCACAAGTATGGAATCAAACTATACGTGCTCGCAGAACCGGATGGCTTGATTTTAAATTTCCACGTGTTTGCCAGCACAGAAGATGAAACAGCCGGAAAGGACCACACCGAAAAAATTGTTGAAAAATTGATGCAAAATAAATTGGACGTTGGCCACTGTATCTATATGGATAATTTTTATAATTCATATACCTTAGCTAGTAAACTGTTGGGTCGACTTACTTATTGTACCGGCACTCTCAACAAGAAACGTAAAGATAATCCACGCGTTATAACTGCGAAAAAATTAAAAAAAGGCGAGAATATCTCGCGGTATAGAAATGGAGTCCATATTGGTAAATGGAAAGATAAAAGAGAAATCCGTTATATATCGACAGAGTTCGCTGACGAGATGCAAGAAGTTACCAGTAAACGTGGTATTACAACACTGAAGCCATTGGCTATAGTACGTTATAAGGAAAGCATGTCAGGAGTTGATCTTCAAGATCAAATTATTTCATATTACCCATGCGAAAGAAAAACTTTACGCTGGTACTTAAAAATTTTTATACATGCAATGATGATGAGTTTGGTAAATTCTCGTTTATTATATAACAAGTTCTCTGGAAAACCTAAGCTTTCATTATACGACTTTAGGGAGAAAATAATTGAAATTTTTTTACCTGAAAATCCACAAATACCTGAATCCTCATCGGGAAATCGAAGTCAACAAAGTCATAAGTTGACGAAAATATACAAAAGGACGGAACGGATAATAAAAACGGGGCCAGAAAGAAAAGTGCAAGCAGTTGCAAGAAAAGATTGCCGAAATTGCTACAAAAATAAAAAACGAGTGCAGACTACGATGGAATGTAAGGATTGTCCTGATAGTCCGCCTATGTGCATGGACTGTTTTTTTATGTTACATACTTGTACCAAAAACTAATTTACCAAATATTATTTATGTTTTGATAAACCTTTAGATCTGATTTATTTACTAAGACTGATTAGAAATATATGTTCCTGATTGTTATCCTAATATAGTAAAGTTATTATAGTAGTTCTTTCCTAAAGTTGCTGTTCATTATAATTGTAGACTTCGGTGTCTAAAACATTTAGATTTTTTTTATGTTGCATGTTTCTTTGATATTTTGTTATTTTTTGTGTTATATAATTCAAATAAAAATTACTGATTCTAAAAATATTTAATTTTATACATTTGAACTCATAATTGCACAAAAGTGCTAAGGTATCACAAAACTCGACGTCGCGTGATGGGGCCCCTAAGGATAAATGTACACTCCACATGGCCCAACACGCCACGTCGAGTGATATATAACTATATTATATAAAATATTAAATATATATACTAAAACCATAAACACACCCGCAAATAGTATTTGCTGTACTTAAGAGTTATTTCATAAAAAAAAGTTTTAGGCCACCAGCACAAAACTCCAATTTTAGCTTTGGCAATGAACGTGTATCGAGTGTTCTTAGCTATGTTTAAAGAAAATATGTTCAGCCGTTTGAAGGTCATCAGCTCCTTGTGTCTCGGGGGTTGTTTAAATTTTAAATTGAAGTTATTATAGACTGAATCATATCGTTACAGCCCGTACCGGTGTATACCAGCAAAATGCTGCTGTGTTTTACGTATGGGTGTGCGTAAAGAGTGATGAGAATCGTGGTAGAGAAACTGCACATTTAACTGTTTGAGCAACGCTGTAGCTATACCAGTGGGGAAGGACAACGCTCTCACAGAATACCAGCGTAAAATAGTACCTTGACGCTGCTGTATTTCGTATGGCGAGTGTATAGAAACGGTGTTCCTTTTTACTGCAAACGGGGCATTCAATCTTAGTCCTTAGGGACGATAACGCATCTGCATGTTGACTCTTAATCAAGGAATAATATAGATGTCTATGGGCTACAGCATCCACTTACCGTCAGGTGGGCTGTGTGCTCGTTTGTCACCATTACTTCTATAAAAAATACTTGTAAAGGCGATGCTAATATAAAAAAAAAAACTTGAAATCAACTGTGCAGTATACAAGCAAAAATTTACAAACGGAAATAAATCTGTAACAAAATATAATGAAAACATGCAATTTACACTCAGTCCCCCTTACTGCCTTATTATATCATGAGTAGATGACGAATCCACGACAATTGCATACGACATTCGAGAGTATTCCCTGTGTAGGGCTGCCATCCATCCGAGTTTTTCCGGATTTGTCCTAGTTTGGAGGGAGTCCGGAGGTCATCTGGAAGGGATTCACTTAAAGTGTCCGGATGAAAGACGGACACTTAACGTTCCTTATTATGTTTGTTACCACGTAACACGTAATTATTTAGGAATTTTACGTATATTGTTTTGCTGCGGTTTAGTCAAGTATTACAAAACAAAAGATCAAATAAGCCATAATATAAATGAATAAGAAATAAAAATGAAAAGTATGTCTTTTTTGTAAACAGTTTTTAAAGGGTTTCCGGAAAAAAGTCTCAATTAGTCAATCAAAATCTATACATACCTACGTGGTAGAGCCATGGTACAACTATATCAATAGTACAGTTGTATCACGATTGGGTCGGCTCGACTGGGGAAGGATCACGCTCTCACAGAATACCAGCGTAATATAGAAGCTTAACGCTGCTGTGTTTCGTTTGGTGAGTGTCGTGAACCGGAGACCCTTATTACTGGAAAAGAGGCACTCCGTCTTAATCCTCACGGCTGTAAACGCATCTGCATTTTATTCGAAAACGAGGATAGATGTATATGATGTATCACCACAGCAGCCACTTAACATCAGGTGGACTGTGTGCTCGCTTGTCACCCTTATCCTATAAAATAATTATATTCTAGTTTTACTTATATAGAATACGGGTGATAAACGAGCACACAGTCCATCTGATTGTAAATGGATGCTGTGGCCAGTTGAACCGGAACCACATAAATTTCCACAGTTTTAATGGTTTTGTCCAAATTAGTTGTTACCCTAACTGTAAGTAGTTAGTGGAAGGTTTGCGTGTCCGTCACATCACAGAGTCTGCAGGTGCGTCGTGGATCGATTTTAATTAAATGTTGTTTTGAAATTCGACGCACTGTTTACGTCGTACTGCGGCCGTACCTGACATTTTTTTTGTAACACGACTCGTTTTCTTATAGTGGAATAAAGCGATGCAAAACATCTGTTTACGTGGTAGAGCTGCGTTGCAGCTATATTATGATTGTAGCACGAATGGGTCGGTCGGAAGACCAGCGTAAAATGGCAGCTTGACACTGTTGTGTTTCGTATGGTGAGTGTAGAGAACCGGAGACCCATTTTACTGGAAAAGAGGCATTCCATCTTAGTTCTCACGGGTGCCGACGCATCTGCATTTTGATTCTTTATTGAGGATAAATGTAGATGTCTATGGGTCTCAGCAACCATTTACCATCAGGTGGACTGTGTGCTCGTTTGTCACCCTATCCTATAAAAAAAAACCGGCCAAGTGCGAGTTGGACTCTGCGCACCGAGGGTTCAGAACAAATCCGTAGGTATATAAGTTTAAAATTATTAAAAATAGTTTTATTATATAATTTAACTAAAAATTTATGCTTTTCGCAATTTTTCCTTTATCTGTGCTATAAAACGTTGCTTCGTACCAAACTTCAAGATTCTGAGTTCACGGGAAGTACCCTGTAGGTTTTGATTCCCTTGCGAATGTCGAAAATTTGCGGCATAAACGGCTGTATCTTTTGATTGCGTTGGCTTAGAAGTTTGATTTTTTCACAGCTCCAAGGGACAGTAGACTTGAGTATTTGATATGAATTTCAGCTTGATACCTCCACGCGTTCCTGAGAAAAAGGGTCTTGACAGACAGACAGACAGACAGACAGACGGACAACAAAGTGATCCTATAAGCGTTCCGTTTTTTCCTTTTGAGGTACGGAACCCTAAAAAAGATAACCGGAGACCCTTTTTACTGGAAACGTAGCATTCGATCTTAGTCCTCCGGGGTAACAACGCAAATGTAGATGTCCAGTTACCATCAGGTGGACATTGTGCTAGTGTCTCACCCTTATTCTATAAAAAAAAAATATATATTTTTTTTATAGGAGAGGGGGCAAACGAGCATGCGGCTCACCTGATGATAAGTGACTACCGCCGCCCATGAACAACCGCAACACCAGGGGAATTGCAGATGCGTTGCCGGCCTTTTAAAAAGGAGTATGCTCTTTTCTTGAAGGTCCCTAAGTCGTATCGGTCCGGAAAAATCGCTGGTGGTAAACTATTCCACAAGGAAGTTGTGCGAGGAAGGAAACATCTTCTAAATCGCACAGTGGTGGACCGCCAATCATCCAGATGGTGTGGATGGTATCGGTAGTTCTGCCGCGATGTGCGTTCGTGAAATTTGGCGGCTGGGATTAATCCGAACAATTCCTCAGAGCACTCCCCATGGTAAATGCGAAAGAAAATGCTAAGAGATGCAACATCTCTTCGCAGTGCCAATGAGTCGAGCCGATCGGAAAGGACTCGGTCGTCGACGATTCGAGCCGCTCTGCGCTGGATGCGGTCAAGTGGAAGAAGCTGGCACTGGGGAGCCCCAGCCCAGAGATGGGAACAGTATTCCATGTGAGGCCGAACCTGCGCCTTGTAAAGTTGCAGGCGTTGAGCCGGCATGAAATACTGTCCCGCTCTGCTGAGCACGCCAAGCTTTTTAGAGGCCAATTTGGCCTTCTCTTCCAAGTGACCACGAAACTGCACGCTACTCGATATGTCGACGCCGAGGATTCCGATACTGGCTGAGGCAACAAGGGGTACCTTGAAACTGAGGAGATACGACAAAGGGGTTCTTTTTAGCGGTAAACGCGCAAACTTGTGTCTTCTGAGGATTAAACTGGACTAGATTTAGTCGCCCCCAATCCGAGACTTTGTCCAGCAAAGACTCGACTTCAGGCACAAGTTTGTTCCGGTACTCGGTGACGTTTTCCCGAGAAATATTGGCACGGCCGGTGTATAGAGCATCACCAGTGCTGTCATCTGCATAGCAATGAATGCTACCAGCTTGCAACATATCATTGATATGCAGAAGAAACAGCGTTGGTGATAGCACGCAGCCTTGTGGAACACCAGCGTTAATAGGCTTGTAGTCGGAGCATGCACCGTCTACAACGACCTTGATGCTCCGATCTGCAAGAAAGCTGGTGATCCAATTGCATAATTTCTCGGGAAGCCCATAGGAAGGGAGCTTCGAAAGAAGCGCTTTGTGCCAAACCCGATCGAAGGCCTTCGCAATGTCCAAACTAACGACCAATGCCTCCCCCTTGGACTCTACTGCCAACGCCCATCTATGAGTTAAGTAGACCAGAAGATCACCAGCTGATCGACCCCGACGAAAACCGTACTGGCGGTCACTAATCAGCTGGTGATCCTCAAGGTACCGCATGAGGTGGCAGTTTACAACGGATTCCATTATTTTGGAGAACAAGGGGGTGATGGCGATAGGCCTGTAGTTGGACGGATCTGAGCGGTCGCCTTTTTTAGGGATCGGGTGGACAAAAGCTGTCTTCCATGATTTCGGGACTACGCCTAGGGAGTAGGAGTACCGGAAAAGACGCGTTAGAACCGGTGCCAACTCCGGAGCACACATCCTCAGCACAATTGGGGGGATTCCGTCAGGCCCACTCGACTTGTGGATGTCAAGGGAGAGGAGTGCTCTGCGAACCGAGCGCTGTGAGAATCGCACATCCGGCATGGAGCACTCACACCGCGGGATGGTCGGCGGTGTGTTCCCCCCGTCATCAACAGTCGAGTTGGACGCAAATAGGGAGCCTAAAAGGTCGGCCTTCTCTTTTGCGTCGTGGGCCAGTGAGTCGTCCTCCCTGTGCAGAGATGGTAGTGATGGCTTACAGAAATTCCCTTGGACAGCCTTGGCGAGAGACCAGAATGCACGGGTTCCCGAAGGAAGGCGAACTAGTTTCTCGCCAATTCTGCCTATGTGCTCTGACTTTGCCTTGGCAATAACTCTTTTGAAGGACCTGGAGGCGAAGTTATACTTCTTTTTGAGTGAGCTGGTGTTTACATCCCGAGTCACCGAAGCCGCAGCCCAGGCTTGATAACACTCCTGCTTACTGCGTAATGCAGTCTTACAGGAGCGACCAAACCAAGGCTGAGATCTGCCTCCGATGGGTACCACAGATGATGGAATAAATAGTTCCATTCCCTGTAGCACTACATCAGTGACAGAGTCAGCAACAGCGCTGGGATCATCCGGCGAGAAGCAAACCCGCCCCCATGGGTAGGAAGCAAAGAAAGACCGCATTCCGTCCTAATCCGCCGACCTGTAATGCCAAACACGGCGGCAACTTGCAGAACGCAACCGCGAGGGGAGCGTGAGTGGCACCACACTCCGGATCAGACAATGGTCCGAAGAGCCAAGAGGGGCATCGACGGAAACCTGATATCTGTCCGGATGAGAGGTCAGCAGAAGGTCCAACAGGGAAGGTGTATGATCCTCAACATCTGGAATCCGCGTAGGCGATGTAACCAGTTGTGTCAGACCATATGCCAAGGCAAAGTCATAAACAGATCTCCCCGCATGATCGGTTAAACGTGAACCGAGCCATTCGGCGTGGTGGGCGTTAAAATCGCCAAGGATCACGATCTCTGCGGATGGGACCTGTTGTAGCAAGGAATCTGTAGCCATTTGGACGTGGTCGATGAGTCGGTCTGTTTCGGCATTACCGCTATGGGACCTATAGAGGCACACGTAGACGCGCGGATGGTCGTCGCTGTCTACGCGTAGCCAAAGGATGGACAGGTCCGAACCTTCAAGACTGCCGAGGCGTCGAGAACAGATGTCCTCTCTGACATACACGCAAACTCCAGCCCGAGGCACAAAGGAGTGCTCCAATTTGTACCCCGGGTAGGAGAGATACGAAGTATCAGCCGGAGAAGACACCTGCGTCTCGGTCAGAAAGAGCAAGGCCGGCTTCGCCGTCTCAAGATGGTAGTGGACGGCGTTTAGGTTCGAGTGAAGTCCCCTGATGTTGAAGAAATTCACGGATAGCGTGGCAGGGGTCGCCTTGGTCTTGTTGCTCAGTTTGCCCCGAGCAGTGATTGTGTTGAGCGGAATTTTGCCCCCCCCCCCCCCCCCCCCCCCAGAATACGCGGGGCAGCCTGAGCACCCACGCTCAGGAGTGGAATAGCATGGTCGTGGATGCTCAGCGAGGGATTCTCCAGGGGTACTAGTACCCTCCCGGGGTAGTTTATGACGTAATTCCGCTACCATGATGATGGGGGGGGGGGGGGAATTGGGCATCCGGTCACCTGCACTCACCAGACGAAACGCGGAAGCAGAACTTCCACTTCACGCCGGTATTCTGTGAGGTCGTGGTACTAACCCGGCTCGAGCCGGCCCATACGTGCAACAGCAAAAGCTGCTGCATGGCTCTACCACCGTTTAAGATTAATGTTTTGATTTTTTATTTGTTCCAGTGTTTCTGTGCGATGACTCTCTTCTACTGTGCGCACTGGCAGGCGTACGTGACGGGCACCCTGAAATTGGGCCGTATCGACGTCACGGAGGCCCAATACTCCATAATGGTCATACACCTCATCTCCGCTATCCTTGGCCCGGACTTTTGGGCCACTCAGGTAATGTAGTCCAACTGGATTCGGTTTATCACGTTAACATTTTGCAATGTTCGGATGATTTAATGATAAGGATGATTAGAATTTTTTTTCGATATAGATTACGTGTTCTTATTGAAAATAATTTTTTACTTTTACCGCTGGTTCGGAAGAACCCTCTGTCCTGGGAAGAACCTAGTTAAAGTAATTGAATAGTAGAAATAGTCACTAATTAAATAAGCTTAATTTTTTAATATATTGATCAGTTTATAGAATACTGCAGGTCACTTAAGTTTTTCTATAAGTTATAAGCCTGTAAAGGCATCCATAACTTTTTCTGCCACCAGGGCGGCGCCACTTGCGAATGAGGTAAAATATATGACAGATCTCATGCGGGGAAGTTAACTTTTTAGAAAAGTGTATAGATTAATGTTTCTTTCTAAAATATTAGTTATATTTTATGTTAATTAGATTAGAAATGTTTAAGTTTAGCCCGGGGAGCGGCCAACGCTCCGTGTGTGTTAGTATAGAGCTGTTCTATATATAGCGCAGTACTTCGGAATATTGATAGCGTGATTTAGGCTTCGGTGCGTTTCGCTTGTGGCGCGACGATAGCGCCGCCACAAGCCTAAACCATGGCTTTGCATCCGCCATTCGACTAATGTGAACCACTTTAGGACTGATACAAGCATTTTAAGCTTACCAGGTGCGGTTAAAGGGAATATTAGTAATGTTGATTGTTAACAGCGGAGCTAGATTTTTTCCTTAAAAAATTATACTGTATCGTTTGTATCTGCATATATTATAAACATAAAAAATACTTCAGTATCCGAATATCAAAGATCATTCACAAAATCCATCTTTATGTGAGGAATTTAAAATCAATTATCGGTTGTTGAGGCAATCGTTATTATCAAATCATCCGATCATTACAGAATGTAGTCACAATGCACATTTCATGTCTACAAAATAATTTCATAACAATTGGTTGATGCCTTTGATAGGTACAAAAGAATTAAAAATTCCCACATGACACTGCGTGGCGCAAAGAGAAGCGAGTATAGAGCTAGATAAGTTATAGAACTGCTAATTTTAAAATTATGATTAATAACGGGAGAAGTGAAGTTTAAGTTGTTGTATAATATTAATTTAAGTTTATTTTTTATAAAAATAATTCGTTAAGAAAGTACTGATTATATAAATCTGCTAAATAAAAATATCAAAATTGTATACAAAAATTAAATACCTAATAAAATCAAATTGAATGTTAAATGAAATTCCAATTGAATGTACTTCTAATATTATAATGTCTTTAAAGCATTTAAAATACTTTTACTTCAAAATGTTAATTGATTTTGTAACTAATTAATTAAGTGTAATCAATGAGGATTAAAAGTTTTTTTATTTATTTTATTTATAAAAAAATTATATAAAATAATTTAATTTACATAAAAATTGTCAGTGTATGTGTGCCTGTTATAAAATTCTACTATACTTTCTAAGGGGCGGTATGTTGTATTAAGTTCCAAATTCAAAAATTTGAGGCTTTGCGTATATAACATGTCTGCCACGTTAGGTGGGCGGCATCGAAGTACGGTACTCTCTGGGCGGTGTAGCAGTAGTGGGCGCGGCTCTCTCGCTGGGGACACTTGCTGCCGCGATAGTAGGAGGCGGCGTCGGCAAGAATGGCTCTACGGTTGCAGTGAGCGCGCCATTACGATAACATTGGGTGCTTGGGGGTTGAGGGTGTAGAGAGGTCTTTTTTGCATGATGTTATTTTCATATTTGTATAATATCATGTACGATTAGTAGGTTAATCAGATTCCCGAAAAATATTTCATCTCATGAGAAAAATTTTATAATGCCAATCTACGTAAATCTTGATTATTTCACACAGACTTCCGAAGCTAGTTTGTAATCATCATTGCAACCTCCCTAAGGTTAAGGTTCTCTGCATAATATGCGTGCCTCAATTGTTGAGAGCCCAAAAAGAGTAGTTACTATAGTTGCGTTTTATCGGAGTTCTACAGTTCGCAAATTGGCAACCGCTACGCCAATGAAACCTACTTATCTATTACCGTTAACGTATCAGACTTTAAATATATTATTGCTGGAGTCTTGCGTTGCTAATTTTGAGAGTAAAGGAGGAGCACGAAAACAAGCCACCCTGGTAGGTAGGTGGACTTACATCTTGATTTTTAAATATATAATTTCGGACAAATTCCTCGCGATATTATCTTATCTTACTTTTAATTTTCATTAATTCTGTTTCTTATAACAAATTATTATGGTCTTCTATCCTAGACGCTTATTGCATATATTTAGTAATTGAGATGTGATTCATTTTTCGGGACTCTGCTGTAACTGTATAAATTAATTATTCAGATAAAACAGTATGTAAGAATCATATGTGACCCCCACGCACCCAACGTGATCCGTTTAAAACAATCCCTTTAGATTTAACTCTCGTACATATTGTTGTCAATATAGTGTAGAGTTAAATAATAACAGAATCGTCGGCGTATTTATTTTAGACTTGTACACAAGGCCACACACCTGATAATTGCATTTAAAATATTTTTTTTAATTATAAAATTTTGTTGCAACTGAGTAAATTGTTATTATAAACGAGATCTTAAATATTTTTTGTCTGTTAGCGCCAAAGTTGTCTAATCAAATTATTAGAGTAGACGATAGACCTTGGCTATGGCGTAATTTAACATGAAGTTAACTCTATGTAGAGTTAACTCTATGTCGATCACCAGCAAGACATGATTTATCGGCTGGGAAGAGTTCTAATCCTCTTCAACTTTTTACAATAGTGTGAATCAATTAATACTATTATAAATACATAAAAATACGTCAAATTTTTACGACACTCGTTTTGCTACAGCAATTTGTGATGCCGTGTGTACAAGCTATAATAACGATTTTGTTAAAATTTAATTTCGATTATTCGATGGTATTTTGGTTTCGTCGCTTATTAATTATCATGTGGGTTTTTTTAATAGCATGTCTAGGTTGATACTACTCTATAGCTGTTGGGTTATGCTCATCGTTATTAATTTTTATTTTTTCATTTCATAACAAACTTGCACTACTTTATCATTTTTTTTTTCTTGATAATACTTAGTTTTGTTATTAGCTTCTTAAATTGACGGATGAACTGATTTTAGCTGATGTGTTTGTTATGATATTTAGTTTGTAACTTTGAGCATGGCCTAAAGTTGTATAGAGTTTATTTTTCCAATGAATTAAGTTGTTGTAATATCTTGTAATTATCAATGTTTCGTAATATATGTGTTTTTAAAATCGTGGATCTTCACTCATTCGGATACATCATTCCATCACTCATTACACAAACATACATACCGTTTGATTTTTAAAATTTTTAGGAGAAACTGAAAATGTTTGTATAATTTTCTTATATTTCCTATTCATTAAATATAATCTAAATTTAATTTTTATAAAGATAAAAATTTTATGTAGTTAACTAAAGGCACGTGAAAAGTTTTTGTTGGTATTATGGGAAATATTTTTAAAATGCCGAATTCCACGTTACGTCTCTTATTACCTGACATCTGAACACGACGCACGGAACAAATATTTGTATCACCTACAAATAATTGTTCCGGGTCTGGATATTTCTCCTCGTGCAATTTATGTATGTAAAATCCTTGTATGGGTGTAAAAAAACACGTCAATTTGTGGCTACAGCATAAGCAAGGAAATTATGAAATCGCCACATTGTTGGACACGATTAAGTTATGTAAAACTAACTTCTGGGACATAAACCGCACAGATTCTCAGCGTGGACTTGCCATTGAAACTGCAAATGTGCGTGCTCGTGTTCGCCACGCAACTGCTGTTCCTCGCCAACTTCGCCACAACTTTCCGTGTTAGGGGCTGCGGGAAGAATGGATCTACTGTCGCTGTAAGACCGATCCCATCGGCCAAAGCCAATACACTGTTTAGAAACCGTAGAGAATGTTTGTAAACTGGTTAAGATTGAGAACAACTTGTCACATTGAATTGTCTAAAATCTTATTTGTTTTCAGACCTTTAAATTACTTTGAAACAATTTGGAATAGTGTGTGAAGGGTCTCAGTAAATACTTCGGAATTCTGATATCCTATAGTCGTTTACAAATGTTCTCAACATTTTGACGGTGGATTGGATTTACTAACGGTTATATGGTACTCCTGCACATTTCAATTCGCGCTTTAAATATGGCATCTGTTATAACACTATTTATTTTCTTTCTTTGGTTACGGTCACTTCTATTTGCATATTTACGAAGAGTCACGCTCTTTACACGCCGCAGTGCAAATCTACTTATAGAACATGCTTTAATATCAAAGGCTTCTATGTATACTACAAGACCAGTAATTCAGAACAAAAACTGTGTCACAGCTGTGGCTTGCGCAGGTGCCAGCCGTGTGGGTAGCTGGCCCGGTAAATAAGCCTACTTATCTATACAAATAAATAAAATTGAAGTGTCTTGTCTGTTTGTTCTGGCTAATCTTCGAAATGGCTAGACCGATTTTGGCGGGACTTTCACTGGCAGATAGCTGATGTTACGAGGGTGGATTGAAAAGTACTCGGCCTAACCAAAAAAATAAACAAATACTAAATCAGTTATATTTTTATTTTTCTACATAATCACCATCAAGTTCAATACACTTTTGCCACCTCCCCTTCCAAGCATTTAGACCGTTGAAAAAAAATGATTCTTCCTTAGAGTCAAAATATGCGTCTACAGCTGCTTTGACCTCGTCGTTTGTCGAAAATCTTTGACCTCCCAAGTGCTTTTTTAGGTTAGGGAACAGAAAAAAGTCTGATGGTGCCAGATCAGGTGAATACGGCGGATGCGGTAACAGTTCAAAGCCACAGTTGTGAATTTCAGCCATTGACTGTACTGACGTGTGAACACGGGCGTTATCTTGATGAAACAGGACTTTTCTTCTGAGCATTCCTCGACGTTTTTCTTTTATTTCCTCTCGTAAACGACGTAGTAAGGTGCAGTAGTAATCAGAGTTTATATTCTGACCCCTTTCAAGATAATCAATCATAATCACACCTTTCGAGTCCCAGAATACTGAAGCCATCACCTTATTTGCCGACAAAATCGACTTAGCCTTTTTAGGGGGTGGTGAACCAGGTCTTCTCCACTGTTTTGATTGTTGTTTTGTTTCCAGTGTACAGTAATGAACCCATGTTTCGTCCATAGTAACAAAACGATTCAAAAAATCATCTGCATCGGCTTCAAATAACTCCAAACAGTCGCGTGAAATAGTCAATCGCGTCCTTTTTTGTTCAACTGAAAGCAGTCGCGGAACCCACCTCGCAGACACCTTGTGGAAACCCAACTCGTTGACAATGATGTTTTGAGTTCGTTCATAAGAGATGCCTATAATCTCGGCTATCTCTCTAATTTTTAATCTGCGGTCTCCCATTATTAAATCAAGTACTTTTTTAATATTTTCGTCAGTAGTTGACGTCGAAGGCCTTCCAGAGCGGGGTTCATCTTTCACACTCTCTCTACCACGCTTAAATTCTGCTATCCATTTTTTGACGGATGAATATGACAGAGCACAATCGCCTAATGTACTGACCATGTCATCATGGATGGCTTTTGATGATAGCCCCTTCTTATGGAGGTACTTAATGACGGCACGCTGCTCGATTTGCTCCATTCGCGGAAATTATGTCCGATTACTTTGTTAATAAATTTATAAAATCACAACTAATTATCGCACACGTTTCGAACTTCACACAATGAACTAGTCTGAACTGAACTAAATAATGTGGGTAGATTTGATTTTTAGAATTGAATGGATCTGTGTTAGGCCGAGTACTTTTCAATCCACCCTCGTATAAAGAGTAACTTAGGCTATTTTGTTGTAGAAATAGAATAAGGGTTCCGCGGAAAAAAAATTAAAACCCTAAATAACACGTAGGCGAAGTCGTGGGGAACAGCTAGTCTGAAATAATCTTCACATCACGTTGACAACATTAGTAATGCTGTCATAACTAAAACGCTGTCATTACTTATGTGCATAAGTAATGACAGCGTTTTCTTAGTCACATTAAACAAAATCTGTGTTAGATTGTTGAAAACAACGATCTCGTAGTTTTTAAAACAAAATAAAAACTAGTTTTCTCGGTCGCTCGCAGTGGACTAAAGAAGTGACGGGGAATTGACCGTAACTTAGTGGTAATGCCCGTCTATAAATATATATAAATATATTATAGTAGTGTACATAGAAGTCTTTGTTTAATAATTTTAATTTAATTATTTTAATGTTCTGGTCTTGTCGTTTGTAGGTCTACACGAATAATAAATAATTTATAATTTCGTTCTTAAGTATGTATATTGTTTATTCCCGCCTTTGCCTTTACGTTTTGAAATTTAAGTATATCTCTACAAAAATCGGATGTGATGAGACCAATGAGTGAAGATAGCACAAACGATGTATTTATTCTAAATTCGCTGGTATTAATGGCATGTTTTTATTTCTCTTTTTCTGTTGTCGCCGCCGCCGACCCCGCTCCGACGCCTCGAACGTAACTGCATGCCGCCATACTTGTGCACACGTCTACATACCGTGTGAACAGCAGCTACCCACCATCAACATCAGCATAAACCTGATGTCGAACTATGTCGTGGTCCTCTTGACGCTCTCCCTCGTTTTCGGCTACGTAAAAGTCATTATGAAAGGTGGAGTGGGCAAGAACGGCTCCACGGTCGCAGTAAGAGTTCACAATTTTGTAACGTTGCTCCTGTCTTACGTCGGGTGTTATGTCTGTCAAATGTGATGTAATGAATGCACATCACGGGTTACGCATAATCTGATTTATATGAATCTTGGTAACTCTTAATATTACCTGGGTATTTAATAATAATTGTCTACCATTAAATCACTGTTAATCGGGGATTATTGCAGTGCAATTATTTGCATAATATGTACACGTTGAAGAGAAACGCGTGTTTGTAAGGTATATTGATGACGTTAAGTTATATGTATGTATGAATATAGTCATATTGTACTTTGTCATTATTATAGCATGCGCCTGTATACGTAGAAGCTTAGCTTTGACAATTTTCAAAAATAATGACATGTAGAGACATGACAGTAATTGGGGTAGTCTATATATATATATATATATATATATATATATATATATATATATATATATATAGTATATTATTTTGAATAGACAGTCTCCTGTTCGACATCTGAACAAGCATTAACATCACACAATCTGCGTAACGTTTAGTGTTATGACGTCACATTCAATTCAAGGTAGAACCACAGCGACTAGGTATCTGTAGCTAGACGCAGGACTAATTTATGTGATTAATTAGCTTTTAGTGCTTCCATGTTCATTAGTGCTTATCTCATTATTTTCATACGCAGACGTGGTTTGATTTTTATATTTTATACCCTAGTAATTATATCGACAGTCAAAGCTTTGTGGGCGTAGCATAGAATGGAAAATAATAATTTTCGTTCAGTTTAAATCGCAAGAATACTTATTATTATGCTTTTTTATAGTATATTGTGACAAACGAGCACACAGTCAACCTGATGGTAAGTAGTTGCTGCGGCCCATAGACATCTACATCTATCCTCGTTTGCGAATCAAAATGCAGATGCGTTGTCACCCGTGAGGACTAAGATAGAATGCCTCGCTTCCAATAAAAAGGGCCTCCAGTTCTCTACACTCACCATACGAAACACAGCAGTGTTAAGCTGCTGTTTTACGCTGGTATTCTGTGAGAGCGTGGTCCTTCCCCGGTCGAGCCGACCCATTCGTGCTACAACTATACTACTAATATAGCTACAGCATAGCTCTACCACGTTGAAAACGTTTACCACTGGTTCAGAAAAAAACCTCTGTCCTGGAAAGAACCAGCAAGAAACCCAGCGGGCCTTTTTTAAACTTAAATGTACAATACATACAATACAATAATATGTTATACAGTTAAATATGAAAACACAACCGTATGATAGTGACTTAAATAGAGATATTATCAATTACGTATTCTTTAGTAGTATAATATTAATAAAAATTTTAAATTTTTGATAGATAGGTCCAGCATATTTCCTGGGACTTTCTGGGATTACCGATTATTTGAATTCGAGTTACTGGTATCACTAGTGCACGCTTGTTTTGAAATCACTATTTTTAATAAATCTGTTTTCGTGTTTGTTTATCGATATATTATCCAGATGGTAGATCGCTTTTTCTGCTTAGGAGTTTATCTTGATTGGTACTTGGTAGTACCCTCTTGTCTATTTTTATCACCGAGAAGCTACCCACTACTGTATTCTGATTTAAGGGTATAGAGTCAGGTCGTGGGCTTCATCCTAATCCTCAGAGATGGCAACGCAAATTTATGTCCAAAATTGAGGCTCAGTAGCTACTTACCAGTAGATGGACTGTTCGCTTGCTTATTACTTGAATAAAATAAAAAGAAGCATATTAGAATTAGCGATGGTGTTCACTTATTTTTACCGTCCTGTTTCCGACATAGGCCGTGTAGAAGCGGCTTAAAATAATCTATCACCCAATTTTGTCCCGTAAGAGGTGATTAAGGAAAATATATTTAGACGTGGTAGAGCCAAGCTGCAGCTATATTATGGTTGCAGCATGAATGGGTCGGCTCGACCGTTGTAGGACCACGTGTAGAAAAAACTCACCATATGAAACACAGAGCATTGAGCTGATATTATACCCAAAGATGCAAAAACCAAGGGAAATCATGCTCAATTTATTGTAAGAACACCTTTTCACGTACACATGTGTATCTAAAATAATTTGCGACCAACAACATGGTTTTAGTTGCATATGTGTGCGTCCAGCAGTGAGCTTTTACGGGCTGTTAAAGAAAGATGGAAGAAATAGGTGTGTGTGGGTGCGTGTAAAGAAGT
Source organism: Parnassius mnemosyne (assembly GCA_963668995.1). Taxonomy (NCBI): domain Eukaryota; kingdom Metazoa; phylum Arthropoda; class Insecta; order Lepidoptera; family Papilionidae; genus Parnassius; species Parnassius mnemosyne. Next base: position 71,966,552 of record CAVLGL010000001.1, read on the forward strand.
TGAGCATGATTTTGACATCACGTGAAATGTAGATTGCGCTCGGTCTATCCTTATGTATTGGTCTAAGTTGGTAGGTAATATAAATTGTTTAGCCATGTTTGGCTTTTATGAGTCATAAGAGCTGCCATTTGTTCAAATAAAAGCTTACGTAGTAGAGCCAAGCTGCAGCTACATTATGGTTGTAGCACGAATGGATCGGCTCGACCGGGGTAGGACTACGCTCTCATAGAATAACAGCGTGAAATAACAGCTTAATTCTGCTTTGTTTCGTATGGTGATAGCAGGAAACGAGGCATTCCATCTTAGTCCTCAGGGGTGATAACGCATCTGCATTTGGATTCTTAATCGAGGATAAATGTAGATAGTCTATACTATAAGCCAAAGCATCCACTTACCATCAGGTAGACTGTGCTCGTTTGTCACTCTTACTTTTATAAAAAAAAGCTATTGTTACAGTTATGATTGGTGAAAATTGTATGTTACTATTTGTTATATATATATATATATGACAAGATAATTTTTTTAACGTATTAAACATAATAATAATGTCCTCCAGACCGAATTTCGGTCACGGCGGCCAGCCATGATGGAGACTAGCCACCTGCGCAGGACAGGATTATATTGCCCGAGTGTATCCGCAAGCACAAGTACACTCTATTACCTCACTCTCATCTCTCATAGTCGTAGAGGTCGGTAATCCGACACAACCGGAGAGAGATAAGGCGCAGGATTAACGGCTTTACGTGTTTTCGGAAGCCAGGGGTTAAACACCGCCAATTTCTTGATTCCGGGCTGCCACTGAGAATTTTTTGAGAAAAATACCAATCACTGTTTCAGTATTTGTTTATTAACTTATTTATTGTATTAACCCTTCTCTTTTCCTCTTTTTATTTATGTTCACTGATCTACTTTTTCCTAATCCGTTAGTATTTTTTTTTATAATAGGGTGACAAATGAGCACACAGTTCACCTGATGGTAAGTGGTTGCTGTGACCCTTAGACATCTACATCTATCCTCAATAAAGAATCAAAATGCAGATGCGTTGGCACCTGTGGGGACTAAGATGTAATGCCTCTTTTCCAGTAAAAAGGGACTCCGGTTCTCTACACTCACCATATGAAACACAGTAATGTTAAGCTGCTATTTTACGCTGGTATTCTGTGAGCGTGGTCCTTCCCCGGTCGAGCCGACCCATTCGTGCTACAACTATAATACAGCTGCAGCGTGGCTCTACCACGTATAAAAGTAGTAGTATATCGCACCCTGCCCGTTAATATTTCTCTTCTTTTCATTTAATTCGTTTTTTTGATTGTCTGAAAGAGTTACTATGTAGTAATGAAACCGTCTTTTGTTGTCCCTCAATATTTGCTTATATTTATCATTTATTTATTTATTTATTTATAATTGCATATATGTAATGTAATATAATATTTATAATAATAATTAATTTATATATTATATTATATTTATTATATTAATATTTCCTTGGCGTACAATAAACAGTATTTATTGTATTGTTATGTAACTGATTATAAAGACGATGCAAATTGTATTAATCCCAGCCGCCAAATTTCACGAACGCACATCGCGGCAGAACTCCCGATACCATCCACACCATCTGGATGATTGGCGGTCCACCACTGTGCGATTTAGAAGATGTTTTCTTCCTCGCACGACCTCCTTGTGGAATCGATTACCATCAGCGATTTTTCCGGACCGATACGACTTAGGGACCTTCAAGAAAAGAGCGTACTCCTTTTTAAAAGGCCGGCAACGCATCTGCGATTCCCCTGGTGTTGCAGTTGTTCATGGGCAGCGGTAGTCACTTACCATCAGGTGAGCCGCATGCTCGTTTGCCCCCTCTCCTATAAAAAAAAAAAATAACAATGACTTGAATCACAAACCACGTTTGCGTATATGCTGTGTTTGTTTTCTGTTGTGCTTGACTTGTAGCATGATTAGTTTTTTTCGTATTTGCTATTTTGTGTTTTATTAACTTGATGATAAATTACATATTTCTTCGTTAGATTTGGCTTTAGCTTTATTTGTTTGTGCTTGTTGTTATGTGCTTTTTTTTCTGTTTTAATTGTTTTATTAATATTGGAACATTGGCGGCAAAATTTGAATTTGAAAATTGTATGTAATTTTGTTAATTAATTCTCAAATTAAAGGAACGAATTTCGCTACTTACTTTCATATTTTTAAAAACATTTGAAAACAAGTTTATGTAAAAAATATACATATATATACCACGTTTTTAAAGCGGACTTAAAAATATTTTTTTTTCACATTGTCATCCGATACTGAACTATCTTCAAAATTTTAAGTCTCTTGCTCATCGGGAAGTTAGTTTGTAATCAATTATTAAATTCGACCCGCACAGACAACACGAAAGCAAGTTAATAAAAACGTGGTATTAAGAAATGAAATCGTGTAGTTTAAAATGTTTGCCGCCAATCTAAGGTTCAGCGTTTCTGTTATAAAACATAAAGCCAATTTTGCAAAATAATAAATTCTCAGTCAATGAGCGAGCAAGAATATACTATGTGGAAACGCTAGACCAATAACGCCAAATGTCTCCTGAGCCCGTGTTACAGCGCGACCTTCCCCAGGGCACCAGCATTCTGTCCCCGGTGATACCGTTCTCCTTCGTGGTGGTGCCGGCGTTCATCATCTTCCAGAAGAGCGAGTCCCACGTGTACGAGAATCATCCGTCGCTCTACATCATCGCCTTTGGAATGGTGGCCGCGAAAGTCACCAATAGACTTGTGGTGAGTGATGAAATTGCCAACAAAACAAACAACAGTTTACACGCGGTAGAATTGAAAGCTTCAGACAACGAGACCGAGACAATAGGAAACACAGTATACTGTATTCTATCTCATTCTTTCGCATATGTTTATGCTTCTGTTTGTCTCTTTTTAGTGTCGCCTTTCCATTTAAGTGTGGCGGTGGCGTTAGGAAATACACTACCTCATTTCGTTCCGTGCGATCAGACGTATATTGCCTGATTCCTATATTCGTGAAACGTTTACTTCTCTGTAACGATCCGTTTCATTACGAGGTGCATGCAAAAACAGTGTATATTACAAACTATTACATCAACTTCGGATGACTTACCGTTACAGCCTATTAAAATCCACAACTGAACATAGGCCTCCCCCATAGATTGCCCCATAGGGGGGATATTTGCCATAGTTGCCACGCTTGGCAAGCGAGTTGGCAACCGCAGTTTTTCTGCCGACTTCCAAAAAGGAGACGGTACTCAATTCGACTGTATGTTTTTTTTATAGATGTTACCTCATAACTTTGTACTGGGTGAACCGATTTCGATGATTCTTTTTTTATATGAAAGCTGATAGTTCACGTGTGGTCAGACCAATAATTTTTGAGTTATTCTTAAATAACTTATATTGAGGTCGGCTGTACAACATTTTTAATTTTAAATTATTTAATTCATTATTACTCATTATTAGAAAGATGCTGATATAGCCATCTCCTGATTTGTTTCCCTCTGTCACCTGTTACGACACCCACGGGATGATATGGAGTAGTGGATATTCTTACACCGCCACTACACGATAAGATGTCATGCTCGCTTAAAGGTCTCTGTTTGCGGCCAGGTCGCATAACGTGTAGTCAATATCCTTTTAATTATACATGGTAGAGTCATGCTGCTATATTATGGTTGTAGCATAAATGGGTCGGCTCGACGGTGAAGGACCACGCTCTCGACGAATACCAGTGTAAAATATCTGCTTAAGGCTGTTACGTTTCGTATGGTGAGAGCCGGAAACCGGAGACCCTTTTTACTGGAACGAAGCTTTCCACCTTAGTACTCAGGGTGACAACGTATCTGCATTTTGATTCTTAATCACATAATACAGCATCTACTTACCATCAAGTGGATACAGTCCACCCGTTTGTCACCCTTATTTTGTAAAAAAAACCATCGCACGCATTTGCCGCGTTGAATAACGCATAATACTAAAATATTACTAAAATATGACGAAGTAAATAATGCTATATCTAAATTAGTAAATTGGTTCGATGTTAATAATTTGCATTTAAATGGCACTAAAACAAAATGTATGAAATTCGTGACTCCAAATGTCAAACAATTAAATACTAATGTAATTTTAAATGGGGAGAAACTGAGTCTTGTAGATACCACCATTTTTCTTGGAATCACACTAAACGCGAAGCTTCAATGGAGCCCCCATATATCAAAACTAGCAAGCAGACTTAGTTCTGCAGCATATGCTGTAAAAAAGATTAGAAGTCTAACCAGTGTTGAAACAGCTAGACTAGTTTACTTCAGCTACTTCCATAGCATAATGTCGTATGGTATTTTGCTATGGGGACACGCAGCTGACACTGAAATTATATTTGTTTTGCAAAAGAGGGCCATAAGAGCAATTTATGATTTAAAGCCTAAAGAGTCGCTGCGACAAAAATTTAAGGAAATTAATATATTAACTTTGGTCTCTCAATACATTTATGAAAATGTAATGTACGTACACAAAAATAAAAGTAGTTTTACAAAAATAAGTGATATTCATTCTGTAAATACTAGGAACAGACACAAGCTAGTAGTACCAGTTACTCGACTCCATCGAGTCAGTAATTCATTCTTGGGGCGATGTATACGCTTTTACAACAAAATTCCAGAAAATATACAAAGTTTGACCTGTTCAAAGTTCAAAAACTTTATTAAACTAAGTTTGTATAAAAAGGGTTATTATAATATTAAGGAATTTATGGATGATAATAACCCCTGGAAATGAGGTGATCGCTACCAAGCTATTTCTAATTTGTTGTGTTGTTAATTTGTGTAACATCATGATTGTAAGCTGTTATTTTAAAAAAAAAGTCCCGCTGGGTTTCTTGCTGGTTCTTCCCAGGACAGAGGTTTTTTTTTCAAACCAGTGGTAATTAAACAAAAGAGTGACTTTCAATAAGTATTATTTATAATCTATATTGAATAAAAAAGTTTCTGTTTCTGTTTCAATGTTATTCACAAAAAGAAAAGTACATATAAGACAGACAGCCATTTTGTCGCGTTCAGATTTATTATAGCTAAAGTATGAGACGAAAACTGTTCCGTTTCAGGTGGCCCACATGACAAAGAGCGAGATGGATTACTACGACTGGTCGATGCTGGGCCCCTCGATGCTGTTCCTCAACCAGTATTTCAACAATGCACTGCCTGAATACTATGTGCTGTGGATGTGTACGGTGAGGATGCAGTTCTAGTATATTTGTTCATTATTTTCTTTAACTAACTAAGCTAACCCCCACTATATAAATTTCACAAAAACAAACGACCAGGCCCGAAAAAATCATTAGTAGCCCATAAAAATACTGTGAACAATTTGTTCCGTCCGATATTCGAACTCGCGGCCCCAGCGCCGCAGCTCATTGCTAAACCACAGCGCCACGAAGCCGTCAAGTTAATTAGTCTAGTTTGGTTATGACCTAAGAAGAGATAAAGACCTAACATTTTTTTTTTTAATAATATAAGGGTGACAAACGAGCACACAGTCCACCTGATGGTAAGTGGTTGCTGCAGCCCATAGACATCTACATCTATCTTCTATTACAAATCAAAATGTAGATGCGTTGTCACCCGTGAGGACTAAGATGGAATGCCTCATTTCCAGTAAAAAGGGCCTCGGGCCACCTGCACTCACCAAGCGAAACGCAGAGGTAAACCTCTACTTCACGCTGGTTTTCTGTGAGGTCGTGGTACCACCCCGGTTCGAGCCGGCCCATCCGTGCGACAGCAAAAGCTGCCGCGTGGCTCTACCACTGTTATTATATACATTTAAGATGTTCAAAGTATGTCAATATATAATACAAAAAGGTTATTATAATTTTAAGTAAAACAAATCAAAATAACCCCTTCTATCATAATTCAAATAGTTGCGCGACACTAGTTACCACTAGCGCCCTCTAGTATCCAGTAGCAGAACTAGGGAGAGTCAAGAACATTCTGAAAATTTCCATGGAAACAAAATTGTACAAAATTTTTGTAAAGTTATTTATCTAATATGTCTAAAAAATATCCCGCTGGATTTCTTGCTTCTTCCCAGAACAGAAGTTGTAAAATCCGAACCAGTAGTAAATAAAAAAATTACTATAAGTGTTATGTAATTACCTATATTGAATAAAAATTATTCCATTCTATTCTACCTCCATGGGGTTAAAATGATAGATCCACGCTGCAGCTATATAATGTTTGCTGGAATGGGTCGGCTTGACCGGGGAAGGACCACACTTTTACAAAAACAGAAATAGCAGCTTAATGCTGCTGTGTTTTGTATGGTGAGATACGAACTTGAGACCCTTTCTACTGATAATGAGGCGTTCCGTCTTAGTTCTCAGCGATTGTTGTAGCTGATAGGCTGAATGCATGGATGGATGTATGGTACTAGAATAAATAGAGATATTAAAAAAACATTTTAATTGAAATCAATTGAAACAAATTAATTAATTTAAAACTTAGTTCTGTAAGAAAGTTGACAGTTAAAATCTATTCGAATCGAATTTCATGAAAACCATTATGTAGTAGCATATTAAATACTAGTGACCCACTCGGCTTCGTCTGGATGTGTGTTTATCAATGTCGCGTTAATTAAATGTGAGATAATCATTGAGTATTTATTTAATTTTTCGGCTAAAATATGGACTAGAAGCTCTTCTCACTGCTCTTTTTCTGTAATCTATTTGCTGTAATTCTATTCGTGAAGTTCCAGCACAATCGGTTCAGCCATTCCGAAGATTATCCTGGACAGACAGACAGGCAAAATTAAAAAAAAATGCTCTTGTATGTCCCAATCCATCCATTACAGCCTATAAAAGTCCACTGATGAACATAAGCCTCCCTCCCTCATGGATTTACCATAGTTGCCACGCTTGGCAAGCGGGTTGGAAACTGCAGTTTTTTATTCGTTTGATGTTATCAGGAAGATGCTGCTGCCTATCTCCTGTTACATTTCCCCTCTGTCGCCTCTTACGACACCCACGGGACGATATGGAGTAGTGGATATTCTTACACCGCTACTACACACGGTTATGTCTCAATGGTATGCAAATAACCCCCAATAATAATAATCAATAGAAGTCAGTTCAGTCAGTCAGACACTTCAATTTTATTTATACGTATTTAAATTTAAATTTTTTGCTTAAATTTACTAAAATGACATCCATTTTTTTTTTCAGATATGGGTCTGCATTGACTTTATGCGGTATTGCGGTCAGATATGTCTAGAGATTTGCGACCATCTCAAGATTCGGTTGTTTTGGATCCCGTACCCGCCGGTGAACGTGCAAGCGAACATGCAAACGAGCGCGCACGAAAGAAATGGTACAACTGCACGACGTACACAAGCGAAGTTGGCAAAGCGTGCTTCACACTCATAGGTCTTATTGTAATGACCGGGTAGAGATATAGATATAGAAACTGGATAGATGCGGAGACTACTATGCCGTTGGACAATTTATTGCGAAATGTTGCGGGCAACTGTAATCCATGTTATACTTTAATTTGAAATAATTTTATGGATTCTACCGCGTTTAATTTTAACTTTTTAAATCCCGACGTTTCGGGTGCTTTACAGCACCCATGGCCGCGGGGGCACTGAGGGAACTGACACCTGGGTGTTTTAAAGCATCCGAAACGTCGGGATTTTTAAAAGTTAAAATTAAACGCGATAGAATCCGTAAAATTAGTTTCATTTAATGTGTAATATTCGCGTAAATATAACAAATCCTATGTTAAACTTGTTTACGGTCTAAACAAGACTTGACTATCGTTTTGTTGTTTCTTTAAAGTGTTATATATACAAGATATATGTTTATTTGTGTAATTATCAACTCGGGTCGTATCGCACCAAACGGGTAGAGATATAGATATATAAACTGGATGAGATTAGGGACACTATACATTGAAGTAATATGTACTACGTACTAGAAGAGACTCCGAGACTTGGTTGCTTGCAATACACGTGAGAGCCCAGAAACAAGTGATCCGATGGTACTATGAACCTCAAGATAAGGTGTCGGTCTGCTTAGGCGCCTTGAGATACTATCGCTAACTGTCTGCTGGCTCAAGTTGCCGTCAAATTCTCCCAAAAACTGCAATGTGACGCATCAAATGATTATTATCACTTGATACTGAGATAAATAAAGACATGACTTAAAGGACAAGCATCCAAGTCAGAAATCTTAATTAAAAAGAGATTTTATTCGCGGTGCCTGTTCTAGTACGTAGTACATATTACTTCAAAGGAGACTATACAGAATTTATTGCGAAATGTTGTGGTGAACTATAATCTATGTTAAACTGTTTGTCTTTTCTTTAAACAGTTATATATACAAGATGGATGTTTATTTGTGTAATTATCAGCTCAGAGGTCGTATCGCAGTGAGCGGGTAGAGATATAGATATACAAACTGTAATAGATCGGAATGGGGAGACATCACAGTTTGGCAAATTGAGAAATGTTGCGGATAACTGAAATCTATGTTAAACTGGTCTAGAGTCTAAACAAGGCTTAACTATCGTTCTGTTGTTTCTTTAAACAGTCATATATACACAGATATACAGGTGTACAAATGGGAATATATGAGGAGACTTCTATAGTTTTGTTAAATTTTTGCCAAATGTTGCGGGCAACTGTTACGCTCTACCTACGTTGGTAACTGGTCCAGAGTATATATAAATTAACTGTTGTTTGGTCGTTTCTTTAAACAGTTCTTTTAACAAGTTAGATGTTTGTGCAATTATCAGAAGCCATTTTGATATCGCGATGTATTAAATTTTCAACTTCAATAATAACTACTGTTTCAATCTACTAAAGTGCACTGCTAAATAGAGGCCTCCCCCATAGATTGCCTTATAGGGCTGCTATTTGCCATAGTTGGCAAGCGGGTTGGCAACCGCAGTTTTTCATTTTTAGTCGTTATTAGGAAGACGCTGGTGCCCATCTCCTGATTTGTTTCCCTCTGTCGCCTCTTACGACACCCACGGAATGATATGGGGTAGTGGATATTCTTACACCGCCACTACCACGGTATTAACTAATTTCTTGCCAAATACATATACATAGTATTGTAGGTTCTAGTATAGGGTTCCCCTTGTCGACACACAAGTGAGACACTTGCCAAAAACTATAAGCGGTCCATATATCTGGTCCGTGACGTTATAGATAAAGCATACTTGTGAAAAGTTAGATATATATATTTATACAAATTGATTACACTTGAATTCCACAAAAATCTGCCCGATTAAATAAAAGTAGTTTTTAGGGATCCGTAAAAACTATTTTAATTTAAATGTATAGTGTTCGCGTAAACATAAGAAATGATAGAACTCTGCCCGCTCAATATAATTCTCAGTAATGAGTCCACCGTAGACATGTGTCATTCATTCATTTCTAGTGGCCCGATTAATCAAGTATTGATTCGTCTTACGAACCGGGTTATTCGGGTCGACCATTCAAGTGGATCATTTTCGAGTTTCAGTACTCTGTGATTTGTGAGACCCGCTCGATAATGTCGTTCGTCGGACTCTTTGGCCGATATTACAATCATCGATACTTTGGACCCGGGTCAAATGAACGAATCGTTCACGTTTGACATGTGTATGTCTAGTCCACCGATGTCAAGAGAGATACTAACTGTAATCTGTTTGCTAATCACAGTGTTAACCTCAATATTATTGTACTTATGCTATATAACTAAGCTAGCTGACTCTCAATATTATTATAAATAATATGTGATAGAAACGATGCTGCAGTTTGCTGTAGATGGCGCCACTTTATATATTTTTTTAGTTTCATACCTATCTTATTACCAATATATTACAGCTTATTAAAGTCCACTGCTGAACATAGGCCTCCCATATAGATTGTCTCATAGGGGGGATATTTGCTATAGTTGCTAACGCAGTTTGTTAATTTTTGGTCGTTATTAGGAAGACGCTGCTGCCCGTCTCTTAATTTGTTTATATCTGTCTCCTCTCACGGCACCCACGTGATGATATGTGGTAGTGGATATTTTTACACCGCCACTAATGGTTCAAAATATATTCATGGAGTACATTTGTGGTAAAAATTTAGGAATTACTTTACTGTGTGGAAGGGCTCCATTTAGGAGTCCGATATGGTTGATACCACCTTCGTACATACTTCTATTGTCAGACAACATTATATCCACTAACTGCTTTGTTCCGGTTTGCATTATGATAATAAATCTATAGCCATTCTAACTTAGTCTTCAAGGGTGACACCGCGTCTGTTACCTTCATTGCTTAAAGTTGGTTACCGGTGTCCATGAGCAACAGTTGCCATTTAGCATCAAGTAGACTGTTAACTCGTGTGTCAATATAAAATACTGTATAAATGTAAGGGCACGTTAAGTTACAATACTGATCTGTGACGGTTCCGTGCACAGTGGCTTATCAATGAGTTGCGGTGCTGGGGGCTGCGGGTTTCAATCCCGTACGGAACAAGCATTTGCTTCTCCAAATAATTGTTCTGGGACTAGATGTTTGTCCTTGTGAAATTTACATATGTACTTGTGTACTTTACGATATAGGAGAACGTCCCAGTGCGAGGGTAACTTTAAAAAAAAGAATAAAAGAAAATAATGATTTTCTTGAATAGCATACGTAATCTGGCAAGAATGATTATTATTATAAGTCCCATTGACTTTAGCACGTATGCGTTGTGATGCCGACATGCCTTGAGATTATATTTCTAATGTCTACAAGCCCCTGTGAACTAGATATAATTAATAAATGCAGCCACTTATTTTGTCGTAGCTTGGCATTTGTTTAATTCAACCAAATAAATATTTTAATAACTTTTATGTTAAGGGTTTAAAAAAAAGTATTAATTTTGTTTTAAACTGGTAAACAATTAGTTAAAGAAATAGAGAGTAATAGTTACGTTTGACACAACAGTGGCGCCATTAACGGCAGAAATCAGCTCTTTTCGCAATTGCCACCTTACTACTATAGTCTTATGGTTAGTTTTCGCTCCTTTTGCTTATGTTTTCGTAGTTTTATGGTGTTATACGTGATGTTTGTATGGTGTCGGCCAAATTGATTCAAATATACTAAAATAGTGTATTCTATAGTCTTCAATAAAAGTAAATTGAAATACATGTTTATTGGCAGTTTAATAAACTTTAGGGCTTGTATTACATCGCTGCCTTTAGTGTTATGTAGGAATTTTAAAAACCGATATTCTCTTCTGCGGGCCTTACTTACTAACCCATATTTGACAGATATATTCGATAATTTTGGGACAGAATATAATGCTGTGTCATTGTTTTAGATCGAAAACGCGTATTGGGTTGTTACGAAGTACTAATTGATGGTTACGCGCAGTAAGTGATGACGGATGTGTGTTAAGTTTGCCAGTTTGGACTTTATTGTTTAGAACATTAGGTTGATATTTTAACGTATAGGACTATTTTGTGTAGGCTACAGCGCCGAATCATTTTATACAAGTTTGTTTTATGTCAAAGAATAGACTGGTATCATTTTACATATTTTGATTTTCTAAAAGCTTTTTATCCAAGAAATTATCTGTGTTATTTTTTCTGTTATATGCACGCTAAGTTACTATTCAAATCCTCATCTCTCTCTATGCCATTAAAAATAATTGTTTTAATTGAAATTAAAACAGGTCCAACTATAAGTTACATACTTGAAATTGTGAAAAGTTCTTGTTTAACATTATTTTAGACATTTTTATATATTGTATTGATTATCTTTCAACCGTTTTGACGTTAGTTTTGACTGTGATATAGTCACCTTGTTCAAATCAAAGAATATAGTAAAACGTGCCTAGGGTAGTTGAAATTTATTCGTTCGTTTTTGTCTATTTTTGTTTCAGATTTAGAGCGCTAAGAAATTTTTATTTCATCTTATAATACACTATAAGGCTTTAAATCTATTTGGGTATTTGAGTGAAAAAAGATTGTTAAAATAAAATACGAATCAAACTAATAAAATTCGGGTTCTGGGTGATTTTTTCTACAGCGAAATGCGTTTTTTTCAGTCACATATCCAACAACCGACCTTTAGTTATCAAATTCAAACACTTAACACCTTAATATACCAATAACAATTCTACTGTTTTCGTTATAAGGTTGAAATTGTGTAAGCTAGTCTTAATCGGTGTTGGCTGCCTATCACTAAGCTACTCTGTACGTTGTCGCAATTTCCTGCTATTTATGTGTATTATCTTTCTATTTATGTATACGTAGTAGCTACGGGTTAGTGCGCTAACTCTGTGTACCTCGTTTAGGTAAAATATATACGGCAAAGAAATTAAAAAAAAAATCCCGATGTCGCAAGATTTTTTAAACGTTTGATACGTTTGAACTAAAACTTTGGTGGTCTAATTTTTAATAATTTAACACTGTCTCATGACTATTAACGCTTAGATATACCTAATATTTACAATCTAGTGAACGAATTGTTCTCGTGAAATATAAAAAGCACAATTAATATTTTAATAACCAAATGTAATACAGATTATGTTATAGCCGACGAGTTAAAGAAATTTCTAGCTTTCTGATTAGCTTTTGTTGGTATGTCGTTAAAATAATTAGATTTTATGGCTAAAGTTAACAAGTTGAGTACCCTACCGCATGTAATACCGCATATATTATCTGTATAAATGAATTTAATTTCTACATCAATATGAAAATTCGTCAAAGGAACCACCATCAAAAGTGAAAGATTGAAGGAGCATTCGTGAAGCCAAATGGCAATTTTCGCAGTGAAGCTATTCATAGTTTTAAATCGTTAGTTACCAACGAGAGGCACTTTAGTCGATCTGTAAATATCTGTTAATAGTTGTCTCGTTATGAGTCATGTAAGATATAATGTGCAGTGTATTTTTATGTCAAATATAAGCAAATGTACATTTTCCATTATTGTTTTATTACGACACTTGACTAAGAGACGAAATACAATCGTAAATTTAATAGTCTCAAAAAGCCAAAAATATATCCTTCCCCTACTGATTTAATAGAAAATTAAAAATATATAATATACTCCTTTCATAGACTTTAAAATGTCCAATGTTTCAGATTGCTTTGATATATTAAAGCTACATGTATCAGGATGCTAAGGTTAGTTCAGCTTCTAGAGACCCTATCCTTTTTAATACAATATGTTTTTTCTTTGAGTCTTCTTTAATCCTTGTAATGCTTTTATAATGTACAGTTGACGACACAAGTGCTTAATGTATATATTTTTATTTATGCTTTGTACTTATATGCATGATATCTTCTATCTTTTATAACATTGGCTTTGAATGCTTCAGTTTCGCTTATTAATTATACACATTTTCAATTTTGTGACGTTTAAATATGAACTCAAAAGCTTTTGTGATATATTTCGTATATAATTGAGGTTTTTTTTTTCACAGTGACAAGTGACAGCGAGAAATCAGAATCGGAGGACTCGGCGCCGCTGCTTAATAATAACAGTATTATTACATAAATACATAGTTTCATTATTTAACTTAAATTTAATACGATATATTACAAAGCCTCTTTTGAATAAATGCAAATCAAAAATACTCTGTATGATTTCGTCACTAAATAATTTTATTTTCAATTATGTAAAATCAATTTCCAAATTCATAATTCGCATAATATACTGATTAATAAATAATTGCAATTTTATATAACAGTCATGTTTAGAGATTGAAAACTAAGATATATGATTATTAATGTAATGAGATTTTATAATGCAGTATTTAGTATCGAATGGAAATGTATCAAGGAATCCCGTAATTTTCACACTAAGTAATATTCCAGTTTCGAGACATGGATAATGAAAAATTAAGTCAAGTAATTTTGAATACCTATAGAAATATTTAATAGGACCAAGTTCACTAGGTTCAAGGAAATAACAAGTATCACTTATTACCTTTATAACTTTTATCAGTCTAAAATATGATGTGATGCAAATAATTTAAAAACTAACCAAATGTTACCAAACAGTCCTTCAGAGATAGGACGGCAGTATCCCGAAACTATCATAAACATTTCTATCTACTATAAAACACCATAAATACTGTAAACACGAGAGTATTCCGTCCGCTTTTGTCTTATTTAATGGTTTAATTACATTTTTTACAAACTAATAATGTATCACATTATTCAATAAATAGCATATCAAATAATTGTCTCTAAATGTCGTGCACGACTGTACATTAAATTAAAATGAAGTTTGTATTTACTAAAAAATAGAAGAAGGCTTTAGTAATTATGCGACAGTTACCACATCAACAGAACTGCTGAATTCTATTTGTTTATTTTATATTATACTTACATTAGCAAAGAAAAGGCGCCTGCGTACATTTCAAGTAATGCAAAAACCAAGCCAAGACAATGCTCAACTTATTGTACTCATAAGAACATACAACGTACACATGCGTCTTAAATCATTTGCAACCCTACTTGGTTTGAGGTGCATATGTGCATCAAGCAGTGGACTTTCACGCGCTGATAAAGAAAGAAGGTTGAGCATGGTTTTGGCATCACTTGAAATGTAAGCAGGACTTCGTCTATCTTTATGTCTTGGTCTGTGACATAATGGTAATATTCTGTCAATATATGACAAAATGCTTGCAAACGATGCCACGTATTAATAATAATTTAGTTATTTATGGTTTGACTTCGTGACACGTGTGTAACGTAGATTTGATATAGAAAGAATATCCTATCTACTTTATCTTAGTTAATAAACCACGCCTTCCGATTCCAATTTGCACTTGGATCTTCTTAGAACGGGTCCGACATTGAGAGTTTAAAGAGTAAAATTATTCCAATAGTAAACTCCGATTCTATTCTTTTTAAACAGACATCTGTGTGCGTGTATACGCATGTGAATAAATAGAGTTTTGATATCGTCTTTAGTTAATAATATTGTATGTTATTAAAAAAAATGCAATTGCTCGCAAATTGAGAAGTTGATGATGTCAACAACAAATAGTGGTGTGGTAAGCGGCACTAAGGTGGTGTCGTTAGCAAGAAGTCTTTGAAAGAAATAAGCCTAATTAAGTAATATCGTTATAATCGGCGTTTTTTATCACTTTGTATAACAAAGCACTGGTATATCGGCTAGAAACAGTATTGATTTGTGAGTTACATTATTTCGTGGTTATTGAACGTCTAATCTATACATAGAAATAATATTAAAGTGTCTGTCTGTAATATTGAAATAACGGGTTTCTATTAAACTTATTTCTGTTTATTTACATGCTACTAAGACATAAAAAATAATTTTTTTTTGCCTGTCTGATGAAACTACTAAGTATATTTTTTTTTTTTAGAGAAAACGAAACGTTGATAAAATAAATGGTCTTTGATTACCGTACATCTAAATAACGCTATATTCTAAAGATGATCTTACCAGACGAATCCGGGGCTGGTTGCTAGTTATTTTCATAAAACGCAAGGTTCAATACAATGGTTATTTGGACTATGAACATCTGACTTTAATTTTCAAGTGTGATGACAAAGTTACTCAATAATGTTAAGTGATACATACGTAGGTCACCACTGTTGCTAGTGAGTCTGAGGTAAACCCGGTCAATATCTTTATAATTTTCGTTAATAAATTAATGCGTAGTTTGTGAAAAGTATGTTTTTTAATTATTTGAATTATTATGATTATTTTGTAAGGTTTGCTTAATTAAGGATTTCACTACATACCATCAGACCTGAGCTAGGGAATCATATTATTAACCGACTTCAAAAAGGAGGAGGTACTCAATTCGACTGCATTTTTATGTGTGTTACCTCGTAACTTTTTTCTACCGATTTTGATGATTCTTTTTTTATTTGAAAGCAGGTGCTTCTCATGTGGTTCCTGGTCATGGTCTGACCAGTAGTTTTTGAGTTATCCACAATAATTTATATTGAAGTCAGTTTTACAAAATTTTTAATTTTACCACTTGTTTGTTTTGTAATCATAATATGATATGTAGAATTAAGTGACGGAATATGCAATTGAATAAGATTTAAACGTATAGTTTGTTGTGATTTTATACGGAATAAATACTCTTACATGTTATTATAATTGGTATTTTATTTTATATATTGACCATTTTCGCGTTAATTTGAATTTAGAACGTGAGTTTAAAACATTGGATCGACCAAGATGGACCACGCTTTCGCAGAATATCATTATAAAATAGCAGCTCAATGTTGCTATGTTTCGTATGGGGAGTGTAGATAAACAGACCCTTTTTACTGGAAACGAAGCATTCCATATTAGTCCTCAGGGGTGACAACGCAACTGCATTTTGACTCCTAAGCCCCACCAGGTGGAGTGTGTGCTCGTTTATCATCCTTATTATCTATAAAATATATATTCCTTTTAAAAAAGATCAGAATCTTTTGTGTACTTGGCGACCGCTTCACCTTAGTGGGTAGTAGTTCATTTTGAAACAAGGAAAAGGTCGACTGGTGCTTGGTTTCTATATGAAGTTGATAAATCAAGATTCATCACCTGGTGACGAGGCATTCAGGGGTGACAACGCATCTGCTGTTTAATTCTAAGTCGAGAAGAGATGTTTATGCGCCATAGTATCTACTTATTATCTAGCACAGAGATTCCTAAAGTGGGTTCCGAGAAAAAGTCACCACAGGGTTCCGTGAAATTATTTATGTTTGCATGTTAAATAATTTCACTTGGTACAAATATTATTTTGTAATTGCGCAAAACAATGAGAAGAACCCATTACTGCTCTGTAGTACGTAGGTATGTATCGAAAATTGTATTATAATATTTCACTGCACTGTCTATGATATGTAATCATTTGATATGGGGTTCCATAAAATAAAAGGGATTTGGTGAGTGTTCCATTACCATAAAAGTTTGGGTACCCCTGATCTAGCGTATTTTATAAAAAAAAAACAATTTAAAAATGAGTTATTATGTTCAGAGTTCAGAACTAATTAAAAAGTTAAAAAAAATTAGACAGTGTTATTTTGCAATATACGGCCAAATCTGCAGAGAAGGTTCAGAATAAGTAGTATAAGCGAACGGCGAAGAAAAATTAATTTAAAAAAACGAACATCTTGTCCTTTTTATCTTTTGAATTCAGAATGCGTTTTAATGAATTATTTTAACTGATTTTCATTCATAAATATCTAACGTCTACTATTTACTACGCACGCATATAATCGTAAGGGTCAATCTACGGAATATAAAAAACAAGAGGAAGTAGCAAAACGCATAATTTGTAGCAGATCCACTGTCGCCAAACTCACACATACGGAAGAAAGAAATGTGTACCGACAATTGTGTAATTGTGTTCCATTTCAATAATTTTTGCGTGATTGGCTATTAAAAAATAAAAGAGAAAGGCATTATGTTACTCACCATTCACTTGAGTACGAACCATACTATCTTAAAAATAGAGATCATATTACTTTTCACCAACGAAGTTTCTAGAATTAATGAGCAAATTTAGCTTCTTAACGTTAGATGACGCAATAATAAATTCACGCTATTACAGATATAAGCACAATAGAAATAACATTGACATTTCCCTACCTAACCTGTACTGCTACCTAAATGATGTTAGTGATGTAGTTACTCTCCCTGAAAGTGATCTGGCTTATATTGATATTCAGTATAAATAATTATTATGATGTATATGAAATGTATTGACTGAAGAAACAGAATTGAAAAAAATATGATAAAATGAGTGAAATTGCATGAGATATTGTCTTGCAAATTGTGTGTAAAATACATTGATTTCTTATCCTCATAGGTATTTTTACTTAATCCCCACGTTAAAAAAAATATGTTTATTATTCTCATAAATAATTCAGTATAGAGATCTAACTTTTATTATGTAAAAATATCGATAAACAATATATCGATAAAATTATTCGAGGATAGATACTCAGCACTATCGTAGTTCGTCAATGTTGTCAGCACTGTTTGTCAAAACTAAATGTCATATCTTGATGTTGGTAAAGTTAGCTTGGCGTACTTTCATGCATTTACTTTTACCACAACTTTTACTATGGAAGTCCCGCCTCTTAAAGGTAGTGATTATATTCTCTTTGGCGAAATTATCATTTATGAAATGGAAACAAGGAAAATAGTAAAAAACAATAACTTTGCAATTATTTACTGTCATTGAAATAACACATATTTGTTTAAAATTACTATTTTCACACTTTAATATTAAAGTTTACACGATAATTAATTCAGATACTAATGTAGATCATGATATTAAGATGTTGTAGATTCAAGTAGGTTATTAGTCAGAGAAAAATACTGGCAGCTATTGCCTATGCTTATGCATAATATAAATATATATATTACTTTTTATTATGACTTTGATCCATGATGTTTTAAAATGAAAAACTAACGGAAAGGTGTTTTAAAGGACATGAAGAAAAATTTTTATTTTTAGCTCTATTAAAAAACGTTACCCCCACACTAGGATTTTCTCCTGTATCGTGGAGGTATCAGTTTACAAACACAAATTGCACAAGGACAAAAAACAAAACAAAACAAAAATTTGGGGGTCATTGTAGAAGCGTGCTCGTCGCGACCCCTGCCAGCCCTTTTCAGGGCTGCAATTCTACTCAGCTGCGCACCCATGTCAACGAGGGTTAGGGCGTCCCCCCAAGGCGACGCACACCAGCTCGTCCCCGTTGGTGTGGAATGCAGCGCGCAAAGCGGCGATGGGGACCGCCACCCGTCACGTACAGCCCGACACGGCGGAAGGTGGAGGACGGAGTGCAGAGTTGGCACGTGGAATGTTAGAGGAGGCATGAGAGATAAGACGAATGAGTTGATCGAAATAATGAAAGAAAGAGAATTAGATGTCGTGTGTATTTCGGAGACCAAACGGAAGGGCAGTGGTACTGAAGAGCTCCCTGGCGGGGCGTTTGCTCTATGGTCCGGAGTCCCGGAGAGCGAGAACGCCTGCCAGGGAGTGGGGGTGCTGCTGTCTTCTCGGTTGGTCGATGTTATGACTGAATATAAGTTTGTGAACTCAAGACTTCTCTGGGTTCGCTTTAAATTGGGACTGACGAAGTTATTCCTTTTGGCTGTTTATGCGCCGGTGGCTTCGTCGTCCAGGGCTGAGCTGGAGGAGTTTTGGGAGAATGTAAGAGAAGTTCTAGATTTGGCTAGGGGAAACGAAAGGATTGTTGTATGTGGTGATTTGAATGGATGGGTTGGTACCACTCGACCAGGGTACGAGTCGGTACTTGGAAAGTTTGGCGATAAAAGGGTTAATGATGCTGGCAAGCTTATACTGGCGGTATGCAAGGAAAAGGGTCTTCTTGTGACAAACACTATGTTTAATCACAAGAAAATCCATATGTATACTAGAGAAAGAAAGAATGAGAGAAGTATGATCGATTTGTTCCTGGTGGATGACCGACTGCGAAAACAGGTTATGGATACGCGAGTGTTCAGGGGTGCTGACCTGGGAACGGATCACTATCTAGTGATTACTAGATTTAGGGGTCTGTTCGCGGGTTGGCGCTACCGGACGACAGTGACAGAACCACAGTCGGTCTGTCGCATCCGAAGCTGGAAGCTTCAGGAAGCGGATACTAGGGACAAATATCATGCGAGGGTAGCCGAAAAGCTTGACACCATCGATGGCAGAAACGAATGTGTAGAAAGAACATGGCAGAACCTTAGGGATGGAATGGTAAGTGCAGCGGAAGAAGTGTGTGGAACAATAAAAAGAGGCAGTAGTAAAAGAAGAGATACATGGTGGAATGATGAAGTGAAAGAAGCTGTAAAGAAGAAGAAGAAAGCATGGTTAGACTACTTGGCCTCTAGTAATGATAAGGATATGAGAGAGAAGATGAAAGAAAGATATAAGCTGCAGAAAGTTCACACGAAAGCATTGATTGAGGAAGTGCGTGAAAGGTATAGAATGGAAGCGGATGAAAGGTTGTCGCACAACTTTAAGGAGAACTCCAAACTCTTCTGGAAAGAGGTTGGAAGGACCCGAAGTGGTGCGACGGCCTTAAGAATGAACAAAGTGCTTTCGAGAACTAATGACATCCTCAGAGAAAAATCGGACGTCATGCAGCGATGGAGCGAATTTTATAGAGAAATGTATGCGTGTGTTGATCTTAGTGAGGGATCCGGGGATGACGCCGTGACTGGCACGCCAGACCCGGACCTCGATGACACTGAGGTCATCAGTATGAAAGAGATTGAACGTGCGATTCGAAGTTTGAAATGTGGTAAGGCTGCGGGACTAGACAGAGTTACTGCTGAAATGGTCAAGTATGGTGGGCCTCGCGTCTGGGACAGCTTTCATCTGCTGTGCAATTTGTGCTGGCGGACGGGGATGTCCCGGATGATTGGCGATCCGCAGTCATTGTGCCTTTATATAAAGGTAAAGGTTCACATATTGACTGCGGGTGCTATCGGGCGATCAGCTTGACCAGTTTAGCAAGTAAAGTTTACTCGAAGGTTTTGACACGTAGGATGCAAGAGAAATCGGAAAGATTTCTATGGGAGGCACAATGCGGATTTAGACCTGGAAGAGGATGCACGGATCAAATGTTTTCTCTCCGTATGATCACGGAAAAGCTTCTGGCTGTTAACCAGAAGATTTTCTGTGCTTTTGTGGATCTTGAGAAAGCATTTGATAAGGTTGTAAGGAAGAAAATGTGGGAACTGTTGCCGGGGTATGGTGTGGATGGCCGATTGCTAAGGGCTGTGCAGTCTCTTTACTGTGACTGTGACTGTAAACCCATGTTTAGCGTCCAAACGGGCGTAAAACAGGGTTGTGTCATGTCTTCCTGGCTGTTCATACTGTATCTCGACAGCTGTTTACAAAAGCTGAAAGATAGCTGTTTGGGTGTGAAATTGGGTGACATAAAAGTAAATTGTCTGCTGTATGCTGATGATGCAGTGCTTATTGCACCATCAGAGGCAGAACTGCAGGCATTAGTCACGTGTATGAAAGAGGAATGTGAAATTAAAGGTCTCCGTTTGAATGCTAATAAAACTAAGGTTCTGGTATTTGAAAGGGACGAAGAGAGAACGAAGTGTGAAATATGGGTAAATCAGGAATGTCTAGAACAGGTAAATGAAATTGTATACTTGGGGAGTGCTTTTAGCCGGGATGGAAGATGTGATTTAGATGTGGACAGGCGTGTCGCTGCCGGGAACAAAGTCAATGGTGCCCTGACTGCGTTAGTCAAAAGGCAAGGCGTAGCGAAGAGTGCACGCCTTGCAATACATAACGCAGTGTTGGTACCGACTTTGTTATATGGCAGCGAAACCTGGGTATGCCAGAAGAAGCATAAAAGTAAGTTGAATGCAGTGGAGATGCGATCTCTTCGTAAAATGTGCGGCGTTACTATGGCCGACCGAAAGCGAAACGAATAGATTCGCAATATGGCAGGTTTGAAAGATGACCTTATCACAAAAATTGATAAGGGCGTGCTTCGGTGGTTTGGGCACGTTGAGCGAATGAGTGAAGACCGAATGGTGAAGAAAATATATAGCGCGAAAGTTAATATTAAAAGGTGTCGAGGTAGACCGAGACTAACTTTCGAAGACCATGTGAGCAAATTGCTCGAAGAGGGTAGGGTCAAGAGTACTCGGATACCTAGACGTGCATGCATGAAGAAGATAATGAATCTGAAAGAAGCGAAAGAGATATGTAAGGATCGTGACACTTGGCGATCTGTTCTCTCTGGCTACCCCGTCAAGGATTGTGCGTGAAGATAAGTAAGACAAACATCCAGACCCGGAACAATTATTTGTAGGCCATACAAATACTTGTTCCGTGCGGGATTCGAACCCGCGGCCCCCAGCGCCACAACTCATGCTAAGCCACTGCGCCGCGGAGCAGTCTCCGCGATTATAATTATTAGTAACTGTTTTTAACTTGTTGTCTTGGTTATATTGATTAAAATAATTAACAAAGAAAAATTCTTTAATTGTAACTACCACAAAGATCATTTTTATTTCAGCTTCTTTCCAAAAGTCGTGAGTATTACTAAACTACTTACTTCTCTTTCTTAGCAACTCTAACAAAAGTACATTCATAGGTTGTCACCCTATAATTTCGTATACTTTCATAGACATCCAGTACCTATTTGCAAATTTTCATTAATATGTTAGTGGATGAACAGAACTGCGATAAAATGTTATCGAAAATTTAATATCGGTGTAGTCACAACACTATTGCAGCTATTTTAGCTATTTTAAGGGTGACAGAGCCACGCAGCAGTTTTTGCTGTTGCATGTATGGGCCGGCTCGAGCCGGGTTGGTACCACGACCTCACAGAATACCGGCGTGAAGTAGAAGCTCGTTTCGTCTGGTGAGTGCAGGTGGCCGGAGGCCCAATTCTCCCCCCCCCCCCCCCCATCAACATGGTAGCGGAATTACACGATGAACTACCCCAGGAGGGTACCAGTACCCCTGGAGAATCCCTCGCTGAGCATCCACGACTATGTTATTCCGATCCTGAGCGTGGGTGCTCAGGCTGCCCCGCGTATTCTGGGGGGGGGGGGGGGGCAAAATTCCGCTCAATAGTATAACTGCTAGGGGCAAACTGAGCAAGAACACCAAGGCGACCCCTGCCACGCTATCCGTGAATTTCTGCAACATCAGGGGACTTCACTCTAACCTAAACGCCGTCCACTACCATCTCGAGAAGGCGAAGCCGGCCTTGCTCTTTCTGACCAAGACGCAGGTTTCCTCTCCGGCTGATATTTCGTATCTCTCCTACCCGGGGTACAAATTGGAGCATTCCTTTGTGCCTCGGGCTGGAGTTTGCGTGTATGTCAGAGAGGACATCTGTTCTCGACGCCTCGGCAGTCTTGAAGGTTCGGACCTGTCCATCCTTTGGCTAGACAGCGACGACCATCCGCGCGTCTACGGGTGCCTCTATAGGTCCCATAGCGGTAATGCCGAAACAAACCGACCCATCGACCACGTCCAAATGGCTACAGATTCCTTGCTACAACAGGTTCCATCCGCAGAGATCGTGATCCTTGACGATTTTAACGCCCACCATGCCGAATGGCTCGGTTCACGTCTAACCGATCATGCGGGGAGATCTGTTTATGACTTTGCCTTGGCATATGGTCTGACACAACTGGTTACTTCGCCTACGCGGATTCCAGATGTGGAGGATCATACACCTTCCCTTTTGGACCTTCTGCTGACCTCTCATCCGGACGGATATCAGGTTTCCGTCGATGCCCCTCTCGGCTCTTCGGACCATTGTCTGATCCGGAGTGTGGTGCCACTCACGCTCCCTTCGCGGTTGCGTTCTGCAGGTTGCCGCCGTGTTTGGCATTACAGGTCGGCGGATTGGGACGGAATGCAGTCTTTCTTTGCATCCTACCCATGGGGGCGGGTTTGCTTCTCGCCGGACGATCCCAGCGCTGTTGCTGACTCTGTCACTGATGTGGTGCTACAGGGAATGGAACTATTTATTCCATCATCTGTGGTACCCATCGGAGGCAGATCTCAGCCTTGGTTTGGTCGCTCCTGTAAGACTGCATTACGCAGTAAGCAGGAGTGCTATCAAGCCTGGGCTGCGGCTTCGGCGACTCGGGATGTAAACACCAGCACACTTAAAAAGAAGTATAACTTCGCCTCCAGGTCCTTCAAAAGAGTTATTGCCAAGGTAAAGTCAGAGCAAATAGGCAGAATTGGCGAGAAACTAGTTCGCCTTCCTTCGGGAACCCGTGCATTCTGGTCTCTCGCCAAGGCTGTCCAAGGGAATTTTTTTTTTATTTTTTTTTTTTTATTGGAGAGGGGGCAAACGAGCATGCGGCTTACCTGATGGTAAGTGACTACCGCCGCCCATGAACAACTGCAACACCAGGGGAATCGCAGATGCGTTGCCGGCCTTTTAAAAAGGAGTACGCTCTTTTCTTGAAGGTCCCTAAGTCGTATCGGTCCGGAAAAATCGCTGATGGTAATCGATTCCACAAGGAGGTCGTGCGAGAAAGAAAACATCTTCTAAATCACACAGTGGTGGACCGCCAATCATCCAGATGGTGTGGATGGTATCGGGAGTTCTGCCGCGATGTGCGTTCGTGAAATTTGGCGGCTGGGATTAATCCGAACAATTCCTCAGAGCACTCGCCATGGTAGATGCGAAAGAAAATGCAAAGGGATGCAACATCTCTTCGCAGTGCCAATGAATCGAGCCGATCGGAAAGGGCTCGGTCGTCGACAATTCGAGCCGCTCTGCGTTGGATGCGGTCAAGTGGAAGGAGCTGGCACTGGGGAGCCCCTGCCCAGAGATGGGGACAGTATTCCAAGTGAGGCCGAACTTGCGCCTTGTAAAGTAGCAGGCGGTGTGCCGGCATGAAATACTGTCCCGCTCTGCTGAGCACGCCAAGCTTTTTAGAGGCCAATTTGGCCTTCCCTTCCAAGTGACCGCGAAACTGCACGTCACTCGATATGTCGACTCCGAGGATACCGATACTAACTTAGGCAAGAAGGGGAGTGCCTTGAAACTGAGGAGATACGACAAAGGGGTTCTTTTTAGCGGTAAACGCGCAAACTTGTGTCTTCTGAGGATTAAATTGGACTAGATTTAGTCGCCCCCAATCCGAGACTTTGTTCAGCAAAGACTCGACTTCAGACACAAGTTTGTTCCGGTACTCAGCGACGTTTTCCCGAGAAATATTGGCACGGCCGGTGTATAGAGCATCACCAGTGCTGTCATCCGCATAGCAATGAATGTTACCAGTTAGCAACATATCATTGATATGCAGAAGAAACAGCGTTGGTGATAGCACACAGCCTTGTGGAACACCAGCGTTAATAGGCTTGTAGTCAGAGCATGCACCGTCTACAACGACCTTGATGCTCCGATCTACAAGGAAGCTGGTGATCCAATTGCACAATTTCTCGGGAAGCCCATAGGAAGGGAGCTTCGAAAGAAGCGCTTTGTGCCAAACCCGATCGAAGGCCTTCGCAATGTCCAGACTAACGGCCAACGCCTCCCCCTTGGACTCTACTGCCTCCGCCCATCTATGGGTCAGGTAGACCAGAAGATCACCAGCTGATCGACCCCGACGAAAACCGTATTGGCGGTCACTAATCAGCTGGTGATCCTCAAGGTACCGGATGAGCTGGCAGTTAATAATGGATTCCATTATTTTGGAGAACAAGGAGGTGATCGCGATAGGCCTATAGTTGGATGGGTCTGAGCGGTCGCCTTTTTTAGGGATCGGGTGGACAAAAGCTGTCTTCCACGAATTCGGGACTACGCCTTGGGAGTAGGAGTACCGGAAAAGACGCGTTAGGACCGGTGCCAACTCCGGAGCACACGTCCTCAGCACAATTGGGGGGATTCCGTCAGGCCCACTCGACTTCTGGATGTCCAGGGAGAGCAGTGCTTTGCGAACCGAGCGCTGTGAGAACAGCACATCCGGCATGGAGCACTCACACCGCGGGATGGTCGGCGGTGTTTTCCCCCCGTCATCAAGAGTCGAGTTGGACGCAAAAAGGGAGCCTAAAAGGTCGGCTTTGTCTTTTGCGTCATGGGCCAGTGAGTCATCCTCCCTGTGCAGAGATGGTAGTGATGGCTTACAGAAATTCCTTTGGACAGCCTTGGCGAGAGACCAGAATGCACGGGTTCCCGAAGGAAGGCGAACTAGTTTCTCGCCAATTCTGCCTATGTGCTCTGACTTTGCCTTGGCAATAACTCTTTTGAAGGACCTGGAGGCGAAGTTATACTTCTTTTTAAGTGTGCTGGTATTTACATCCCGAGTCGCCGAAGCCGCAGCCCAGGCTTGATAACACTCCTGCTTACTGCGTAATGCAGTCTTACAGGAGCGACCAAACCAAGGCTGAGATCTGCCTCCGATGGGTACCACAGATGATGGAATAAATAGTTCCATTCCCTGTAGCACCACATCAGTGACAGAGTCAGCAACAGCGCTGGGATCATCCGGCGAGAAGCAAACCCGCCCCCATGGGTAGGATGCAAAGAAGGACCGCATTCCGTCCCAATCCGCCGACCTGTAATGCCAAACACGGCGGCAACCTGCAGAACGCAACCGCGAAGGGAGCGTGAGTGGCACCACACTCCGGATCAGACAATGGTCCGAAGAGCCGAGAGGGGCATCGACGGAAACCAGATATCCGTCCGGATGAGAGGTCAGCAGAAGGTCCAACAGGGAAGATGTATGATCCTCCACATCTGGAATCCGCGTAGGCGAAGTAACCAGTTGTGTCAGACCATATGCCAAGGCAAAGTCATAAACAGATCATTTTAGGCTCCCTTTTTGCGTCCAACTCGACTCTTGATGACGGGGGGAAAACACCGCCGACCATCCCGCGGTGTGAGTGCTCCATGCCGGATGTGCTGTTCTCACAGCGCTCGGTTCGCAAAGCACTGCTCTCCCTGGACATCCAGAAGTCGAGTGGGCCTGACGGAATCCCCCCAATTATGCGGAGGATGTGTGCTCCGGAGTTGGCACCTGTCCTAACGCGTCTTTTCCGGTACTCCTACTCCCAAGGCGTAGCCCCGAATTCATGGAAGACAGCTTTTGTCCACCCGATCCCTAAAAAAGGCGACCGCTCAGACCCATCCAACTATAGGCCTATCGCGATCACCTCCTTGTTCTCCAAAATAATGGAATCCATTATTAACTGCCAGCTCATCCGGTACCTTGAGGATCATCAGCTGATTAGTGACCGCCAATACGGTTTTCGTCGGGGTCGATCAGCTGGTGATCTTCTGGTCTACCTGACCCATAGATGGGCGGAGGCAGTAGAGTCCAAGGGGGAGGCGTTGGCCGTTAGTCTGGACATTGCGAAGGCCTTCGATCGGGTTTGGCACAAAGCGCTTCTTTCGAAGCTCCCTTCCTATGGGCTTCCCGAGAAATTGTGCAATTGGATCACCAGCTTCCTTGCAGATCGGAGCATCAAGGTCGTTGTAGACGGTGCATGCTCTGACTACAAGCCTATTAACGCTGGTGTTCCACAAGGCTGTGTGCTATCACCAACGCTGTTTCTTCTGCATATCAATGATATGTTGCTAACTGGTAACATTCATTGCTATGCGGATGACAGCACTGGTGATGCTCTATACACCGGCCGTGCCAATATTTCTCGGGAAAACGTCGCTGAGTACCGGAACAAACTTGTGTCTGAAGTCGAGTCTTTGCTGAGCAAAGTCTCGGATTGGGGGCGACTAAATCTAGTCCAGTTTAATCCTCAGAAGACACAAGTTTGTGCGTTTACCGCTACAAAGAACCCCTTTGTCGTATCTCCTCAGTTTCAAGGCACTCCCCTTCTTGCCTCAGCCAGTATTGGTATCCTCGGAGTCGACATATCGAGTGACGTGCAGTTTCGTGGTCACTTGGTAGGGAAGGCCAAATTGGCCTCTAAAAAGCTTAGCGTGCTCAGCAGAGCGGGACAGTATTTCATGCCGGCACACCGCCTGCAACTTTACAAGGCGCAAGTTCGGCCTCACATGGAATACTGTGGCAGGGGCTCCCCAGTGCCAGCTCCTTCCACTTGACCGCATCCAACGCAGAGCTGCGCGAATCGTCGACCACCGAGCCCTTTCCGATCGGCTCGATTCATTGGCACTGCGAAGAGATGTTGCATCCCTTTGCATTTTCTTTCGCATTTACCATGGGGAGTGCTCTGACGAATTGTTCGGATTAATCCCAGCCGCCAAATTTCACGAACGCACATCGCGGCAGAACTCCCGATACCATCCACACCATCTGGATGATTGGCGGTCCACCACTGTGCGATTTAGAAGATGTTTTCTTCCTCGCACGACCTCCTTGTGGAATCGATTACCACACCGGCAATGCATCTGCGATTCCCCTGGTGTTGCAGTTGTTCATGGGCGGCGGTAGTCACTTACCATCAGGTGAGCCGCATGCTCGTTTGCCCCCTCTCCTATAAAAAAAAATATTTTATTCAAAATGTATTTACAGATAAACCTTAGTCTAACGAAATAAGGTTGAATATTACTTGTAATAAAGGAAATTTGATAATTTGTCCATGTTTAGTCAAGTTTCTATCCAAAAAACGAAAAAAGGACACGTGCCTTTGGTACGAAACACCTCCATTCAAAATATTTTTCTTTTTACCTTCGTTTTTTTACACTCTAATATTGCCCAAAACTGTATATTTTCGCATATCACCGTCAGCTCGCAACAATTTGAGCCTTCGACTGACAGTCAATTACGCTCTGCTGTCACTAATTTTGACTCGCCTGCTCCGCTCACTTTGGGCTTCCTCTTGTTTTTTTATTCCGTAGGTCAATCGGTCGGCAAAAACTTTGTGATTGAATCGCACACACAGGAGCCCGCGTTCTCGTAGTTGTTGCCCATAAATCATATTTAATTTGGGATAATTTAAAAAAAAAAAGAAAAAAACCTTATTTACTCGCAATTTCAAAGACTGCAATAAAGTATATCATTATTTATTGTATTTGAACTTAAGTTTAAAATTTGGCTACTCTTTGAAAAATAACCCCGTATAAAAGAGTTCTAGTCATTCATCCATAACACTCATAGTTTCGTTTTGAAAATGGTGTTAAAAAATATCGATTCGGCATCAAAACTTATAAAGTGTAAAGACAAACAGACTTCAAATAACTAAAAAGAATAAAATAAATTCAAAAGCTGTAATGTGGAAATTCTTTTAGTTTTTTTTTCTTTTTAGAATTTAGCAGAGTTACTATTTATTAAAAGTATAATTTAGTTAGTACTAGATACTCAATTTATATTTGGTTACCCTAAAATCAAACTGATAGTTTTTAGTTGTGTATTGTCACATGTGTAATATGGTGTCGTATCTGGCTGATACAACGGAATACCACGCTGATACAACATAACACGAGGGGTGTTTGCGTCGGAGGTTAAAAATAATAAGCCAAGAAGAAATTTTAACAATGAAACAAAGTTTCTTACTGGTTATTCTTTGTAGACATCTCGGTTCTGGTACCGGTGGTAGATTTTAACGCTTAAAGGAGCTAAACTGTATACAGGTGTATTTTTCAAAGAGTAGTCAAATTTTGAACTAAAATTGAAATATATAAATAATGAAGTACCGTTATTGCAGTTTTTGAAAATTCGAGTAAATAAGGTTTCTACTTTTATGTGAAATTATCCCAAATTGAATGTGATTTATGGGCAAAAACGTTTTTGCCTACCGATCGACCCTTATAAATGTGTGCGTGTGCAGTAAAATTAGTTAAAATAATCCATTACCACGCATTTTGAGTTTAAAACATAAAAAGGACAGAATGATTGAGATTTTTTTTCAATTAATTTTTCTTCACCATTTGCCTATATTATTTATTATGAACCTTCTCTGCTTGAGTTGCACGCGGACAAAGTCGCGGGTAAAAGCTAGCCGTAACACTAAATCATTGAGCGGTTCTCGCGAGTAATTATCTTACTTAGGTACTTTTAGATTATACATTAAATAGCAATTTAGTTCTTGACGTTTGTCAGCTTGAGTTGCACGCGGACAAAGTCGCGGGTAAAAGCTAGTCGTAACACTAAATCATTGAACGGTTCTCGCGAGTAATTACCTTACTTAGGTATTTTTAGATAACAGTTAAATAGCAATTTAGTTCTCGACGTTTGTCAGCATGTGGCAGCACTATCGTTGTTTAGTTGTGAAAATTGTATCAACTTTACGTTGTTCATGATCGTTTTTTTTTTATAGTTAAGTGTATAAATAAGTTAGAATGGATTCGAGGAGCCGTCGCAGGGAAAGTTACCTAGACATAGCCGGCAGAGGTATGTACACCTTTTTTATATTATTCACGCCCTTTTAAAAGAACCCTATAATTTGATTTTAATAATCGTGCATATCAGTTTGTTTACAACACGAAGTTCGTTATCATATCTGGTTATTGACCATGAGAGCTGACGATGTGTTAGTCTGCTGGAGTTATCTTTTTCGTTACAACAATAATAATATGTTAGATATAAAATTGTGTTAGAACTTTCTGTGTAAAAACCCTTGTTTAATAAATTTGTACATATTTTTTAATTATAACCGCCACGCTAGGATTATCTCCGGTATCATGGGGAAATTTTATATACATATTACAAAAGCTATGCTGCAGCCATAGGCTGCAGCTATATTATGGTTGTAGAACGAATGTGTCGGCTCGACCGGGGTACTACCACGCTCTCACAGAATACCATCGTAAAATAGCAGGTTAATGCTGATGTGTTTCGTATGGTGAGGGTAGAGAACCGGAGATCCGATCCGTACTAGAAACGACATTCTATCTCAGTCTTCAAGGGTGACGATGCGTCCGTATTTTGATTCTCCGTTGAAAAGACATGCAGATGTCTATGGCCAATGGAAAAGTTAATATTTTAGTTTTAGAAAAAATTATTTTTAGATTATGATCATTCAACCAGTCTGAAGTTTTGGTAATAAGTAAATAAAGTTTTTCATAAATATCAGTATCGTTTTGGCATGAAGTTAATAGCGATATATCAACGGCAAACAAGACAGACGTTTCTTCTATAGCTTTAGGAAGGTCATTGATGTAAATCAAAAATAAAAGACATCCAACGACACTTCCTTGAGGTATTGATGCATTTATTACCTTGCAATCGGAGCGCACGTATGAAATATTTTTGATAGTGGTATCAAAGTGTTCGATCTCAACGAATTGCTGCCTATCCTTCAAGTACGAAGCAAACCATTTATGAGCGGGGCCACGAATACCTAACTCGTATAATTTATTTAATAGTATATTATGTTGTATCATATGCCTTCGTCATGTCTAAGAGGATACCTACACCGTATTGTTTACTATCTAAAATTTTTACAACTTCATTAATATACGAGTATTTATACACTGCTAAAACTGTGGATCGGTGTTTTCGAAAGCCGTTCTGGCAATCATCAAATATCTGGTATTTTTCACAAAATATAGTAACACGGTTACAAATGGCCTTCTCAAAAATTTTTGATACAGTCGGCAAAAGGGCAATAGGGCGATAATTACTTGGATCGGTTTTTTTATTTTTTTTTATGAACCGGTTTTATAATTGTATTTTTTAGTTGTAGTGGAAAGGTGCCTTCGTTAAAGGATTGATTTATTAATATTGTCAACGGTATGGTTAATTCGTCTGCAAATTCTTTGATTAAATGAGGTGAAAGTTCATCTATGTCGTGGCTTCTTTTATTCTTTAAGCTTACTACTTAACTTACTTAACCTATAGACATCTACATTTATCCTCAATAAAGACTCAAGATGCAGATGCATTGTCACCCGTGAGGACTAATATGGAATGCCTCTTTGCCAGTAGAAAGGGTCTCCGGTTCTCAACACTCACCACACGAAACACAGCAGTGTTATGCTGCTATTTTACGCTGGTATTCTGTGAGAGCGTGGTCTTTCCCCGGTCGAGCCGACCCATTCGTGTTACAACTATACTATTAATATAGCTGCAGCATGGTTCTACCACGTACAACAAATTATTTCATTAATACTATATTATTTAAAACCTAACCACCACGCTAGGCACGCTATTTCTCCTTAATCAGGCGGACTTTTTACGTTGTATATTGACAAACATTTAGACCCGGAACAATTATTTGTAGGCCCATATATACATTTGTTCCGCGCGGGTTTCGAACCCGCGACTCCAAAAGCGCTGGAGCGAAATGCTTAGCCACTGCTACTGGCGCTACCGAGCCGTCCAAACATGTACCTGACAATAACTATTAGCACAAACTTACTACCGTATAGTTTAAAAATATGCACTTCCCATATCAACCCGTGGGTGTCGTAAGAAGCGACAGACAAATAAAAACAGGATATGGGCAGCAGCGTTTTCCTGATAGCAGCTGAAAACAATAAAAATTGCTGCCGCTAACCTGCTTGCCAAGCGTGGCGTCTGTGGCAAAAGCCATTTGGGTCAAATTATCGGATAGGCCTATTTTCAGTAGTGGACTTTTGAAAGGCTGTAATGCATGAATGGATAATCGCACTCCTATTTTAAATCATCATCATCATCATCATCATTGCATCCCATCACAAATCCACTGTTAAACATAGTGTTACGAACTTGAGGTTCGAGACAATTAAAAACTGCCGATTGAATTACCAAATTTGACACTTTAATTACGGATACTAATTACACCTTAAAACACACTAATAATAAAACACAATTATTCTACTGATCAATTAAGTTCGCAGTTGTTTCGCTTCGAAGTATTCTCTTGTATCGCCAATTCAATACTGCTCCGGTCGTGGTCTATACCGGCCTTATATAGGGCCTCAGATAGTTTCCAGAACCTTCTACTGTAGCGACATCTAGAATGTTCGAGTACATATCGGTCCCGAAATTTCTGGAAGGATCTCGACTATCCTAGTTCTGCTACTCGACACTATAGGGCGCTAGTGTAACTAGTGTTGCCATGTACAAGACATTAATAGTGGCGCGCAACACTTTCTTTTACTCGACACTAGAGGGCGCTAGTCTAACTAGTGTTGCCATGTACAAGACTTTAATAGTGGCGCGCAACAATAGTTTCCCACTAAAAGGTACAAGTGTCACCTGTATCCATAGACTACATACACGTTTCAAATTTAGGTGCATTTTAATAAATTACTTAGGTGCATTTGTACCTTGACATACATTCTCTATATAATAATATATAAATATCAATTTCTGTCCTTTAGTCTCGCTAAATTTATTTTATTTTTTAAAGTTTTTGAATTGGTCCCAGAATAGTTTAGATTCACAATTGGACACTGAAAGTGGTGCTGTTTTCGCGATCTAGAAATTATCCATGCGTAGCCTAGGCGGATTGTTAGTTATAACATAAATAAATTAAGTAAAAACAAGTAAAATTACACTTTATATCCGTCCCAGAGATATTTTTTATAGAATAAGGGTGATAAACAAGCACACAGACCACCTGATGTTAAGTGGATGCTGTGGCCCATAGACTCAGGCATCTATATTTATTCTCGATTAAGAATTAAATTGCAGATGCGTTGTTAAACCTGGGTACTGAGATGGAATGCCTTGTTTCCAGTAAAAAGAGTCTTCGGGTGTCTACACTCATTATACAAAACCTAGCAGCATTAAGCTGCTATTTTACGCTGTTATTCTGTGAGAACGTGGTTCTTCCTCGATCACGCCGAGCCATTCGTAATACAACCATAATATAGCTGCAGCGTGGCTCTACCATGTAAAAATATGTATATTAATATTGCATATATGCGTAATTATTAACCGGGCGAATAAATAACATATGGATGACTGTTAATGAGATACTTTAATACTAAATCGAGCGGTGTTAAAAATTTACTTAACGGGCGATAATTATGAATGACTAAAAATACGTAAATAGAGCTACCAGTTATTTTAAGCTAGCAATTAAAATTTCAAGTGTCCGAATTAAATACTAAATTGAGCGAAAAAAAATACTGAGTGGGTGACAGCAGGTTTAAGGTGCGGATGGGGTGGCCTTTGGGCCACCCTAAAGCCGCGTATATTATAATGATATAAAATATAATATTGAAAGAATTGCATTTTTTTTAAATATTCAATAATTTAAAATTAAAAATTTTGTACAACGGACTTTAATATAAACTACTAATAAAAACTCAAAAGCTATTAGTCAGACCATGATCAAATTTATATGAGACCTCATGTGAAGCACCAGCTTTCAAATAAAAAAAGAATCATTGAAATCAGTTCACCCAGTAAAAAGTTATGAGGTAACACATATAAAAAAAACATACAGTCTAATTGAGTACCGTCTCCTTTTTGAGGTCGGTAGAAAAGTAGATATAAGTCAAAAGTAGTTTTGACTAACATTCTTAATGCTTATAATTATTTCGATGAAATTTGTTCGCGTAAAATTTTTGTTGTAGTTAAAATAATAAAAGACGCTGGTGCTTATCTCCTGGTTTACCTCTGTCGCCTCTCGGCACCACGCGTGATATGGGGCAATGGATTTTACTACATCGCCACTACACGGTCAATCTACAGCAGCAGCTTAGAGTTCATGCCATTCGACCAAGCTGGTTAATAATATTAATAATGTCCTAGAATTAGATTATAATTTCGGTCACTCTGTAAACAGGCAGGATTATAGTGCCAAAATATTGTGCAAGCACAGGTGCACTCTCTATTCTCTCACTCTCATAGTCAAGGACGGTAATTCGACACGACCGGAGAGATATCAAACGCAGGAGCAACGGCTTAACGGGCTTTCCGAGGCACGGGAGTGAATGAAACACCGCCGAAATCCTGACTCTTGGTTGTCAGGTACTGAGAATATCTTGACAGAAAATAATAACTAATTTTGGCCCCACCCAGGATTCGAACCCGGGACCAGCAATCGCGTTTAAGACCACTAGGCTAACGGGGCAGTAAAAGCTAATTAATAATTACTGAGCACGTCCGTCAGCGGCGCTCCTAGTATGATATCACGATTGCATAATCTACATTATTCAATTATGTGAAATTTATCATTTCAATCAATTTAATATTATCTAATTCTGTGAGTAGGTGTTGTATGCGATTACTGTAGCAGGAACACTTGTAAGTATTGCTTTCGATTAGTGATAGTGTAATTTACCGCTTTTTTGGTTCCAACATTCTCATCTAAAGCTAGATTTACGCAAGTCGCAAATGAGTATTTTTATGTATGGAATCTTGATGACGAGGATGAATACTGCACTTTGATCTTTTGTTAGGTATGCTTTTATGCTGATTTTTGGAACAAAGTTCCTTATTGGACGGTACGAATTTGGCGGATGGGGGCTAGACGAGAAAAAGTGTAAGATTTTTCCGTCACGACCACTTTTGACGTAGTGTAGATGGCCTTGGCGGCTATAAGGAAACGAGATGGAATAATATCTGTCTCCCTCGCACTTTTCTTATCTTGCCATGAAAGAAATATTATTTTATTTTAAATGACGCTTTATTTTAATAGACGCTAGTAATTCATTTATTTGTATTTTTTAATCAATAACATAATTCGTTTATCAATAATAATGTTGCGCGCCACTATTAATGTTTTGTACATGGCAACACTAGTTACACTAGCGCCCTCTAGTGTTGAGTAGCAGAACCAGGAGAGTCATGATCCTTCCAGAAATTTCGGGGCCGATATGTACACAGCAGCTGCAGCGTCGACAGGAGGAACAGGCCCGCCAACAGGAGGAACAGGGCCGTCGGTTGGAAGAGCAGCTTCTTCTCATGAAGGACCTTCACGCTACCTTCAGGAAAGAGATAAAGGAGGTGAAGGATAGGGTTGCTCAACATGACAACCGCCTGTCGGAAGCTGAAACCCGAATCGACCAAGTGAACAATCGGGTTGTCAACGTGATGGTTGACGTGAAGAAAACGCTGGACAACCTCAAAATTGGGGATGGAGTTACAGCTCCCGTAGTAGCTACAACACCTTCGCTACGTGGATTCAAAGTGCCGCCACTCGACGGCACTTCTTCCTGGTCGGCCTACAAAATCCAATTCGAGGCTGTCATGAAGGCGAACGGCTGGAATAAATGTCAGGCCATGACTGCTCTCACCCTAGGCCTGCGTGACCAGACCTTATCTGTTCTGGAAGCTATCGGTAAGGAAGTGACTTACGAGCAGCTCCTTGAGGCATTGGAGGCGAGATATGGCGACGCTCACCTGGAACACGTCTTTCGTGCACAGCTCAAAAATAGCGTGCAACGCAGTAACGAAAACCTGCAGTAGTGGGCCCTTGAGGTGGAGAAACTGGTTCGAAAAGCATACCAGTCTGTACCTGCGCTCATTGTAGGGAACCTGGTGCAGACACTCATCGATGGCATCCGCGACCTTGAAGTAAGAGCTTCTGTGAGGCTCGGGCACCACGAGACGCTTAAGGACGCGTTGGCCCATGCACTGGAGGTGGAAGCTGTGCGACAGGATCATCGTTCCCATCGCTTCAGGGTGGTTTCAGCAGCTACAGTTCGTGACCGCAATAAAGGGTACAGCCCCAGGTGCTATGGCTGTGGGGAAAGGGGCTATCTTCGATCCAGCTGCCTTAAGCGAACTGTAGAAAGGGAAGGTGATCAATCTCGAGAGGATAGTGTGGCTAACAGCACCGCCCAGCAGCAGCAGGGAAACTGGTGGGTGCTGACTAATGTTAGAAGATGTACTCCTAAGATTGTCCCTGTGGATCGACTGGCGCGTTATTATGGGTCCAATAATGGTCGGGACGAGCATGTCTTAGGAGGGAGCAGTGTTGCGCGCCACTATTAATGTTTTGTACATGGCAACACTAGTTACACTAGCGCCCTCTAGTGTTGAGTAGCAGAACTAGGAGAGTCATGATCCTTCCAGAAATTTCGGGACCGATATGTACTCGAACATTCTAGATGTCGCTACAGTAGAAGGTTCTGGAAACTATCTGAGGCCCTATATAAGGCCGGTATAGACCACGACCAAGTCAGTATTGAATTGGCGATACAAGAGAATACTGCGAAGCGAAACAACTGCGAACTTAAGTGATCAGTAGAATTATTGTGTTTTATTATTAGTGTGTTTTAAGGTGTAATTAGTATCCGTAATTAAAGTGTTAAATTTGGTAATTCAATCGGCAGTTTTTAATTATCTCGAACCTCAAGCTCGTAACAATAATATACTACGAAAGGAACTTCGTTTCAACCGAGTAATCCACAAAACTCATGCATTTTTTTATATATAAAAGGGGGCAAACAAGCATGTGCCTCTCCTAGTGGTAAGTGACTATTGCCTCCCATGAACAACTGCAATATATGTTCATGTTATAACATTAGTATTTGAGTGTGATGTAAAGTAAATTATTGAAATGGGAGCGGAGAATATGAAGAAAATTTTGAAAATATGAGGTATTGGTGATAGAACTCGTATTACTGCTTGATAGGAACTACCCTCATACCTATTTCTGAAGTCAAATGTTTTCGGTTTGAAGTGTATAGAGAGTCAGTATAATTACAAATAGCGGCACGAAAGTCTAGCGGTGACCGTTATTGTGCATAAGTCGCGCTGATTGGCTTATTGTGCATAAGCCATTCAGCGCGACTTATGCACAAGCCATTTAACTTGACCCTTGGCTTTTCTCTCGGATTACAGGACCGTAGGTTGTTGCGTCCACATAATAACAATAATATGGTACTTGAGTATGGTAATGAGAGGAATAGAACATACAATGTACAGCCTCCGGCTACTTTACTAGATGAAATTTTATAATTATGAATTATTGCAGAAAATAACGAAACAATTAAATTCTAAAAAAAAAAAATATTGTTCTTTATTTAATAATAGCTATAAAACTGCATTCTTTTGTGTCCTTTTCAATTTATTCAAACAGCTTATCACAAGAACGAGTGATTTTACTACATTACCTACAAATCATAAAACATAAAACAAAAACAAAACCCTGTCCTGCAAAAATATGATTTTTGACATAAGTAGCAAATGTTTAAATCTTCGAAATATGTCTATATTTGAACTTTGTTCACGCCGGGCCCAATCTTGTATGGAGTGAAGTTCATCTCCTTTAACCCTTATACCCACTCAGCAAATTTTGTATGCATTGCACTGGATGGGCTGTGAGATTTTTTTCTAGGTCTATGAGGAACTTGAATAGGAGTGTTTTCCTGAGGCATATTTATTTCTTGAGGCATATTTATAATGGCCTCACGCGACTTGATTCATGAACTTGTGCTTCTTTTGAACCAGATGATTCCAGCACGCTAAGCCCTTCTATTGCAGGAGAAACTGTCCCGATTATTTTGAGTACTAGTTCATGAACATCATCATCATCATTTCTAAATGTCTTCCCTCTTCCCGATTCCGTCTGCTGACGATCGACATTTTTTCCTGAAAATATTGAAATACTTATTAGTAATTTTCTACCGACTTCAAAAAGGAGACGGTACTCAATTCGACTGTATGTTTTCTTATGTATGTTAGCTCACAATTTTTACTGGGTGAACCGATTTCGATGATTCTTTTTTATTTAAAAGCTGGTGCTTCACATGTCGTCCCATATGAATTTGATTAAGGTCAGACCAATAATCCTTGAGTTTTTCTTAATAATTTATATTGAAGTTGGTTATACAAATTTCTTAATTTTAAATTATATAGCTCAAATTAAACTCGCATATTATACGTTAATCTTATAGCACACCATTTTTTCGTTGGGAGTTAAAAACTAAGTAAAAATCGGTTCTTCCGTGTTTGAAACCTACGATGCCACAGGCAGACACAAATACAAAGACAAAGACACGCAGATACGCAGGTCAAACTTATAACACCCCTCATTTTACGTCGGGGATTAAAATGTAAAAAAAATGAGATGGACTTCATTATGACGACCAGACGACAACTGTTCGGTGATGTCTCAATCATCTCAATCCATGCCGGTTTTGACATCAACTGTTCGGTGATGTCAAAACCGGCAGCGATCACCCAATGGTGAGAGGCACACTGAATCTAAACGTTAAGTTGGAGAGGTCACGTCTAATGATGTCAACGCTCCGTCCCCCTCGTGCTCTAATCCAAAGTGCCAATACCTTTCAGCTCGAGCTACAAAACCGTTTTAACAGTGGTAGAGCCACGCGGCGGCTTTTGCTGTCGCACGGATGGGCCGGCTCGAACCGGGGTGGTACCACGACCTCACAGAATACCAACGTGAAGTAGAGGTTTACCTCTGCGTTTCGCTTGGTGAGTCCAGGTGGCCGGAGGCCCTTTTTACTGGAAATGAGGCATTCCATCTTAGTCCTCACGGGTGACAACGCATCTGCATTTTGATTCGCAAACGAGGATAGATGTAGATGTCTATGGGCCGCAGCAACCACTTACCATCAGGTGGACTGTATGCTCGTTTATCACCCTTATCTTATTAAAAAAAAAACCGTCTTCAGTGCCTAGAAGATTACAATGCAGTGGACGATATGAATGACAAGCTCGTGGAAATTGTACATGTGGTTGGAGCTAAGATTTGTAAGACCCGCCGAAGAAGAACACAAAAACTCTCCGATCACACTCTTAATCTAATGGCTTTTAGACGGGAAATGAAGCTGCAGTCTTCAGTAGATTTGACAGCATACACGTAACTGTATAGACAGATCTCCGAATGCATGCGGTGGGACTTACGCAACTTTAATACTGCCCGTATTGAAGAAACAATCGAGCGGAACCAGGGCTCAAAAATCTTTGCAAGAGATCTGTCTGCCAGAAAGAGCCAACTGTCAAAGCTGAAGACAGAGTGCGGCAGTCATTTCCGCGACCATTGAGATTTTGAGTGAGATTGAGAGATTCTATGGGCTGCCGTACCCATCATCGTTAGAGCCACACGAAATGTATAGTAACGATCCAAGAGCAAGTCTTATCAGACTCTATTCCGATGATATTTCGGACGTCAATTTGAGCGAGGTTAGTATGGCTCTCCAGCACCATAAAAACAAGCGGGTGGAAAATCGGTACTTGAAGCCCTTCAGAAGTTCTTTAATTCCGTACTCTATGGTGGCACAACACTGGAGGCGTGGAGCAGAAGTGTGGTGGTCTTGTTCTTCAAGAAAGGCGACAACGCTCTCTTGAAGAACTACAGACCGATTTCCCTTCTGAGCCGCATCTACGTGCTGTTTTCGAGAGTCATTACGAATCGTCTCGCATGCAGACTCGACGACTTCCAGCCTCCCGAACAAGCCAGTTTCCGAAAAGGCTTTAGCACCATAGACCACATACATACCCTTCGACAAATTGTACAGAAGTCCGAGAAGAACAATTTGCCACTATATCTTGTGTATGTGGACTATGAGAAAGTCTTTGATTTTGTCGAAATTTGTGCGGCGCTGCAATCCCTTCAGCGGTGCCAAGTTGACTGTCAATATCTCGAAGTGCTGAAGTGTACGTACAATAGGGCTACGAGGGCTATACGAGTACAGAACCAGAGTAGGAAACCTATCCAACTGCAGAGAGATGTAAGACAGGGTGACGTTATATCCCCGAAACTCTTCACCGCTGCAT
This sequence comes from Parnassius mnemosyne, assembly GCA_963668995.1. Lineage (NCBI taxonomy): Eukaryota > Metazoa > Arthropoda > Insecta > Lepidoptera > Papilionidae > Parnassius > Parnassius mnemosyne. Next base: position 72,006,589 of record CAVLGL010000001.1, read on the forward strand.
TGGAAGACGTTTTCAAGATTCTGGGCTGGAAAGGATACGGTATTAACACCAACGGCGAGTACATCACTGACCTTCGATTTACCGACGATGTAGTCCTTATGGCAGAATCGCTGGAGGACCTAAGCACTATGCTCAATAACCTCAGTAGTACCTCCCAACGGATAGGTCTTAATTTGAACATGGATAAAACAAAGTTTATATATAACGTCCATGTCACACCCATGCCGGTAGTTGTTGGGAGCAAGTTGTTGACGAGTATATTTAGCTGGGACAAATAGTCCGACTAGGTAAGTCTAACTTCGACCAAGAGGTCAATGAATGGATTCAACTTGGCTGGGCAATATTCGGGAAATTACGGCACATATTCTCATCAGTTACACCTCAAAACTTGAAAACGAGACTGTATAACCACTGCGTATTGCCAGTAGTGATCTATGGAACTGAGACATGGTACTTCACTGCTGGCTGGATAAAGAAGCTCAAGGTCGCTCAGCGAGCTATGGAGATGGCTGTGCTCGGAGTTTCACTGCGTGATAAACTTAAAAATGAAAAAGTTTCTCGATTGGCGGCCTCGTACCAGCGGACGAAGTGTGGGACGTCCCCCTACTAGATGGAGTGATGACCTGGTAAGTCATGCAGGAATTCGATGGATGCAGGTGGCTCAGGACCGTGCTTTGTAGCATTCCTTGGGGGAGGCCTATGTTCAGTAGTGCACTTGTGAAGGGCTGTAATGATGATGATGATTAAAATTTAATAGGCAGAATTCGGCCATAACACCTTTTTTATACCCAGCTTAATATTAACTATGCGGAATAACTTAAAAATCTGTTTACGATGGTCCTTTTTCTAATGTTTTGCCATATAGTGTCACGTAGGTATTTCCAGTCTTTGTTGTAGGTGCTCAAAGATTTAAACTGTTCTGCAATGTCTTTCCACTTTTTTATTTTCATATCGTGTGTTAATATCTCACTAAATCGACCGAATAAAACGTGTTTATTCTCGCACATTAGGGACAAAATCGTTATTTTGTTATTGTGCTCCATGACTTTTGTTATGAATCAAACAAATAGGAAAGCACTCTGTAAATGTAATTTTGAAATATACCCTCGTGAATTTCTTCAACAAAAATTTACATTTTATGTAATTTGTAATTTATAACTACACATTTGTAGATACAATATTTCATCGAATATTTAAACGTTTATTAAACAGCATTTATAATTATAATATTAATAAGATTTTTATATGTAAAATTCTTACATAATTGTAAGGTTTTATTAAACAGCACTTGTCATCCAACTTAACAAATATGTCGCTTATTTTCAAAATTGTCGAATTGTAACGTTTACCCAGGACGTCGAACATCTCAGGCCCCCGTGATCATGGGCGCTGTAAAGTACTCGAAACGTTAGTAATATAAAATAAGTAACACGCGATAAAATCATTAAAAACTGGTTTTATTTAAATCTCATAATAACGTCTAGTAAGTACATCTTTATTCATATCGATATTAATCGAAATTGTACACAATGTGTCCAGATTTGTAGTAATAAAATTTTAAGTCTATTTTGAGCCAGTTAATACGAGAGAAGAGTTGTGGGACCGAATCATGCTGGTTGCAAATGAAATTCGTGAAAATCCTAGTGTAATTAGGAAGGCCATTAAACAAATAGCTCCCAAAGCAACTGCGTGCTTAATTAATAGAAGCGATCATTGTGAGCAATTAATTGAGTTCAAAATGTATTGATTGTACTAATAAATGTGTTTTTATTTTATTAATTATCGAACAGTGCACTATTTTAACTTATAATACCGGGGAAAACAACTAGACAATCGCTTTTAGTTTGTTTTTAGATTATTGTAATATTCATATTTTAATTGTTAATTTCTCAGCTTTCCCGTTAGATACGGCAAAACTAATATTACTATTGTAATCTATATTCTATAAGGAATAAATCGACATGCAATTCATTAAGTTACGCCACAATTTGTATGGGCCCACGCTACATACAAAAATAAATTGTCTCCTTTGCGTTGTTTTATTTAAATTTTGCTATTATGTTTGTTGAATTTCTTCAAATCCAGGATATCCGATTTACTTTCATCGGGTCACTTTAGACAACATATGTTCGAAACTATTGTGTGTGTGGCGGCGCTGTCGTCGCGCCACAAGCAGAAATAGGAGCGTTGGTCGCTCCCCTGCCTGGTGACACCTTTCCTTCCACCGGCCACACGTGTACCGCTGTGATTTTTGTATTGCTCTATAAAATAACTCAAAGTCTAAATTAAAAATCCATAAAAGCTTGATCCCTAATTTTTAGGAAATGCAATAAAAACGTGTGAAATTATGTTTAAAAATTGTCTTTTATGACTCACTACAAGATTATCTTATCTTTTGTGTGTGACTTGAATATTTTTTTATATTTTCTATGCTATGGCCGTAAAAAAATCAATAAATGTACGCCTCAGTGAGACCTAGGTCCAAAGTTATGGTTGTCAAACTATGTGGATATCGAAATTAGTAAGTCAGATACTAAAATTGCTCTACTCGTATCTATGAGTGTGTGAGGATTGCACCCCTTATGTGGGTTGTTTATATCGTTAAAACGGACACATTATATAATTTAACAGATAGCATAAACGTAACAATGAAAACCATTAACTTTCAGATATCGAGCTTGCCAATATGAACGCTAATGTTTTACGGGATAGGAGCGTTCAGTGCTTTTCCCGCTTCGGGATACGTCATCTCTGGTGTGGCGCAATGAAGTGGAGGCGTATGCGTAAGTACCATATAGTACATGTTAAATTGTCATTAGCACCGGATCAACATGTTGTGCTTAGTTCTAGTTGAGCAATGCTAAGAATTTTCAGAATTTTATTTATTATGTATGACAAACGAGCATACCATTTTGTAACTATATTTTCTTTGTATTTTTTTTAATAAATACAAAGATATACACTTATACACCAGACAAAATGGAGTGTAATTCCTTTGCCTCTTTTTCGTTATCTAGGTAAAGATTTTTGATTTATAAAGCATCACATCGGCGCCCCTCTGGTGGCTATTTATTATAAATTATAACTACTAATTTATAATATAGTTCAGTGGAAAAAACATAAAAGCGATGTTAAATAAAAATGTACCCCTCCTGGGGTAGCTTTTTCTTAGATCCAGCATCGATAATCCTGAAGGTTCCCTCACTACGCCCAAACTGCAACAAACGGGGACTTCATTAAAACCTTAACGCTGTTTGCCACCATCTTGAGATGGCTAAGCCGGTCTAGCTCTTTCTCACCAAGACGGAATTCTCTCTGTCTGATACATTGTTTGCAATCTGGGTAAGATCCTCCTTCTCTGACTCCTTTCTTCAGAGAGGATATTTGTTCTCGACGCCTCGGTGGTCTCGAAGGCAGGGACCTGTCCATCCTTTGGCTACGCATAGACAGCGACGGCTACCCCCGCGTTGGCGAGTGCGTGCCTCTATAGGTCCCTCAGCGGTAATGCCGAGACAGACCGACTCTTCGACCACGTTCAAATGGCTACAGATTCTGTGCTTTTTTTAATAGGATCGGGTGACAAACGAGCGCACAGTCCACCTGATGCTAAGTGGTTGCTGTGGCCCATAGACATCTATATCTATCCTCAATAAAGACTCAAGATGCAGATCCATTGTCACCCGTGAGGACTAAGATGGATTGCCTCTTTTCCAGTAAAAAGTGTCTCCGATTCTCTACACTAACCATACGAAGCACAGCAGTGTTAAACTGCTATTTTACGCTGGTACTCTGTGAGAGCGTGGTCCTTCCCCGGTCGAGCCGACCCATTCGTGCTCCAACTATACTACTAATATAGCTGCAGCATGGCTCTACCACGTAAAAACAACTGATTCCATCTGCAGATATCGTGCTTCTTGGCGATCCCAACGCCCACCAAGCCAGATGGTTCAGTTCTTGTACTACCGATCATGCGTGGAGATCTGTTTACGACTTTGCCTTGGCATATGGTCTAACACAATTCTCCCACACGGATTCCAGATCTGGAGCATCATGCACCTTCCCTGTTAGACCTTCTGTTGAACTCTCAAACAGAGAGATATCAGGTTCCCCCTTATGCCTCTCTTGGCTCTTCGGATACTAAGGACTGCCTGATCTGTAAGCTGTCGCCGTGTGTGGCCTAATATATCAGAGGTTTGGGATGGGATGCGGGCTTTTATTGCATTCTACCCATGGGAACGGAGTTGCTTCTTGCTGGATGACCCCAACATCGTTGTTGTGTCAGTCCTCGATGTGTTGCTTCAGAAGATGGAAATTTTTATCCTGTCATTTGTAGTGCCCATCGGCGGCATATCCCAACCTTGGTTCCATTTCCTTAAAAAGAGTTATCACTAGTTGGAGCACATTGCGAGAGTGAAGGCGAGAAACTAGTTCGCATTTCTTCAGGAACTCGTGCATTCTGTTCTCTCGACAAGGCTGCCCAAGATAATTTCTGGAAACTATCGTTACCATTTCTGCGCAGAGAGGATAACTCGATGGCCCACACCTCAACGCCCGGGGGAATCAACCGCCGACCATTTGGCAGTGTGAATGTTCAAAGCAGGATGTTAGGTTCACACAGTGCTTAGTGCGTAAAGCACTAATGTCCCTGGATGTTCATAGGTGGAGTGCGCCTGATGGAATCCCCCCAATTATTCTGAAGACGTGTATTCTACGCGTTCTTACGAGTCTTTTCCGGTCCTCTTACACTTTAGGGGTCGTTCCAAGCTTATGGAGGATGATCTTAGTGCACCCGATCCCTAAAAAGGTGATCGCTTGTCCAACTACAGGCCTATCACCATCACCTCCTTATTCTCCAAAATAATGGAATCCATTATTAACTGCAAGATCATGAGGTGCCTTGAAGAGGATCAGCTAATTAGTGACCATCAATATGGTTTCCGTCGAGCTCACTCAGCTCTTGATGATCTTGTCTACCTGACTCACTGAAGGGCGGAGGTAGTTGAGACCAAGTGGAAGGCCCTGTCGGTTAATTTGGACGTAGCGAAGGCCTTCGAAACGATTTGGCATAAAGCGCTTCTTTTAAAGCTTCCCTCTTATGGACTTACGGAGATATTATGCAATTGGGTCAACAGTTTTCATTCATATTGAATATTAAGCTGACGGTCAACGGTGCATGGCACGACTCGAAGCCTGTGAATGATGGTGTTCTACAAGGTTGCGTGCTATAGCCTACCCTATTCCTTTTGCATATCATTGATATGTTGCATACTAGTAAAATTCATTGCTATGTAAACGAAAGCACTGGCGATGGATTATACACCGGCCATGCTAATATTTCTCGGAAACACGTCGAGTGTCGGAATAAACTTGTGCCTGAAGTCGAGTTATTGTAAATCTAGTCCAGTTTAATTTCCAAAAGACTCTTTGTCGTATCTCTTCAATTTTGGGGCACCCCCCTCGTTGTCTCAGCTAGCATCCGAATCCTTGGCGTCAACATTTCGAGAGCGACCAGAATCGACGACAACCTCGTTCTTTCCGATCGCCTTGTTAAACTGGCTGTGCGATGAGACGTTGCATATCTATGCATCTTCTACCGCTTATAACACGGGGAGTGCTCAGAGGAATTGTTCAGATTAATTCCAGGTGCTGAATTCTACTATATTACACTACAACAGAACTCGTAATTCCATCCTCATCATCTCGATGGCTGGCGGTCCACTACGCTGCAATTTACGCGGAATTATTTGACTAGCACGACCATACTGTGGAATTTATTTCGCCGCGCGCTGCTTTGTAACCTTACACCCCTAGTTTGCCTTTAGGATAATCCGCCACTGCGTATGTACATTATCATACGCCGCCTTTTGTATAGAATAAGGGTGACAAACGAGCACTCAGTCCACCTAATGGCAGATAGACCATAGACATCTATATCTATATCGATTAAAAATCAAAATGCAATTTAATTTTAATTTTAAAGAAGTGCGGACAAACGAGCATGCGGCGCACCTGATGGAAAGTGTCGACCACCGCCCATGAATAACTGCTACACCAATGGTACTGGAGGTGCGTTGCCGCCCTTCTGAAAATGAGTAAGCTCGTTCCTTGAAGGTCCCTAAGCCGTATCGCTACTAAAAAATCGCCGGTAGAAAACGATTCCACAAAGAAGTTGCGTCGTCACCTGTGACGGCTGAGATGGAATGCCTCGTTTCCAGTAAAAAGAGTCCCCGGTTCTCTACACTCATTATACGAAACACAGATTTTTATGATGGTATTCTGTGAGTGCGTGCTCCTAGGTTCGTAAAATATATAATGTACATTGTGCGTTTGTGTAGTACGATCACTTAATATAGCAAATCCTTGATTTCGCCGCAATGTTCTACAATGGCCGTCGCAGCGGCTTTGTCAATCGAAATAAAAACGGACAAATAGTGCATGAAAACGATAAATGAGACATGTTATCTGTATATAAATGGTTAATATAAATTATTCAAACACAAATATGTACGTATATAGTACTGCGAGCCGCCCCGGCTTCGCTCGGGTGCTTTCTAGATCTCGACAACAGAGCTACACATACACACACATACACACACACACACATACACACCCACACATTCACACATTCACACACCCACACACCCACACACCGCCACACCCACACACTCCCACACCCACATCCACCCACCCACTCATCCACACACACACACACACACACACACACACACACACACACACACACACACACACACCCACACCCACACCCACACACCCCCACACCCACATCCAACACACACACACACCCACATCCAACCCACATACACACACACCCCCATACCCACACCCACACACCCACACACCCACACGTCCCCACACCCACACCCACACACCCCCACACCCACATCCAAAACCCACCCACACCCACACACACACACACACACACACACACACACACACACACATATTCACACACACACTCGCGCGCACGCGCGCACACGCGCACACGCCCACACGCACACACGCACGCACGCACGCACGCACGCACACACACAAACTTTGTGGAAGTGACTTGTTATGGAAGTGTAGAATCTCCTAACACAGGTATCTTTTTTACTTAAAAGGAGATTCCGGACACGGTTAAAACTGTACGAATTATGTTACCGAAATAAAGTTGATTTTATTTTATTTTTATTATTTTTATTTGGTATACTATTTTGTAAAAAAATATTATATCTTAAGTATCTATTAAAATGCTGATATTTCATCAACATCGTTCCAGCCGTTTAGTAGGAGTTCACTGACAAACAAGCACAGAAAAATTATATTTAAAAAGATATAATATAATATATAAAAGTATTTTATTTTAAAAAAAAATGCTCAATGATTTTAAACCAGACTTTAAATAATTTTTATTATGCATGTAGCACTAGAGTGGATTATTTTGATTACTACTTTTGTATTGTAAAATTTAAAAATTGTATAAACTAAGTTATTGTTAAGTGAAATTGTTTAAAAAAAAGTCCCGCTGGGTTTCTTGCTGGTTCCTCCCAGGACAGAGGTATTTTCCGAACCAGTGGTAATCAAACAAAAGAGCGACTTTCAATAAGTATTATTTATAATCTATATTGAGTATAAAAGTTTCTGTTTCTGTTTCTGTTTATATGTATAATTCTTCTGTTCATGTATATGTGACTGAACTCCTTCTAAATGGCTAAATCGATTTTGATAAAATTTTGTGTGTGTGCTTAACGTGAATCGAGAATGGTTTAGATTTAAAATTGGACGCGGTAGGTGGCGCTGCTGTCGAGATCTAGAAAACACCCGTGCGAAGCCAGGCGGACCGCTAGTTTATTATAAATTGGCCAACCCTTTAACGATATTTTTTTATTTGTTTTTGTTATTTGTTTCGCTATCATAAAATAAAAATAATATTTCACCTTAAAATAAATATTCAGAGTACTAATTAATAGAATCAGGCGCTTACTTTGTGGAAATCCATTATACTAAAGTTAGTAAAATTTAAAAAGGTTTATTTCATTAAGGTGGCACAAGTCGCGGGCTCGAACTCGCTGGTGGGCGCGGCCAAAAAGCACGCTGTCTCACCTGGCATCGTGCCCGACAGAGATAGTATCAGTGATGAGCATATCGACACTAGTATTCACGCATGTCTTGTTCGTACGGTGTTCCGAACCGTTAGAATGAAAACGAAGTTACACGAACACGATGCAACATCTATACTAATATAATAAAGCAGAAGAGGGTTTTTGTTTGTTTAAACGTGCTAATCTCTGGAACTACCAGTCAGATTTGCAAAATCTTTTTTTGGATATTATAGCCAGATTCATGTTGAATAATATAGGCTATACAGCATTAGGCTATATATCTCAGCTAGCCTATATTTGTTAAGGAAGTCAGAAGAAAAAGCGCTGTTATGGTTCGGGATACGTAAATACCATAGAATTATTACGCCACCATGCGTAATAATTCTATGGTAAATACAATGTTCTAGAAAAATATAGATCTTTACTCCGTCTAAAAAAAGTCCGCGATAACATATGTCTATTTCTTATATATAAGCCACAATTAGGCATTTTGTGACAAAAAAAAATGAAAATTTAATTATTAGGCACCTTACGAACTATAGTTACTTCATTATCAAGACAATTTTATGAAGATAAACTTCGTTCTTTTTACCATGTTTATATAGTACATAGTTTAAGAGATAATGTAAAATTAAAATAATTCAATACCTACTTGGCTTGACGCGCAAACAACGCATAACCCCTAGCCCGGTGCGAACTGAGAAGCCAGTATTGAAAGCTTCTATGAGCGAGGTTAGGTTAGTCGTTAGTTCAATCGTTATCTATATCTACACAAAAAATAAATAAAATTGAAGTGTCTGTTTGTAATGTCAAAATAACAGCATTTTACTAATTGCGTATGAAACTGTATACGGTACTTATAACATTATCACAATTTTTTACATTTTTGTATGTCTGTCAGTCTGTTTGTTGCGGTTAATTTCCAAAACGGCTGGACCGACTTTGACGGGACTTTCACTAGTAGATAGCTCATGTTATAAGAAGTAACTTAGCCTGCTTAAATTTTAGAAAAATTATTAGGTGTCTTTGCAACAAAATTAACGCCCTAAACTAAACGCGGACGAAGTCGCGGGGTACAGCTAGTAGCTAAAATAAATTCAAAATTAATTGAGTACTTTTATCTATCTCCCGGGTGAGCGTAGCAATGATTAGTTACATCTTTATTTCTGAACTCTTTCATTTCACGTTGCTATGGTATTTTGAAAGTTTAAATTTAATTGATTAATAAGTATAAGAGGTTGATAGCAAATTTATCAAGAATCATTTCTTGCCTACACACTTTTCATGTATCGTGTACGTTTTTCTTTAAAACTGGAAAAAACCGCGCGTAATATGCCGACAGATAAAATAAAAGTACTCCATTAATCATGACAATTTTTCCATACATTACAATCAAATAAAATATTTGATTGCAATTATAAAATGCTTGAACTAGGTGTCATGTCATGCCACGCATCTCGGACACGTGATAACGCGGGTGAAACCGCGAAATTATTAGGTATACCTCTGTGGCTCTATATACCTAATATAGATTGCTTATTTTATTATGTTTAGTTTTCCCCGAGTGGTCATGCAGCAATCACTCAAGAGTTCGGCTTCGAACGTGTGTAACTCGATAATTATCCCACGGCAACGAAATACCTGAATAAACGGTATCATATATGATATTTGGCAGCTCCGTGGCGCAGTGGCTTAGCAATGAATTGTTGTACTGGGAGCCGCGGGTTCGAATCAATCGAACAAGTATTTGTATGGTCTACAAATAATTGTTCCGGGTCTGGATGTTTGTAAACTGCCTCCACGATACAGGAGAAAATCCTAGTGTGGGGTAACGTTTTTTTGAAAAAAAAAAATTCCAGACTATAGCCTATCTCTGAGCAAAATATCATCCAGATCCCTTCAGCCGTTCTGGCGTGATTGAGTAACATACATCCATTCATCCGTCCATCCAAATATCCAAACTTTCGCATTTATAATATTTAGATAATAATCGTAATTGGTCTGCCTACCTATAAATTGTTTTCAAAAATACTTACTTACCTGGCTTTTTTTATAATATATAGGTACTCAATATCACTAAACGTAAGCACAGGTTTTTATCAAGACAAGTGACCCATCAAGATTGTTTTCTTAGTACTGACGTACCTACCTAAAGTTTACAATTTTGTGGCCACGACGCGGCGAGGTTTTGTGACATTTTGTTGTACTGTAGATTGTAGGTATCTAGGTAATAACATTAGGTAACTATGAAAATCCCACATAATATACTTTGTTTGTCCGCCGCAAAAGTCGTCTAATAAATAATTAAACTGTTTTGTAATTCTTTATTTATTTATAACACTTGCATTGAGAGCCGTGGTAGCTCAGATGGTTAGCGCTCGGTGTAAGTATCACATTACGCGAGCAACCCGGGTTCGATCCCCGTCGGCACCAATGAAATTGTTGCAATTTTATATAGTAATCGAATATAGACTTTACTTTTTTTACTTTTATAATTATGTTATATTACAGACGAAAATTTTAAAATATTGTCTGTCGTCCAAAACGCATCATCTCTTTCAATTATATCAATTTCCATGCCGTCTTTTGTCTTTGGCGTCCAAATTACAAAATAGCAAAACTTTTCGTTTCGAATAAAAGTCGAATATAAGCGCACGTCACCGCCTGTGCATGTGTGTGTAAGCATCGTCCTCCCGCACCGCACCGGGGGAGACATTATTCAGTGAGATGCACGATAATTCATAGTAACATGCGCGCGTAAAAAAATACGAAAAGGCCTTTGGAAGAAGGGGTTTTATGAAAAAACCACTGCATTAATCAATTACAAATAAAATTTATTGAGTTCTTCGATAATTGAGTTGTGTCGGTACCGACTTTGTTTTGGAAATTTTTCACTTCTTTTATTACTAATTTACGCCCAAAGTTGTGTTAAAATTGGCAATAAAAACGAATCTTTGGTAGCTCGTAACTTTTTAATAACATTTTATTTTACTATTCTGTTTCCGTACAGACAAATTTAATAATGAGACAAAACGATATCATGTTTAATTTTGGATGTACACTGTCAAACAGCGGAGTAAAACCCCTCCGAAATTTCTATGGAAATAATGTCGACTAGTGTCACCTTAAGTGAGTGTAGGCAGAATAATTTTTTCTAACTTTATTTAGAAAGCCCCAAACAAAATTATAGTAGGTACCTATTTTAATTCTATTTCGCGTCGCTAGCGTTCATTTATTACGGCCGTCCGTTTCATCAATCATAGAACTCCACAAATTACTAAGCCTGGTCTCATCATTGTAACCGTCACCATAAACTACGGGACGACGCCTGGCTCCACCTTGCGGACTCGCCCCATTTACAATTTGCACGATAGAGTTTTATGACACAAAATATCTAGCTGTTCCCGCGATTTCGTCCGTATGGAATTTATTACAATTAGATTTCATGGTTTTGTTTTTTGCGCGGAAACCTAATTATTTTTCTAAAATAAAAATAGCCTAAGATACTTCCTTATTACATCAGCCAGCTGCCAATGAAAGTCCCGGCAATATCGGTCCAGCCAGTTATAAGGACCATATACTTACACTTTCATATGCATTTAGTAAAAAGCTGTCATCTTGACAATACAAACAGACACTTTAATTTTCTTTATTTGTATACATAACGTTGGTATTTTTTGACTGACTTCTTGGTCTAGTGGTCGTAAATACGATCATGAGGTTCCGGGTTCAAAATTCAAAAAGTTATTGAGTAATCAGTTAAGACAGTAGCTGCCCGGAGTCAGGAAGTTGGCGGTGTCTCACCCCCGTGCCTCGGAAAGTACTTAAAGCCGTTGGTCCTGCGCCTGATCTCTCTCCGGCCATGTCGGATTACCGTCCCATCGGACAGAGTGAGGGGATAGAGTGCACGTGTGCTTGCGCATTCACTCGGGCACTGTCTTTATTCTGACGTGCCCAGATGGTTAGCCTCTTTTGAGGCTGGCCACCGTGACCGAAATTCGGTTTGGAGGACATTGTTATGCGTTGTGATCCTTGAGAATTTATTTTACTGGTATAAAAGCTCTCTTACCGTTCAAACTTCGAAAACTTGCGCTGTTGTTTGGTGGAAATTGGTATAGCGTGAACATCAATCTTAACTTAGTAGCAATAGTAAAATTTAACAATAAAACCGTGCATATTCATTAAAAAAAAACTTGAGGGCACGTGTTCTAAGTGTTCCCTGTAAACATTTTTACTCATAATGATTTTTTATATTTACGCGAACACTACACATTTAAATAAATCTAATTTAACGGTTTTTATTGCGTATATTAACTTATTTTATATTCCCGACGTTTCGAGCACTGCGTAAATCGGAACGAAAATTAATAATTTTTAATCTGGAGGTAGGTAACCGTGCTTAACTATGACATTGGCACGTCATACACCTCAGTCTCCCCCCGTGACCATGGGTGCTGTAAAGTGCTCAAAACGTCGGAAATATATAATATAAAAATAAAAATTTTGTACAGCCGTCTTCAATATTAGTTATTAAGAATAAATCAAGAACTATTGGTCTGACCTTGATCAAATTCATATGGGACCACACGAGAAGTAGCTTTCATATAAAAAAAGAATCATCGAAATCGGTTCACCCAGTGAAAAGTTATGAGGTATAACACACATAAAAAAACATACAGTCGAATTGAGTACCGTCTGCTTTTTGGAAGTCGGCAGAAAATAAGTTAATATACGCGATAAAATCCGTAAAATTAGTTTTATTTAAATTTTTTACTCATATAATATTTTTATAGAATAAGGGTGACAAACGAGCACACAGTGCACCGATGCTGTGGCTCATGGATGTCTGCGTCTATTCTCGGTGAAGAATCCAAATGCAGATGCGTTGTCACCTCTGAGGAATAAGGTGGAATGCTTCGTTTCTAGTAAAGTAAAAGGTCACAAAAATAATTAAGTTACTATTAATTCATAATTAATAGGTGGGGTAAACATCGAACATTGCTCTAACGAAACGGTAAGTCAGATTGATGGACAAACTTAATTTTGCAGTGGAAAAGTTTTCTTCTATAGATGTACTTAGTCTATTCTATTCTAATACTTTAGAATACTTTATATATATCTCGAGACGCTAGGGTACCATGACGTGGAGGACTTTATATTTAAGTCCTACGAATCGTAGACAATGCTTGTAGACCTAAGTTAAAGAAATAAACAATTTTATTTATTATTTATTTATTATCTATATAGTCCAAGCGTCGAAGCGGTTGTTAACTTATATACATATGAATAAAATTGAATTGTGTGTAAATGGGTCTTTACGGTTTTGGTGTGTTTAAATAAACCCTTCCCGTATTCCTTGATTTTTCTAAATAAAATAGCTTAGATTCCTCCTGGTATTGCTTTCTATCTGTTTGTAAAGTTTCATCACAATCGGTTTAGCCATTCCGAAGATGAACCCAGTAAGACATACAAACACAACACAGACATAGACAATTTTTTTACAAATGGCTATTGCCTTAATGGCATGCAAAAAACCCCAAAGCTTGATAAAATACAGTTATTTCGATATTACAGACAGACACTTCAATTTTATTTATATGTATTATAGACTAGCTGTTTCCCGCGACTTCGCCCGCGTGTAATTTAAGGTTTTAATTATGTTGTGCGAAACCCTAATTCGTTTTCTAATATATAAGTAGCTTAAGTTATACCTTATAACATCAGCTATCTGCCAGTGAAAGTCCCGTCAAAATCGGTCCAGCTGTCTCGGAGATTAGCTAGAACAAATAGACAGACAGAATTTTTTTTTAAAAAATAATGTTTTTGTTATCAGTATCGTATATGTACTTTCATATGCATTTAGTAAAAAGCTGTTATCTTAACTTTACTAACAGACACTTCAATGTTATTTATATGTGGTATAGATGAGGTGAGGTTATATTTTAAGACCTAAATAACTCCCCTTGTATAGTGTTTAAATGTGACACAGCACGTTCAACTGTTATCAGGTTCCCATGGGCGTGTGCTTGCTGTCCCGTGCGACTCTACGGCATGTTGAAGGCGCAGCTTTTAAAGCTCAAGGATAATTGATGGGCCGGTGATACGGAGTCAGCACGCGAGGTCTCCCGCTGACATTCCAGGCACTTAGTATTATTAGGCTTGACCTAGACTGAAATAGATGTTTTTATAATATTACTAACTAGCCATGCAGACGTTGTTCTGCCCTTTCAGACGACCCTTCCTATGAAAAAATCCTTACATTCGCAATAAAAAAATATTGAAGGTCACTTATCGGGATGAAAAGTATCCTATCTCTCAAGTTGAACCAAACTGCACACAGTGTGCAAAATTTCATTGATATAAGTTCAGTAGTTTAAGAGTTCATCGCGGACAAACAACGTGACACGTAATTGTTATATATAAAGATTATCAATGCTCAGCAATTATTTTTTGAATAAGGGTGATAGACGAGCACACAGTCCACGTGGATGCTGTGGTCCATACTTATCTTTTTTTTTTCTTGGGTAAATCCTCATATATTCGATTAAGAATAATATTGTAGATGCGTCGTCACCCCTGCGGACTACAACCTACCACTCAACATAAGTAATAATGGTATCCGGTTCTCTACACTCACCATACGAAACACAACAGCATTTAGCTGCTATTTTGCGCTGCTATTCCGTGAGATCGTGGTCCATAATATAGCTGTAACGTGGCTCTACCATGTGAAAAGTATACCAGCATACGTTGTAATGTCTTTTTAAGTTAGCAAACTTCGCGGGGTGCGCACAAAATTTAATCGTAATCTGAACTCGGTGATTTTTTTCAGCCTAGAAGTGGGCCTGTGTGGGTGCCGAGAAATAATAATGTCCTTCAGACCGAATTAAGGTCCGGCGGCCAGTCTCAACGAAGACTAGCCATCTGCGCAGGACAGGATTATAGTGCCCTAGTGTATGCGTAAGCACAGGTGCACTCTCTATTCCCTCACTCTCATAGTACGATGGGATGAAGTACTTACACTCCTGTGTTCCCCTCTGAAGGATATAGTGAGCCGGTATGATTATAAAAAAATCTTAAAAAGAATCTTAGTTCTCAGAGGTGACAACGATCTTTAGCATTCTTCCTATGAATTTGGTTGCAGGTGGCCATGTCCAATAATGGTCACTACTGTGGGGTGGATCAGATAGACCGTAAGTTTGTTTGTCGTTGCAGTTTTATAAAAAAAAATAACTTACAATTGCACGCCTCACAACGCACGAGTGTTTCGGAGTGCTCTACTCTCGACATGCCGCTATGTGACGATTTTGCAATATAAAATTGTTAGTATGTCACAACTTAGACACTAAATCAATAATGATTAAAAATTAAAATTTTGTACAACCGACTTCAATATGAATTATTAAAAACATTGGTGCTCCAAGTCAGCTATATGTTCTTTCACGCGGGTTTTTATAGTTCTTTTTGTTTGTCCTATGTAAGAGAGACCACATTCACAATCCAGCATGTATACTCCTGCATCTTGTAGAGGGATATGACACTTGACGGATGGTAAAAATTGACTAATCTTCTTCAGCGACTTGAAGTATGTTGTAATGGAAGCTCGCTTCAAGATGTAGCCAACCTTGTCTGTGACTCCTCTGACATAGGGTAGTCCAGCAGGCACACGCTCGACTATGACCGGCTCACTCGGTCACTGTGACGTAGGCGCGAGATCCGAAGCTTGTGGGTCTTTTTCCTATACACAGTGTGACCAATAGTATTATCAGGATTTCGGATAACTAAAACATCTAGGCTCTAGCTAATGAATTGTTTGCTTCTAACTCCATTGTGAATTGTATTTTCGCATTTATGAAATTAAGGTGGTCGAAACGTCGGGTATTAAAAAGTTAAATTAAACGCGATAAAATCCGTAAAATTAGTTTCATTTAAGTATGTTTATAAAGTCAGCGTGATTTTTTACTTCATTCGTTTAGTTATATTTACAAAAAATGTAGTTAAAAATTATATGATGCATTAGAATAACAATTCTTAGTTGGAGAAGTAACATAGGATATACAACTTTTCTTTTTCCAGTAAACTTTTTTACGCAGTCGTGTTTTTTAATTACTGTTATAACCTTTGGACTTGAACTATCATAAGTAAAATCCTCTAATTCCCACAAATTTTGTAAGTAGCTCATTATTGCTACATTGAATTTGAGAGTGTAAACAAACAATATTGTAACAGTTCTCACTTAGCTTTGACAATATCCAACCTCGTTAGTAACAGACACAATTGTATCTATAGTAAAATAAAATATTTTCATTTCAAGACAAAAATCATATTCGTGTTGCGCCTCTTTCAAAGTATTTTTTCCTTTTTTTGGCGATGAAAACAGCGGGAGTATGCTTACCATCTTAATTAATCAATCAAGATTAGATTTTCATTTGTAGGTTTAGGCTCAGTGACTCGCGCTCATCATTAATTTCAAAATACATGAACAGGTTCGAGATCCGTTGGCTCCAATTAAATTCTTAATTGCAATTTTAAGTGATGATTTACCACGAGCTCGGCGTTGAAAGAAAATATTCTGAGGAAATGTATGAGAGAAATACACAAACCGGCCAAGTGTGAGTCGAACTCACGCACCGAGGGTTCCGAACAAATCCGTAGGTATATAAGTAACTAAAATTTTATGCGTTTCACAATTTTTCCTTTATCTGTGCTATAATTCGTTGCTTTGTACCAAATTTCAAGATCCTGACTTCACGGGAAGTACCCTGTAGATTTTGATTCCCTTGCGAATATCGAAAATTTGCGGCATAAACGGCTATATCTTTTGATTGCGTAGGCTTAGAAGATTTTTTCACAGCTCTAAGGGACAGTAAACTTGAGTATTTGATATGAATTTCAGCTTGATACCTCCACGTGTTCCTGAGAAAAAGGGTCTTGACAAACAGACAGACGGACAACAAAGTGATTTATAGGATCACTTTGTTGTCCGTCTGTCTTCTTTTTTCTTTTTTCTTGGGTTCCGTTTTTTCATTTTGAGGTACGGAACCCTAAAAATAAAAAATAAAATTGAAGTTAATATTTATTGCAGACTAGCGAGCCGTCCTGGTTTCACCTGGGCAGAATCTGTAATGTAGCGTTATTTAGATTTAAGGTAATCAAACACCATTTATTTTATCAATTTTTCATTTTCTTTAAGAAATCTTCATTTTTTTATTTTATTTTTTATTTATTTATTCTTTATTGCATTCCTTAATCTAAAAGAATACAAAGGGCAGACTTAATGCCTTGTGGCATTCTCTACCAGTCAACCCATGGAGTGGCGAGAATTAGAAGTAGGTGTAGCAATATAGAATAAAAACAAAATAGAAATTTATAATTAATTACGGTATATATACATTTTACTAATATATACAATAAATAAACTATAAAAATATATCCTATTTATACATGTATACAAATATATACGTAATTACATAAGCATACATATATTCATACCAACATACATATACAAATAATACATATAAATAACTATAAATATATACGTCTAAAATATAAATGACATGGATGATTCATCTAAGAAGCGTTGTCTTTAACAGATGATTACGCACCAACTTTTTAAAAGCAAACTTATTGGGAGCTTTTCTGATGTCGTCAGGCAAGGAGTTCCAAAGGTGTGCAGCGTGCATTTTTTTCCTTTCAATCTTTTCGTAAAGTTTCATCACAATCGGTTTAGCTATTCCGAAGATCATCCCTGTTATTTAATCACGATCCTGGCCACAGAACACAATTACTCTTTACCGAGAGATCCTGACTGTATGAGCTAAGATCCCTTTGCCTACCATACATGGAAAAAAATAAAAAAAATAAAGCTCTCTAATATAGTTATAATAATCTAGGAATAAATCTCTCTCTATGTGTGAAAACAAATATGAGAGTTGCTTCACACAATACCAGCGTAGAATAGCAGCTTGATGCTAATGTGTTTCGTATGGTGAGTGAAGAGAACTCGTGACCCTTTTTACTGGAAGGAGGCATTCCATCTTAGTGTCAGGGGTGACAGCGTATCTGCATTTTGTTTCTTAATCGAGGATAAATATAGGTATCTATTAGCCTCTGCATCCACTTACCATTAGGTGGACTGAGTGCTCGTTTGTCACCCTTATTCTATAAAAAACACCGGAATGGGTAAAACAACATTAACAGGCCAGCTATTACATAATAAAAAGGATCTTAAATTAGGCGTAAAGTAAAATAATGTATATGAAGTTGTTCTTTTTAAAAAGATTAAAAGTCAACAGCGAAATGCCTTTAATTGCCAGATTGGATGAACTCCAAAACTTTACGCTCGCGTTTTTCATAACAAGGGCAGATAGGGAAGGGATAATAATAACAATGATACACGGTGGCAAATTATTATAATCATTATTTTAGATATGTATACATATATTAGATTTTTACGATGGTATTGTGTGAAGAGAACCTCTAATATTTGTTTTCATACATAGAGAGAGCTTTGTTCCTAGATTATTAAAACTATATTAGAGAGCTTTATTTTTTAATTTTTTTGCGTGTATGGAAGGTAAAGGGATCTCTACACATACAGCCAGGATCTCTCGGTAGAGAGTAATTGTCTTATGTGGCCAGGATCGTGATTAAAATGTTTTCAACCGTGTCAGTACACTCATGTATGTTTACTTTATTTTAACTGCCTTATTGGCAACATTGCGCATCTAGTAATTTACCTGAACAACACCTTTCAAGTAATATAAGTTGCATTGCTATCCTTTTATTTATTAATTCGTTGCACCAACAAAATGAACAGAGCACCACAACATTCTAGACTAATTAAATTAAAATAAAAACTTGGTAAGCGTCACCTCAATAATTAAGGTAAATGAGGGCTAATAATATTCCGCTCACGAGATGTCGCTGCTTGGGATTGAGGTGAATTTTTTCATTAAGTTAAAAATTGTCATTATTAATAGAGAAGTTGCGTTTTAAATAAAATTTTAACGGTTTCTAGAGTATTTAAAAATACAAAACAATGCCTCAGTGGTTTACTACTTCATTTTTGGTACATTTTTTTTAAAAGAGAGTTACCCTTTTAAATTTTTCTACTTATAGGAATATCCTTAATTTGATTGAATATAATTAAATTGATATAAAATAAAACTAATATTACATAAAGAAACATCAACTCTTACATGTTCCTCACAAATAAACTTTTCTGCTATGCAATCTATCAAATATTTCACCTCACTTTTAAGTGGCGCCACCCTGGTGACAGAACAAGTCTTGGGTGCCCTCAATGAGGTGCAATTACAGGTGCAAGCAATAATGTAATCGCACAACAAATTTTCATAGTATGAAAATAAAAAGAAAATAATAATTACAGACGATAAAGATTAATTTGAAACACGTTGATAGTGAAATAATTCATGAATAATTAATATCTGATAAATAATAAATACTAACAACAGTTAATACAATACTAAAAAGGTACTGTAATTATTAATGTTCACGTATTAATATAATGTAAGGTTTATAAAAACTAACCATTAAACTATTTATTAGAACGAAACACTATGTTTGATCAAGTTATTATTTATGACATACACATTCATGCTGTCATATATAAAATTACTTCATTGAACTTAATATATCTGGTCATTACCAACCAAACCTTGAAGCACCCAGTCATTTATAATGCATCCAAATATCGATCTGTTATTAACAACTGTTCGCGACACTTTGCGACTACCGTCTAACGATTGTGAGATTCGTTGCTTGTTATCCAATATGAGTATTGCAAAGCCCATTTCCGGATTTCCTATCTACCGCCTTTTATACCTAGCATGTGTGCACATGCTAGGTATAAAAGGTGTAAAACGTGTAAATCTGGTGTAAAACGGGGTTCTCACCAGCTCGCAAGACGCGAAAACAATTGCATCGGCTATATCTCGCATCATCGCCCGCCTTTGTGTGGTTTTGATATTGAACTATACAAGAACATAATAAAGTATATATTGCTATAACGCTATATTTTGTGATAATCTGTGAAGTTTGTATGTGTGAAGACAGACGGCGTCCAACCATCGTTCACGTCCTTCTTGTAGCCCGAATTTAAGGGCCTTTGCAGTATCGTGAATAGTAAATCCGCTCCGCACTAGAAATTGGATAATTTAATTAATTTTATCCACAGTTGGTCACTCCGACTGAAGTGCCTCTGAAATCTTGGCTTTCTGACGTTAGCTCAGTGACTGTGTAGCCGCGGGGCCGCGGAACGCAGGTTCCATCCTTGTATGGGATAAGGAGTACATATTGGAGGGTTGTCCATACACTATTTATGCATGTTAGGCACTGTTTACTATGTCTACCATCTCTGCTAAGCACATCCTAAATACACAAACTCATCCATATTAAAGAAAACAAAGGTGACAAACGAACACACGGTCTACCTGATCGTAAGTGGATACTGTGGCCTATAGTATAGACATCTACATCTATTCTCGATTACGAATCAAAATGCAGATGCGTTGTCACCTATGAGGACCAAGACAAAATGTCTCATTTCCAGTGAAAAAGGTCTCCGGTTCTCTACACTCACCATACGAAACACTAGTATTCTGTGAGTGCGTGGTCTTACTCCGGTCTATCCGACTCATTCGTTTTGCAACCATAGTATAGCTGCAACGCGGCTCTACCACGTAAAACTTGTCCAATCAACTTCCCTTCTATTCTTATTTCACATATTGTTTTACTTTCTTCTCCTTCAAAACCACTATTTTATTCCTTTTAAATAACGCTACCCCTACACTATGATTTTTTCCTGTGTACACACGAGTACGTCGTTTTATATACATAAATTGTACAAGGACCCACCACGAATATTTGGAAACCATACAAACACAACTTTGCAAAGGCGATAACTTCGTGTAAAAAACAGCCTCCATAACTCTTTCTATTAAGACCTTAGCCAGCAGTGGAGCGCTTGGAATGCTGTTTGACATAACCATAGATTATCCTTTTTTCATAAACTACTAGACAAGACAGATGTACATTTTTATGGGCCACTGCATTCACTTACCATCAGGTGGACTTTGTGTTCGTTTGCCATCCTTATTCTGTTAAAAAAACCGTACATCATTCTGCTAATGTCTTACGTCAATATTCAGGGCTCGACCGGAAACGGGAGCGGGCGGTAGCGACCTATCGTTTCCGGTGCGGCTGCCGAAAAGTTAACCTCTTTCCGCTTACCGTCATATATCACATCAAATGCACGTTATGGTTTTCCGTAGTATTGTATATTCATTTATTTTTATTTATTTAACAATGAACATAAATTTACGATTAACAACTCATAAACAAAACAAATCTAACGTAACGAATCGCAACATTAGTTTTTTCGTGAAAATGTAATATAATTTTTAAAAACTAATGATTTCTTATATTTACGCGAACACTACACATTGAATAAAACTACTTTTACGGATTCTAACGCGTTTAATTACCTTATTATTTTTTATTACTTTTATTAAGTGCTTTTAAAAAGGAGTAAGCTCTTTTCTTGGAGGTCCCTAAGTCGTATCGGTCCGGAAAAATCGCCGGTGTTAAATTATTTCACAGAGAGGTCGTCCGCGGAAGAAAACTCCTAGTGAAACGTATCTGGAGTTTTACCGCGATGTGCGTTGGTGAAATTTGGCGACTGGGATTAATCCGAACAATTTCTTAGAGCATTACCCGTAGTAAACGCGAAAGAAAATGCAAAGAGATACAACATCTCATCGCAGCGCCAGTGAATCGAGCCGATCGGTTAGGATTCGGTCGTCGACGATTCGAGCCGCTCTGCACTGGATGTGGTCAAGTGGAAGGAGCTGGCACTGGGGAGCCCCAGCCCTGAGATGGGAACAGTATTCCATGTGAACAGACGTCCTCTCTGACGCACACGCAAACTCCAGCCCGAGGCACAAAGGAGTGTTCCAATTTGTACCCCGGATAAGAGAGATACGAAGTATCAGCCGGAGAGGACACCTGCGTCTCGGTCAGGAAGAGCAAGGCCGGCTTCGCCTTCTCGAGATGGTACGGTGGTTTAAAAATAGTGCAATTTACAATCATTTAATATGTTACACAAAAATAACGACACAAAACGTATTGGAATAGCTATTCTATTGGTAGAGATCACCTCAATCACTATTAGATCAATTACTCTTCGTATTTATTTTATTTACATTATACATTACATATATGAAACAGTCTATATATTTATTATGTTATAATGTCCTAGTTTACCGTGGTAGTGGCGGTTTAAGAATATCCACTACCCCATATTATCCCGTGGGTGTCGTAAGAGGCGACAGAGGGAAATAAATCAGGTGATAGGCAGCAGCGTCTTCCTAATACCGCATCGAATTATCCTAATACCATATCGAATCTCTTCGTTAGATTCACTCATTTTGGCGGACAGAATAACAATTGAAAAATGGCGGGAAAGTGTGTTTTTGTATTATTTATTTTTTTCCTTTTTATTAATGTTCTATATGTATTGATATTAAAACCAGCCAGATCAAACAGCACAACCAAAGAGATTTTTCTTCAATTTTATACAAACAAAATACGAAGAAACTTTTTCCCCGACCTTATTACATTTTATGTTTTTTTTTAATCTCTAAGTTGTGTTGAATGAAATATAGTCTACGTTACTCCTAGTATTGCTTTTTATCTGTTCGTAAAGTTTCATTACAATCTGTTTGACCATTTTGACTCGGACAGACAGATACACAAAAATTTTAAAAATGGTTATTGATATCTTAAGACGCATGTGGCATGAGAGGCATGTGACGAAGGCAATAGACCCGACGGTATGACTTTGTTCCCTTGAAGGAGAGGTAGAGCCCTAGTGTGGGATGATACTTACTGCTACATGCGTCGACACTTAACAGCCTCTCAATTTGGCATCAAAGGCAGCTGATCTAAGTTAGTCGCGCAAATTGGTGCCATTTGCTGTAGAGACCTATGTATTAGACTATGCTGTAGTGGGGTCCACAAGCGGTGACGTTCCTAAATTCAAATTAAAATTAAAATTCTTTATTTGCTAGTAAATAGGTACAAAAATATTTTGTTCTTGGTGTTATCACAATGTGTTGAGAAAACCTATTTAGCTGTTTTCAACAGCATGCAAATGTCCTAAAGTTTTTATAATATGTTTCCAAACTTAATCTATACACTTAAGGAACTCTATCCACTAATGGTCGTCGCTTCTGGTGATTAGAGGGCTGCTATATAATTTATAACATAAAACCACACATAAACAGGAACATTTACGATAGTTAGTCACTGGAAAAAAAGAAAGATAATGTCACCATTCTCTTAAAGGCAGCAATATAAACATTTTATTTATATGTATAGATAACTTCCCGCAATTGCACTGTTAAAAATTCTTAAATATCAAACGCCTAAAAGGTTGTTATGTCCGCTGTGGCGTTCAACCCCTCAATTCGTTGAAATGTCAGTAAATATCGAGGCCGGAGCAAATGAGTGCATAGCCACAGTTTTCATGGTGGCTCTACAAATGTCAGCTTTGTACTCCTACAAAGATGTTGTTCTTTAAGCCGAGACAAATGTTCCTTATTTTACTTCTTCATTTCATCAGCCTTTTAAGCCTGCTAGAAATTGTTGCTTTGCTTGGTGGGTTTTATAGTTAGTAACAACACCTTTATACAAGTAACACGGCAGGATTACTTCTCTGTCCAGGAGTCCGTCTGGATTAGTACCATCCTCTAAGCTATTTCTACTACAGTTATAGATGGGCACACCTGGCAAGCAGTTAACCGCACTTCACTAGCACTTTTTTTATAGGATAGGCTGACAAACGAGCACACAGTCTACCTGATGGTAAGTGGTTGCTGTGGCCCATAGACATCTACATCTATCCTCGTTTGCGAATCAAAATGCAGGTGCGTTATCACCTGTGAGGACTAAGATGGATTGCCTCTTTCCCAGTAAAAAGGGTCTCTGGTTCTCTACACTCACCATACGAAACACAGCAGTGTTAAGCTGCTATTTTACGCTGGTATTCTGTGAGTGCGTGATCCTTCCCCGGTCGAACCGATCCATTCGTGCTACAACTATACTACTAATATAGCTGCAAAATGGCTCTACCACGTTTAAACTTAATAATTCGGCGCCAGATCACAATGGTGTTCACATTCACAGATATAATGCTGCCTACAGACTGATGAAAAGTAACATGCAATGTAACGTGAAAGGAGCATTTCTGAATGAATAAATGAAATCCATTTGAGAAAGGAAAATTTGAAGAGAATCGTATAAAAATTATTTCGGTACTCATGCGCCGATTCTTCCTGGACTAATTGGAGACTCTAGCTAAAAATAACATGACACATATTATTATTGCCTTATATATTCCTCCGCAACGGCCGCTTGAAGTTTATAAGTCAAACTTGGATACATTGCAACATATCCTGTTGTCGGGAAATATTGACAAATTTTATATATTATGTTACTTTAATATGTCTTCTATTAACTGGACATCCCCGGATAAAAGCGAATTAACTTTGATTGGAAAATATATGCTTAAATTTATTAATATCTTCGGAGCCTTCCAAAATAATTATTGAAGAAATCTAAAAGATAATTAATAGAATCAGGCGTTACTTTGCGGAAGTCCATTATATTAAAGTTGACAAAAAATTACTTCGCGTACATCCGCTCGATAAAATAAAATGATGTGTCTTACCTAGTTTGAAGCGCACCTCCCGCCCTCCCTCAATCGCGGTCAGACCGCTAAGTGAGCGGCGAGCCAAAACAACTCCTATTTATACAGACAAAGCGGTCAACCACCGCAGAGTCTAGATTACCTGAAGATGCCTCGTGTAGAGGCGAAACACGTGTCATATTGTCGCCAGTGGTGTGTCTTTCCTAGTGTAGTGGCGTTGGGAGTAGTGGTGCTGGGAGGTGCTCTTCTAACTAGGTAAGACACATCATTTTATTTTATCGAGCGGATGTACGCGAAGTAATTCTTTGCCAACTTTAATTTTATTATTTATAAGGAACAATAATAATACTTTATGTTTAGTACCCTCAATGGAATTAGTTCCCTTAGATACTTTCATCCGCATTTTTACACTTGTATTTATCTATATTGACTCAATTAATGTCCGTGTTTAATTAAGTTTAAAAATTGACATATTAGCCTACATCAATAAAAAATATTTTAATCTAAAGTTGATCCAATAAATTACAAGAGAAAGTGTTCTCTAAGTAAAACAACAAGTAATAAGTTGGGATTTAACTATGAAAACGAAGTGACTGTGTTGTAAAGAAAAGTGTTCAAAACAATAACATTAGTAAATAGAAAACAGTACCTGTACCAGTTACCTAATTAATC
This sequence comes from Parnassius mnemosyne, assembly GCA_963668995.1. Lineage (NCBI taxonomy): Eukaryota > Metazoa > Arthropoda > Insecta > Lepidoptera > Papilionidae > Parnassius > Parnassius mnemosyne. The sequence goes on from CAVLGL010000001.1 coordinate 72,032,095, forward strand.
ATCGTTTTCATGTAATGCGTCAGTGTAAAAACTCAAAAATTACGATACAAAAGCACAGATTAATAAATAGTTTAAAAAATGCCAAACATTGAAATTTATCTAACAATCCGTTAAATTCAAATGTACCTTCAAGCATATATCTGTTTCAAACAACTTTACTAGTGCTTTATTGAATGAGTGTTACACCAAAAAACTCTACACTAATTAACTTACATCATAAAATACTACATACTCGATGGAATTAATTGAAATTTAATAAATATTATAAATAAAAATTTCTATTATTATGAACACTTCGCGCCATCTAGCATAGAACAGTTTTAACAGTGGTAGAGCTAAGCGGTAGCTGTTGCTGTCGCACGGATGGCCCAGCTCGAACCGGGGTGGTACCACGACCTCACAGAATACCAGCGTGAAGTAGAGGTTTACCTCAGCGTTGCGCTTGGTGAGTGGCCGGAGGCCCAATTCCCCCCCCCCCCCCCATCAACATGGTAGTGGAATTAAATACAAGACTACCCCAGGAGGGTACCAGCACCCCTGGAGAATCCCTCGCTGAGCATCCACGACCAAACTACTTCACTCCTGAGCGTGGGTGCTCAGGCTGCCCCGCGTATTCTGGGGGGGGCAAAATTCCGCTCGTGACTAATGCTGCTCGGGGCAAGCGGAGCATTACAACCAAGGCGACCCCTGTCACGCTATCCGTGAATTTTTGCAACATCAGGGGACTTCATTCCAACCTTAACGCTGTCCATTACCATCTAGAGACGGCGAAGCCGGCCTTGCTCTTTTTAACCGAGACTCAGGTGTCCTCTCCGGCTGATACTTCATATCTCTCCTACCCGGGATACAAATTGGAACACTCCTTTGTGCCCCGGGCTGGAGTTTGTGTATACGTCAGAGAGGACATCTGTTTTCGACGCCTCGGCAGCCTTGAAGGTACGGACCTGTCCATCCTATGGCTGCGCGTAGACAGCGACGACCATCCCCGCGTCTACGGGTGCCTCTATAGGTCCCATAGCGGTAATGCCGACACAGACCGACTCATCGACCACGTCCAAATGGCTGCAGACTCCGTGCTACAACAGGTCCCATCCGCAGAGATCGTGATACTCGGTGATTTCAACGCCCACCACGCTGAATGGCTTGGTTCTCGTTTAACCGATCATGCGGGTAGATCTGTGTACGACTTTGCTTTGGCATATGGTCTAACACAACTGGTTACTTCGCCTACGCGGATCCCAGATGTGGAAGACCATGTACCTTCCCTGTTGGACCTTCTGCTGACCTCTCATCCGGACGGATATCAGGTCTCCGTCGATGCCCCTCTGGGCTCTTCGGACCATTGTCTGATCCGGAGCACGGTGCCACTCACGCTCCAATCGCATTTGCGATCTGCAGCTTGCCGCCGTGTTTGGCACTATAGGTCAGCTGATTGGGACGGGATGCGGTCTTTTTTTGCATCCTACCCTTGGGGGCGGGTTTGCTTCTCGCCGGAAGATCCCAGCGTTGTTGCCGATTCTGTTGCTGATGTGGTACTTCAGGGTATGGAACTTTTTATTCCATCCTCTGTGGTGCCCATCGGAGGCAGATCCCAGCCATGGTTTGGTCGCTCCTGTAAAATAGCATCACGCTATAAGCAGGAGTGCTACCGGGCCTGGGCTGATGCATCAACGTCTCGGGATTTAAACACCAGCGCACTTAAAAAGAAGTATAATTCCGCCTCCAGGTCCTTCAAAAGCGTCATTGCCAAGGCAAGGTCTGAGCACATCGGCAGAATTGGCGAGAAGCTAGTTCGCCTTCCTTCGGGAACCCGTGCATTCTGGTCTCTCGCCAAGGCTGTCCAAGGGAACTTCTGTCAGCCATCCCTTCCATCTCTGCACAGAGAGGACGACTCACTGGCCCATGCCGCAAAAGAGAAAGCCGATCTGTTGTGCTCTCTTTTTGCGTCTAACTCGACTCTAGATGACGGGGAGAACACACCGCCGACCATCCCGCGATGTGAGTGCTCCATGCCGGATGTGCGATTTACACAGCGCTCGGTTCGCAAAGCACTCTTCTCCCTGGACGTCAGCAAGTCGAGTGGGCCCGATGGAGTCCCTCCCATTGTGCTGAAGACGTGTGCTCCGGAGTTGGCACCGGTTTTAACGCGTCTTTTCCGATACTCCTACTCCCAAGGCGTAGTCCCGAATTCATGGAAGACAGCTTTGGTCCACCCGATCCCTAAAAAAGGCGACCGCTCAGACCTGTCCAACTACAGGCCTATCGCTATCACCTCCTTGTTCTCCAAAATAATGGAATCCATTATAAACTGCCAGCTCATGAGGTACCTTGAAGATCACCAGCTGATCAGTGACCATCAGTACGGTTTTCGTCGGGGTCGATCAGCGGGTGATCTTCTAGTTTACTTAACTCATAGATGGGCGCAGGCAGTAGAGTCCAAGGGGGAGGCATTGGCCGTTAGTTTGGACATAGCGAAGGCCTTCGATCGGGTCTGGCACAAGGCGCTTCTTTCGAAGCTTCCTTCCTATGGGCTTCCCGAGAAATTGTGCAAATGGATCACCAGTTTCCTTGTTGATCGGAGCATCAAGGTCGTAGTAGACGGTGCATGCTCTGATTACAAGCCTATCAACGCTGGTGTTCCACAAGGCTGCGTGCTATCACCAACGCTGTTTCTCCTGCATATCAATGATATGTTGCTAACTGGTAGCATTCATTGCTATGCAGACGACAGCACTGGGGATGCCTTATATACCGGCCGTGCCAATATTTCTCGGGAAAACGTCGCCGAGTACCGGGACAAACTTGTGTCTGAAGTCGAGTCTTTACTTAACAAAGTCTCGGATTGGGGCCGACTAAATCTAGTCCAGTTAAATCCCCAGAAGACACAAGTTTGCGCGTTTACCGCTAAAAAGAACCCCTTTGTCGTATCTCCTCAGTTTCAAGGCACTCCCCTTGCTGCCTCAGCCAATATCGGAATCCTTGGCGTCGACATATCGAATAGCGTGCAGTTTCGTGGTCACTTGGAAGGGAAGGCCAAATTGGCCTCTAAAAAGCTTGGCGTGCTCAGCAGAGCGAGACAGTATTTCATGCCGGCACATCGCTTGCAACTTTACAAAGCGCAAGTTCGGCCCCACATGGAATACTGTTCTCATCTCTGGGCCGGGGCACCCCAGTGCCAGATCCTTCCACTTGACCGCATCCAGCGCAGAGCGATTCCAATCGTCGACGACCGAGTTCTTTCCGATCAGCTCGATACACTGGCACTGCGTAGAGATGTTGCATCTCTTTGCGTATTTTATCGCATCTATCACGGGGAGTGCTCTGAGGAATTGTTCGGATTAATTCTAGCCGCTCAATTTCACCATCGCACGTCGCGACAAAACTCGCGTTACCATCCGTACCATCTGGATGATTGGCGGTCCACCACTGTGCGATTTAGAAGAAGTTTTCTCCCTCGCACAACTTCTTTGTGGAATCAATTACCACCAGCGAATTTTCCGAACCGATACGACTTAGGAACCTTCAAGAAAAGAGCTTACACCTTTCTAAAAGGCCGGCAACGCATCTGCAATTCCCCTGGTGTTGCGGTTGTTCATGGGCGGCGGTAGTCACTTACCATCAGGTGAGCCGCAAGCTCGTTTGCCCCCTATTCTATAAAAAAAAAAGAACGAAAGACTTAGCTACCAGATTAGTGCTGATTTAGTAAAGTGTGAGTTGTACTTTATTGTATCTATTTTTACGTCAATACTTTTTAAGTAAACCACAAGATGGCGTTACTTTGCTAAAAATGTAAACAAGAAATAATGAAAAGAGATTTTTTTAAATGTAGTGAATGTCTTAAACACTATCATCTAGACTGTACAAGCATCAGTGAACAATTCTTCTATTTGATGTCAGTTGATAGTAAAAATAAATATAAATGCGAAAAATGCAAAAATTCTGAGGACTCGACCATAAACAATGTCACCATCCGAAAACCTATGATAAATGTACCTATTGAGAATTCTTTTGATGGGTTATCACTTGAATATGATGATGAAATGTACCAATCATTTGCAACAGGGTTAGGTTCGGCGAAAAGTTGGCCCGATTTGAATATTGAAAAGTTGAAGAAAGTTCATGAAATGGAGGAATTGATATCTAAACTTAAAGGAAAATTAGAAATAGCAGAAGAGGAAATAACGAACTTATTAGAAGAAAATAAAAATCTAAGAAAAGAAATTCTGAGTAAAAAATTACATCACTTAACTGATTCATGCACTACGATTACACCGACCAATATTACCAAAAGAAAAAATAAAAGTTACAAGCAACAGAAAACGTTAAACTTTACAGATGAAAGTCTGAGCGAAAATATAGAGAAGAGAAAAGAAAATACAAATATTATATCTGAGATATGAGATATTCAGCGGTGTAATAATGAAACATTCAAGTTTTATAATATGTCTAAACTAAATTACATAGTGTTTAAATTAAACATAGAAATTAATTATTTACGACATGATCATGAATATATTATAAAAGATCATATAAAGTCAAATGAAAGAATGGAATTTTTTCGTAAATGAAAATCTAAGATTGTCTAAACCTAACTCACCCCAAATTTAAAACTAAATAAAATTGTAATTCAAAAACAAAAGTAAATTCTAAGCTATTAAATTGTTATTATTATATTATTATAGTTAGTTTATGTAAGAAACTTGATAATTTGGAATTATTTATTAGTGAGCTTAATGATAAAAACAGGGAAATAGATATATTACGTTTCTGTGAAACATTTGTAAAAGAAGGCTCCGAAGATAACATTAAATTATCAAATTATAAATTGGTATCATCGTATTGCCGTCGAGATAAGAATAGAGGCGGGACATGTATCTTGACGTGACGTGGGAAGCAAAACCTCTGAGTATTCCAACCGATATAGTTACTAAAGTGCATTTTGAGTGTTGCGGTATTGAAATTGTGGGGATAAATCTTATAGTTTGCGTAATTTATAGAGTTCCGGATTGTAAAGTACCTTCAATAGGAATGTTCTTACATAAACTAGAAAAATTGTTACATTATTTAACTAGCAAATACCATAGGAAGAAAATTATCATTTGTGGCGACTGGAACCTTGATATCCTCAAATCAAATATACACACTGAAGCTTTAAAAAGTATCCTTACAAGTTTTAAGTTTCGAACTCATATTGAGCAACCGACGAGAGGGAACTCTTGTTTGGATCGAATTGCTAGCAATGTAAAAGAGATACATTCAGAAATACTTAATTTAGGCCTTTCAGATCATGAAACAGCACATACTGTAACACTTAAAGGCAATAAGCAAAAGTGTTATAATTCCTGGTTTGAATACAAACGAGATTATAATGTTGATAATATGAAAAAGTTCTATGATTGTATTATCAGCCTCACTTTCTCTGAAGTTTTAGAATCAAATAAATTTGATCAAGCATTTAAAAGTTTTTACGACCTTTTCTGCATGTTCTATGATCTCTGTTTTCTTATCATTAAAATTAAAGTAAATATTAGACCTCGTAAAGTAAAAATAAACGACTATTATATTTAAAATATCGATTATCAAAAACTAGTAAACCAACAAATAGGATCAATTTTTATAAATATAGTAAAGTTTTAAGAAAATGTATCCATGCTGCACAAAAAGTTTATAACCATAAAGTAATATTAAACAGTAAAAATATAGGTAGAGTAACTTGGAATGCCATTTCTTCAACTGTGTCGTCAAAGATGCATAGTGATGATATCAATATGATTACAATAAATAATTTTACACATTCGGATCCCCAATACATCTGTAACTCCTTTAATGATTATTTTAGCAATGAAACCTCCAAACTGACGCCTAATCTTGACAATACTCACAAAAAAATTGATTGGATTTCTCGTACAATATATTTAAAACCCACCAATGAAAACGAAATTAACAATATCATAATGTCACTAAAAATAGTAAATCCTGTGGGCATGATGGTATCATTGTTAAAGTTTTAAAGTTATGTGCTTTTCATATATGTATAGCCCTAGCTCATATTATTAACTTGTCTTTTGAAGAGGGTGTATTTCCAGATTATCTCAAATTATCAGTAGTTCGTCCTTTGCATAAAAAGGAGACAAACAAGATATAAGCAACTATAGACCTATCACTTTGGTTTCAGTATTGTTAAAAGTGTTTGAGAAAGCTATGCTTAAAAGACTCAATGATTTGAAGTTCTTGTGGCATATTACAACCTGAACAATTTGGCTTTCGTAAAGGTAGTTCCACTTCTCTTGCTTGTTTTTAATTTATAAAATATGTAACTGAATGTATAAATAATAATACCCCGGTACTGTCACTATTTCTTGATATGAGTTGCGCCTTTGACTTTGTAAATCATGATAAACTCCTTCATAAACTAGAATCATACGGAATTTGAGGGAACGCGTATGCATGGCTTGAAAGTTATTTAAAAAGTAGAAGACAGGGTACAGAGATAACAAAAGTGACACAAAAAAATAACATTTTAATTAAAGAAACTCATCGTTCTCAATTATTATACAAAAAAACAGGCGTACCACAGGGTAGTATACTCGGTAATTTATTATTTCTATTGTATATTAATGACCTTCCCAATGCCACTTCACACAAATGTATCCTTTTTGCAGACGATACTACTATAATAGTTAAAAGTGATGGTAATAGTTCATTAGATTCGCTTGCAAATACGACACTAACAAATATCATAGAATGGTAGGATGCTCATGATTTAAGGGTCAATCTACAAAAAACGAAGATTATGCAATTTAGGTCATACAGGTCATCTAAACAACATTTTTATATTCTATACGACAATAACAAAATTGATGAAGTAGACAACTACAAATTTTTAGGAGTAAATATTGATACACATCTGAACTGGAAGGAGCATATTGATATCGTTTGTAAAAAGCTTCAACGATTCGCTTTTGCTTTAAAAAATGTTAGGCAAAATATATCAGTTGAGGCTGCTCTCACCGCGTACCATAGCTACGTACCATCGGTGCTTAGCTATGGGATATTGCTTTGAGGTATGTCGTAAAGCGACAATTAAGAACAAAAAAAGAACCTAACCTAGTAACAGCAAAACAACAAAAATAGAACAAAAACAAATAATATATTTAAGATTTAAAAGATATTTACAATTTTATATAACAAAATGGAGTATGAAGATGAGGATGGATGTCGTGATTTACAATTATTTAAAAAAAAAAGATAATAAAAAAAGATTAGTGTTGAAGTTGAGCCCGAAGATCCAAGGTGTACAGTAAGTGCTCTCAGCGCCTGGAACGAGCACGCACAGCGTAGGTGAAGGTGTGGGCGTCTCTAGGCGACGACCTCAGGTGAATGCCGAGGTTTGCAAGATCCGGCGACTTCAGGCAAGACAGGGGCTTGCAGGATCCTCAGCGACTTCAGGCAGGACAGAGGCCTGAAGGGTCCGGCGACTTCAGGCGGGACAGAGGTTTGCAGGATCCGGCGACTTCAGGCAGGAGAGAGGCTTGCAGGATCCGGCGACTTCAGGCAGAGCAGAGGCTTGCAGGATTCGGCGACTTCAGGCAGAGCAGAAGCTTGTAGGATCCAGCGGCTTCAGGCAGGACAGAGGCTTGCAGGATCCTCAGCGACTTCAGGCAGAGCAAAGGTTTGTAGGATCCCGGGGCAGTGGGGCCCCGGGATAAGGCCTTTAGGAGATGCTTCGAATTCGAAAACTGAAGCGAGACTGAATTTCTTCACCGATTGTTCGGCTTTTATACCTTTCTAGAGAGAACGGAAAAATTATTTAAATTAAACGCAAATTTTTTGTAAATGGCCAAGAGGAAAGAGTATTTATGTGGAATTATCGAAGTAGAAACAACAGACCGGTAGCAAATTTGAATATAATTGTCATGACAACCAGATAAACAACGATGTCAAAACATGTCAAATTTTGGTTTTAGGCTCGTAATAGAAAAACGGCAAGATTTAAGTGAAAAATGAGATATTATTGATATAGGAAAAAAGGTAGCGCACCTGCGCGCACAAAGTCCGAAATTGCAGAGTTACGGAAAACTAAATAAAAGATCGAAAAAGGTAGACTCCATTGACACCAATTTAAAAGTGCTGATAATGTGAAAATACGAAGTAGAAATGATTTGTTATTGTGTTCTTATGGTTTAAAATCGTTACAGGATCCTATGGAAATAAAGGTGATGTAAAATATCCAGTTTTGAGGTGAATGTAGAAAATCGAAACAGAATGGAAAAATGAATTTAAAATAATGTAAAATGATATGTGAGTAGCATAACACTACAGGTAACTCTATTGAGGTACAAAGAGCACTTTTAGTTCAAAAACGATGCATCCGTGCCTTAAGCAACATTTGGGATTTAGATAGTTGTAAACCTTATTTAAAAAAATATAATATTCTTCCATTACCTTGTTTATATATCAAAGAAGCCTGTCTTTTTGTCAAATCATTCCTTAAGTACTTTGAAACCCGCCAAGATACTACAACAAGACGTTTAAGAAGTAAATATGCAGACCTAATATATCAACCTCCCTGTCATAAAAATATGTATAAGGGAAATGTACATAACATGAGCATATTATTATATAACACATTACCTAAAAATATAAAAGTAAAAAGAAGGAGTCTCTTTTAAAAATATTAACAAAATGGCTACTGGAACATTGTTTTTATAGCCTAAAAGAATATTTAGAATGGAAAAATTAGACCAATGATTTATGTGATCCACTTACATATAGTTTTTTTTTGTATTATGCACCTAGATATTTGCACGTCTGCGAGCAGACTAAACACATGTACATTATAAATATTTAACTTAAGACCCTGTCAACTGTGTTTCTTGCAAATAAAGAATTTGTATTTGCATTTTTATTTGTATACTTCTTGTCTTGTCCGTGCAAACCTGTAGCCAAACTGTAATGCCTAATATGATGTAATTAATAATATCGTCAAAAAGTTGACTGGTTTTCCTTGTTTTCTAATATACCATTTAAATAGGCTGTTAACATATTTTATGAAAAGATATATTTAATGGTTAAAAAACAGACTCCACTTTGACTATTTAAACCCTCAGGTTTTTCTATCTGGTTGTCATGCCCACTTATACATACATACAAAAAAAAATAAAGCTTGGATAAAAGGGAAAAAGTGCAAGTCTTATTCCTACAACGAATCTTTTTCCATTTATCATTCCAGATTATTTTTTTAATGTTTTCCACCGGAAGGTACACCCCCACTGGCGGGAGTATATTGTCATTGTCACATATATCGTTCCAGATTCAAAGCTGAATGTATAATTTGCTTTAGTAAATACATGAACACAATAGAAGATGACCTATGAAAAGATTTTTTATAGGATAAGGGCGACATACCAGCACACAGTCCACCTGATGGTAAGTGGTTGCTGTGGCTCATAACATCTACGTCTATCCTAGATTAAGAATCAAGATGCAGATGCGTTGTCACCCGTGAGGACTAAGATAAAATGCAAGGTTTCCAGTAAAAAAGGGTCTCTGGTTATCTACACTCAACATACAAAACATACAAACATCCTCTTCCCCCCGGACCACTGAAAAGTATAGCTGTGTCTAATCTACATTTGTTTATATAATTTTAATTGATAAAATATAATTTAGTAAAATTAAATCCGTGACAAATAATAGGAGTTCATAATGTGTGAGTAGTGCAAGGATTACTGATAACGCCCTACGTACAACATCTGCGGTGCGGTGCGTCATCGCGCTTCATCGCTGCGTACGCGCAACATCTCTGTGTGCGCGCTACGTAACACGTCAACTCAACGTATCTCTACGTGAGCGTAACATCTTTGTGTGTGCGCTACTTAACACATCGAGTCAACAAAACTCTTGTGCCTCTTGCCGCCCTGGTACATCAAACGCAGGCAACAACGATCTTATAGCGCAAGACATCGGCTCTGCGACTTTGGTATTACTCTTTAACATTTATATCCTAATAATATTATCTAGTAAATATATTAGAATAGAGGCGTCCTTAACCTGGACTGGAGGCGACCTTAATTTGGAGTTTTTTGCTAGCATATAAGCGGCCGGAACAATTTGAATTTTTACTACTATGCAGTGTGTTTCGTGCTTAAAACCTGTGACACAAATTGAACTTCAAACTTGTACGGCCTGTAAATTGCACCTACACTATAGGTGTGCCAATTACACCTCAGCTGACTTTCGAGAACATAGAGACTCCCTGAAAAAATCTTTTATGTGTGGTAGCTGTACACAAATAACAAGAAGATAACTAAACGATAATACTTCAATATCAAAAGCACAACCTTCGAAAATGTGAAAGAGTCCGGGACCTCAATTAGATACAGAAAAGAGTCCAAACCATACTCCGAAACAACTGACATACGAGGAAGTCAGTAACTTATTGGACACTAAACTTAAAGATGAAATTCCAAAAATGTTAACCTCTTTAATTAAGTCCCAGAAAAAGGAACTTGAGGATATTAAAGTTAACCTTAAAGAAATTCAGCAAAGCAACTCCAACATTGATAATAATATTGCCCTCTTAACAACACAAAACGAGGAATTACGTAGAAATCTTAATGAGTTAGAGATAAAAAGTAAACAAGAACGAGAAACCATCACAATTTTGGAAGAAAAACTAGAGGATCAACTAAGAATAAATCGGAAAACAGGCATTGAATTAAAGAATGTTCCTAAAACGAAGAATGAAACCAAAGAGGACCTTATAGAGATGGTTGTCTGTTTATCGAAATCAGTGAACTACGAGATACTAAAGTCAGATGTTAAAGATGTTTTCAGAACCAGGGGAAAAAAAGAGGGAGAAAAGAAAATACCTATTCTCGTGGAACTTAACTCCACGATTCAAAAGACAGCCTTGCTTAGATCGTGTAAAATTTACAACAATAAGAATAAATCCTCAAAACTCCAAGCAAAACACTTAGGTTTCACTCGTGAGGAAGACACCCCGATTTTCGTATCGGAGCAATTAACACCTAAGAGCTCTAGACTATTCTTTTTGGCAAGAGATCTAGTGAAAACTAAAAGGTTTCAGTTTTGTTGGACATCTTACGGCAAGGTGTACTTGAGAAAAAGTGAAAATTCACCCATCATTCATGTAACAAATGAAGCACAATTGCATCAGCTAACTTTGCATAATGAGGCTAACTATTACTATCATTTCTATCTGCATGTTTTCTGCTTTTTTCTTTAATTTTTTGTTTAAATGGTTTATTATATTGTTACTTCAAAATTAATTTATATTGCTTACAAACTTACATTAAATACAAAAAACAGATACAAAACATTCATACACAAACAAAACTCAAACTGTTTAATAAAATTATACGTTTAATAATTAAATCACATATTTACTCTACACACACATATTCACATCACATTTACATTACACAATCTAATACAAATTCTATGCTAATGACCCAGCAGTTCTCTTACTTCGTCCATGAATAGTTCTCTGAATACACTACAGGAGACGACACAGAAATTTCACAGTCTATAAAATGTTCAATAGATGATTTGTCTTCAAACGCTGTTTTTAAATATGGAAATCTGAATATTATAGCTCAAAATATAACAAGTATATATTGTAATTTTGACAGTCTATTAATACACTTAGCGCAACTTAAACTTTACATTGATATAATAATTTTGACCGAGTGCTGGTTAGATAAAAATAAACCAATTCCCACTTTACATAACTACTGTTCCTATTCGACAAATACTCAGTTAAATCAAAACGATGGTGTGGTAGTTTACATAAAGAATGTTTACAGAGCACTTGTCAAGGAAATAAATTTATACAAAGCTTCATGTTTACAAACAACTATAAATCAATACACAGTTTTAGGTATATATCGTTCTCCTTCCATCACAAAAGCTGACGAATTTATTCACTCTATTGATTTACATCTAAATTTAGTTAAAACTAGTCATATTATTATAGCGGGTTACATTAATATAAATTTATTACCTATTATGTGTGAGCAAAGCTATGAAAGAAATAACAGAAATATTTATCTGACCGCTTTGGCTACAAATGAAATACTTCCAGGCCACCATTTTCCTACCAGAGGATTGCGTTGTTTGGACCATTTTATGCTAAAAATTGATAAAAAAAGAACAACCGCTTTCGTCGCAATTCTCGATACAACTATAACAGATCACAATATGACTCTACTTAGCCTAGTGGGCAACAATAATTTAAGCAAATCTAATAAAACAAAATCTGTAACTGACTTTAATGCCGCCTGAAACAGTCTACATTTAAAAAATTTTGACGATTTATATTTATGTACAGGCCCAAATACTCTAACTAATATATTGATCGATAAAATATCTATTGCATTAGTTAAACACACCAAAATTTTAGCTGTTCCTGGGACAAAGAGATTTATCAAGCCCTGGATGACAGAAGGTATTCTTCGATGCATAAGAAACAGAAATGCTATGCAAAAAAAAAACTAAAACAAGACCCAACAAATGATATATTAAAGATCACTTACCGTCGTTACCGAAATTTTTGTAATAAACTTATTAAAAAACAAAAACGTAAACATGATTGTAGCGTCATTTCTAAATCTTGTAAAAATAATAAAGTCCTTTGGAAAAATATAAATGAAGTTACACAATTTAAAAAAAAGAATGTTTCAAATTCGTGTTTATTAAATATAAAACCTACACCCCAGGATTCAGTTAATTATATTAATAAATATTTCTCCGGAATAGGTAGTTGCCTGGCTGAAGAAATTAAGTAAGATGTTATACAGCCCGACTCCTAAATCCACTTCTACTACTGTACTTCTAAACTCTTTTGTTTTGCTCGAAACAGATAATGCTGAAGTAGAGCGGGTGTTGATGAGTCTCGACTCTGATAGCGCTTCCGGGTGGGATAAAATTCCAAACAGGTTTTTGAAGTGGGGAAAGGACGTATTCACTTACCTTATAAACCACTGTTTTACGAGTGGTATATTTCCTTACGCACTTAAACAATCATTAGTAACACCTGTTTATAAAAGTGGAAACAGAGACGATATAAATAACTACCGCCCTATTTCTGTCCTACCAGCTTTGTCCAAAATTGTAGAGAAAATCTTAAATACTAGGATATTAAACTACTTAAATAAATATAATATTTTATCAAATCAACAATTTGGCTTTAGAAAATAACTTTCCACAGAAGACGCTATTCTCACATTAAGCTCTTTAATCGTAAAGAATTTAGATAATGGCAAAAAGTGTATTACAATATTTTTAGACCTGAGAAAGGCTTTTGAAACGGTCTCTATTCCTGATCTTTTAAAGTGTTTGGAGCTTATCGGCTTCAGGGATACTTCGCTAAACCTGATGTTCAGCTACATGAGCGCACTCTGCGTGTTCATGTGGACGCTGTGTTGAGTGACGAAGGAAATGTTATTTTCGGCGTCCCTCAGGGTAGCGTCTTAGGGCCTACGCTGTTTTTGGTCTATATTAATAAGCTGTGCAAACTTTCTATTCTTCACGGTCACATCTTCTCCTATGCTGACGATACAGCTGTTACTTTTTCGGGAGACACTTGGGAGGAAGTGAAAATGCGTACAGAATCGGGACTTAAAACTATAGCAGCCTGGTTAAATAACAACCTACTCTCATTAAACACGCATAAAACAAATTATATTTGTTTTGCTATTTGCAATTACACTCAATCACCAGCCAACTTTAGCATTAAAATACACACTTGCCAAGACAGCCTACTTTTTAATTGTGACTGTGCTGTTATTTATAGAGTGGACAAAACAAAATATTTAGGTGTTATTATTGACCAGAGACTGTCTTGGTATAACCATATTGAATTAATAACTTGCCGCATGAGAAAATTAATGTGGATTTTCAAAAAGTTAAGACATGTAACAACTAACGAATTACTGAACAAAGTATATACAGCACTGGCCCAATCTGTTCTTACTTATTGTATCCCAGTATGGGGAGGAGCTTTAAAAACACGATTCATTGAGGTTGAGCGAGCTCAAAGAGCCCTGCTTAAGGTCTGCTATTTCAAACCATACCGATTCCCCTCTACTGACCTTTATAATTTGTCTGGTGTCTTGTCAGTTCGAAAGTTATATATTTTATTCTTATTGCTTAAAATTCACAAATCTACTAGGTATGAACGTGACAAGACAAATAAAAGAAGAAAAGACTTAGTTCTATATACCGATCGCTGTAAAACGACATCTGCTTCAGTACAATATGAGAAAAGGGCAGTATGCTTATATAATAAAATAAATAAAATTTTAAGCATATATCCATTGCATAGCATAGAAGTTAAAAACAAAACAATAGAATGGTTGAAAACTTTAAATTACAACAAAACCGAAACACTTTTAGACATAATTACTTAACTTGTTACACATAATTAATAATTTACTTAATATACCATACCTCAACATGCACACACCACATACACATACACTACACAATCACACAACTAACACCAACGGATATTTTATTTTAAAAATACTACATAATTTTAGCCGTACGTCAAAAATCTATGTGTTACCCAAGTTCTAAACACTAATTTATATAAATGAAAGACGGGAAGAGCGGAGCCTCCTAACACAAGTTTCTTAACTTAAAAGGAGTGTTCCAATAATGTATTTAATTTTAAGTATTACTGGTTTGAGAATAAAGATTTTTTGATTTTTTTTTTTGAAAACACAGCAGTGTCAAGCTGCCATTTTACGCTAGTATTATGTGAGAGCGTGGTCCAACCCCGGTCAAGCCGACCCAGTCGGGCTACAAATATACTACTAATATCATGCAGCATGGTTCTACAATGTTAAGAAATTATGCCAATACAGTATTACAGATATTATCAAATATAAACAGGAAGCAAACTAACCTACCAGACATCATCAAATGCTTTCGTCACAGCCATTTCTTACTTTACGACAACCTAAAGGTATACCTGCCAATACTCAGCTCTGATGACAGCTTTAAGTTACAAAGTGATCTTAATCGCTTATCGTTATACTGTGCTAAAGATAAACAACAGTGTAGTGTTAATTTGTGTAAATGAACAACATTTACAAAGAAGCGCAATTTCATAAAGTATACCTACACTAACATCATTATCATTACAGTCCTTCATAAGTCCACTGCTGAACATAGGCCTCCCCCAAAGAATGCCACATCATGGGGGATATTTGCCATAGTTGCCATGCTTGGCGAGCGGGTTGGCAACCGCAATTTTTTTACTGTAATTTTGTTGTTATCAGGAAGATGCTGCTGCCCATCTCCTGCCTGTTTCCCACTGTCGCCTCTTACGACACCCACGGGAAGAAATGGGATAGTGGATATTCTTAACCGCCACTACACGCACCTACACTATTAATAACACTGTATTATGCAAAGTGAATCTAATTAAAGATCTAGGAGTTATACTAGACTCAAAACTTGATATGAGCAATCACATTAACTATATCACCAACAAAGCATTTTGTATATTTGGTTCTATTATTCGCTATCGTCGTGAATTCGTTCAACCTATTTCATATATCTACTTGTTTAATTATCTGATTAGACCGATATTGGAGCATGCCTCTATTATTTGGAACCCATTCTATGCGAAATACCGTTAGCCGTTAACTAAAGACGCTATCAAAGCTCGTATTCAATTTATACTCATTTATTAGACAAATTTTCGCTTCTACCGCTTTACAAAAGAACATAAATGATTTATATTTCTATGAACTATGTCATAATGATATTGACTGTATTCAACTCACTAATCAAATGTCCTATCGTGTTCCAAGTGGTTCACAACGTGTTCGTGAGAAATACTCGCATAAACTATTTATGACAGAAATCTGTTGTACGAGTACTAACGCTGGCCTTCATTCCAATCATAGTGCAATCATATAATGATTACTTTAGCAATATTGATATTTTTACTGTCTCACATCTGTGCTTTAAAAATGTATTTAGAATAGATTACAAGTATTAAAATACGTGGTAGAGCCATGTTGCAACTATATCAGTAGTATAGTAGTAGCACAAATGGGTCGTCTCGACCGGGGAAGGACCCCGCTCTCACAGAATACCAGCGAACACAAATAGCAGCTTAACGCTGCTGTGTTTCGTATATTGCGTGTAGAGAACCGGGGACCTTTTACTGTAAACGAGGCATTCCATCTTAGTCCTCACGGGTGACAACGCATCTACATTTTGATTTGTAGTCGAGATTAGATGTACGCAAATAGATGTCTATGGGCCACAGCAACCACTAACTATCAGGTGGACTGTGTGCTTGTTTATCACCCATATCCTTTAAAAATATATGTATTTAATTCGTGTAGGATTCTTTTATATAGTTTAATTGTTTTTTTGTAATCTTTTCTTTTTTCTTCAACTCGTTACTTATTGTTTATACTAATATGCGGTATATGGTATTGAATGTGCATATACTATACTTTTTATTGATAATAATTTTATAAATGTACCTTTGTTTGTATATATTATAAAACAAAATAAAAAATATGAATTTTATTTATTTTTATATAGTTTTTCCACCAAGCTCGTCCGTCAGTCTATAAGTATGTCACGCGGATTGGAGATTGGGAAGATTACACTGGTCTGCAACGAAACTCTAATTTAAATAAAAATGATATGGATGTGGCGGCGCTGCCGTCGCGCCACAGAGGTGTAGATTATAACGTGTTGAATCTAATTTTTTATTAAATTTTTTGCAGTCATGTATATTTTTTGTGTTTTTTTAATTACTTACATGTTTATGCAAAAGAGAAATAATTTTTGCTAACAGATAACGAAAAAAAGATAATGATTATACGTGGTAGAGCTACGCTGCAACTGTATTATGATTGTAGAATGAATGGGTCAGCTAGACCGGGAAACGTTCTCACGGAATCACAGCTTAATGTTATCACTGCTGTGTTTCGTATGGTGAGTGTAGAGAACCGGAGACCCTTTTTTTGGAAGGTGGTTTTCCATCTTAGTCCTTACGGATGACAACGCATCGGCATTTCAATTCTTAATTGAGGATAAATGTTTAAGTCTATGGGCAACAGCAACCACTTACCATCAGGTGGACTGTGTGCTCGTTTGTCACCCTTATTCTATAAAAAAAAATTACTGTTGTTTTGTATACAAATACATTTTACAAGTCAAGTACAAGAACGGCTTTCAGTATCTTAAAACCAGACCGCAAATCAGTGACGCTTAACTTAAATAAGGAATTTTCGTAGGCCAAAAAAAACAAAGGACACAACTTTCAAAATATATATAAAATTAAATTTAGTGAATTTTTTCATAACTTCCCTGGTAACCAGAAGTTCGAAAACTATCCGAATATGGTAAGTGTAGAGAAGCAGATACCCTTTTACTGGAAACGAGGCATTCTATCTTAGCCCTCAGGGGTGACAACGCATTTGCATTTTGATTCTTAATCGAGATTAAATATAGATGTCTATGGGCCACAACGTCCACTTAGCATCAGGTTGACTGTGTGCTCGTTTGTTATCCTTATTCTATAAAAAATAGGTATTGTATAGAGTATGTTTTTTAGTCTTTACTCTCTATACGTGGTATATACGTGGTAGAGCCATGCTGCAGCTATATCGTGGTTGCAGCACCATGGATCGGCTTGACCGGGGATGGACCACGCTCTCACAGAATACCAGCGTAAAATAATAGCTTAATGCTGCTGTGTTTCGTATGGTGAATGTAGAGAACCGGAGACCCTTTTTACTGGAAACGAGGCATTCCATCTCAGTCCTTAGGGGGTGACAACGCATCAGCATTTTTGATTTTTAATCGATGATAAATGTAGATGTCTATGGGCCACAGCATACACTTACCATCAGGTGGACTGTCTGCTCGTTTGTCACCCTTATCCCATAAATAAAATTGCCAGATATTTGATTCTACGGATCCAGTTGTTGCTTGTCATGTAGCGCACCATCGCTCCTCGTAACAAGGGGCCATCCCATATTACGTTTGTCTAAGACGATACTTAGACTTGTCTGCCGACACATTACCGATTAAGGTTTATCAAACTCAAAATTATAAATACCACTGCACGGCATATATAACTAACATATTAAGCCAACATGTAAGTAAATTCTATATCGTTGAGCATCCATTCTCAACTGATGACAGAAGGTGATAGTTATTTAAATTAACGACGTGGTCTTCATGTTCTCAAGCTTACTATCAGAGCCGAGATATGCAAGTATCTCTGTATATATTATAGTAACTTTAACTTACGCAACTTATGTAGCTATAGTAAGTCAGAATTTCATGAGAACTCGTAAACTAATTAAGAGTTAACTTGAGCGTGTTAATTTCGACTGTGCCGGTGGGTAAATTTAAGGAGTACACGCATTGAAGTAATAGATACTACGAACTAGAAGAGATGCCGAGACTTGGTCGTTTGCAACACACGTTACACCCCACGGGCTAATACTTCGTCAGTGCCATAAAAAGGCACTTTGTTCTTCTTTCCACGCGGCCCGCACTGCGACCGGGTTGTCTTACATTCTTACTGTACGGTAGGTTCGTTCATACATTATAGAACGTAGTACATATTAGTTAAATGAAGTAGCATTAGTGAACCGTTACGTAACTAAACATTTCCTACCGACTTCAAAACGGAGGAGAAAGGTACTCAATTCGACACTATGTGTTTTTTTTAAGTGTTACCTAATAAATTTGTTCTACGTGAACCGATTTCGATGATTCTTTTTTTATTTGAAAGCTGGTGCTTCTCATGTGGTCCCATATAAATTTGATCAAGGTCTGCCCAATAGTTTTTGAGTTATCCGTAATAACTTATATTGAAGTCGGTTGTACAAAACTTTTAATTTTAAATTATTTATTTGAAATCTGGTGCTCCTCATGTGGTCCCATATAAATTTGATCAAGGTCTGACAAGTAGTTTTTGAGCTATTCTTAATAATATATATTGAAGTCGGTTGTATAAAATTTTAAATTTTATTATATTCTATGTGAACTGCACGCGCTTTAGAAAATCGTAATTTAGAAAAGTGTGACAGAACTTTTAATAAACCTTTGATACTTTTTTAAATAGCCTATTATAAGTTACTTTACCGTCTAGTGGCGGTGTAAGAATATCCACTACCCATATCATCCCGTGGGTGTCGTAAGAGGCGACGGAGGGAAATAAATCAGGAGATGAGCAGCTGCGTCTTCCTAATAACGACTAAAAATAAAAAACTGCGATTGCCAACCCGCTTGCCAAGCGTGGCAATTATGGCAAAAGTATACCGCCTGTGAGGCAATATATGGGGGAAGCCTATGTTCATCATTGGACTTTAATAGTCTGTAATGGTAACGGTTGCGGAAATCTCTACATAGTAGTATAAAACAAAGTCGCTTCCCGCTGTCTGTACGCTTAGATCTTTTACGACGCAACGGATTTTGATACGGTACTCATCAATAGACAAAACGATCAAGAGGATATTATGTTTATGTTTTTTTTTTAAAAACGTTACCCCCACACTAGGATTTTCTCCCGTATCGTGGAGGCAGTTTACAAACATATATTGCACAAGGACAAACATCCAGACCCCGAACAATTATTTGTAGGCCATATAAATACTTGTGCCGTGCGGGATTCGAACCCGCGGCTCCAAGCGTTGCAACTCATTGCTAAGCCACTACGCCACGGAGCCGTCAAATTAAAATCATATATGTAAATTAAATATGTTACGACTAAAAGCCGAAATACCACCTCACACCTAGTTCTAACCGGCTTGAACTAGGTGCAACCGTACTTCGTATTACGGCTAACAGCCGAAATGCGTATACACCTAGGTGTATCCAGCTAATACAAGGTGTAGTCCATTTTGGTTGATGTATCATATATAATTTATAAATTTAATAAATGTTTTAAGTTTTAAGGCGGCCCTTTTAACCGCACTTATATACGTGGTAGAGTCTTTATTAATAGTATAGTTGTAGTACGAATGGGTTGGCTCGAACGGGGTAGGACCATGCGCTCACAGAATACCAGCGTAAAATAGCAGCTTAATGCTGGTGTGTTTCGTGTGGTGAGTGTAGAGAACCGAAGACCCTTTTTACTGGAAAAGAGGCATTCCTCCATTTTAGTCCTCACGGCTGACAACGCATCTGCATGACAAACTTGCAAACTTGCAAACTTATGACGCAATAGAGATAAGGCTAGGTAAATAAATAGTACGTACCTGGATCCGAAGCTAAGATCGCACCAAGGCTCGGTCAGGCCGTAGGTAGGTGTAAGTGCATGTAAAGTGGTGTGTTGGTAGTGTTTATTTATGTGACCTGGCCCAGCTGAGGTGACCTGGCAGCGGCCTGGTCCCATGCTGCCCCACAATGCTGCATCACTCCAGCAGGCGTCACCAAGTGACAACTTCTTTCTTCATGTCACTATTTCAGTCTATCAACTTTATTGTACATTTAACTAACTTCAACTCAACTAATTCAAAGTTCATTGTAAAATCAAACACGTGATACCCGACACAAGTAACGAACAGTATATTCAATATTCAAGGTTCCGGATTCATTTATCACAAAATTACAAATAGGGAACTAACGCGATCTCTTCATGAGTCACAAAGTTCAGCGTTACAAACAACAACTAAATTCCTTCGTTCGATATTAAATACTACGCCGCAATAAGAATTCAAAATCAACCTAGTTGATACGCAAACTAACTACAGAGTCAACACACAAAAGGCTCTTAACGCTACGGTTCAGTTAAACAATGACTTCCCAAAAACAATCAACCGGTACTCGGCACGCGCGCATGATTCCACGTCACACAAGCAAGTTAAATATTGCAGAATGCTCTTCAACACGCAATCACTAATAGGGACTTAAACGCGCACAAATACTAAAAATCTAGACCACAAAACCGAAACTGGTCGCGCGAAAAAACGCTGCAGCGGTCACTACAAAATACGTGAATCGACCGCACCGCTGCTCTCAAGCTACTGGCATCGCCCACGAGCGCCCAACTCCGGGAAGCTGCATACCACTGCCCCCCCCCCCCTCGGCGAACGCACGTCACCTCACACTATCGGGCGATGCACTAAGTCGTACGTGATTGGATGCCTCTTCAAATGCCTATATCTGGCCTAAACAGATGTAGATGTCTATGGTCCACAGCGACCACTTACCATCAGGACTGTGTGTTCGTTTGTCACCCTTATTCTACAAAAAAATAACTATAACCTACTGTCGCTGATCTCACTTGATAAGTTTTTCCGTATTTTGACAAATTTAACAGTAACCCAGCGGGACTTTTTTTTTACGAGTAATGAAGCATTCCATTTTAGTCCTGTCACCCTGACAACGCATCTGCTGCATGATGATGAAGAACAAGATACTTATAGGTGATACTATGTAGGTACTTACCACACCCTTATCTATTTTTAGCGCCAAATAGCAGTGCAAGAACGATGTAGAGAGCCAGCACAATTACAGGTTATGAAGCATTCTGTCTTAGACCTTAGAGGTTTGTCTTAGACCTTAGAGGTTAAAATTAAATTTATTTTTAAAATTACAATTTATTTTTAAAACTTAACATAAATTGAAGCGGCAAAATTTTCAACTTTTAGGCATAGCCGTTCATTCGTTTTCAAAAGGCTTGTAAGATCAGATTATTGATCAGGTTATTGGCTACGAGCCACGTGCTCTCCAGTTAAATTCGACGGACGTCACGTGTCTACAAAACACTAAACAATTTTAGTACTTGAATAAAATTTCAAAGTCAAGGGGATGATGATATTATACCCAAGCGTTTCATTTTACAATATTATACGTTTAGTTTTGGCTTTGTTTTATTTAAAACCCATATTTAAGTATTTATGCATGCAACCGATGTATAATATATATAACCGCATCTGTCGTTCCTTTCTTTTTTTTTTTTGTACTTTATTTAGCGTGCAGTTTCTTCTCGGCCAGTACGTTTATATAGCAAAAGTTCAAAATGAATTTGTAATTCGTTAGCAGTAATATAATATAAGGCATACATGTGTGTATGTACGTAACAATATGTCCCGTCGGTATCCCTTTTTATACAAAGTTTGTATTATTATGGATAAAAAGGGTTATTATAATATTAAGGAAGAGAGAAGAAGAAGAGAGAGAGGTAATAATAACCCCTGGGAATAAGGTGATTGCTACTAAGCTATTTTGTTTTGAGTTGTTAATTGTGTAACATTGACTGTAAACTATTCTTTTAAAAAACGTCCCTCTGGGTTTCTTGCTGGTTCTTTCCAGGTCAGAGGTATTTTCCGAAACTGTGGTAAATTAAACATAAGAATGACATTCAATAGTATTGTTTTTAATAACATAACATAATATAAACACCCACGTCTATCAGCCAGAGGGGTAGGCAGGGACTACGGACTTCCATTTGGCACGATCCAGACACACCTACACTCTCTCGCCTCCTCCACATCCATATACCTACGTTAAGGGTACTCTTAATTTGGTTCATTTGCAATATATCGCCAACCCGGTCGATAAACTTACGCCTAGGGTGTCCCTTCCCGACTCTACTATTCACTTCTGCTACATAAATAAATTTGCTTTCTCACTCTTTCCTCATTCATGTTTCACTTCACTCTTTATTCATTCATTGTTTCTTCATGACCAAATTACTGAAGCATCCCTATCTTAATCTTGGTCAAAGCATTATCTTGCAAACCACACTCTCCTCTTATCACACAATTTCTTATCCTGTCATTCAGATTCAGCCCTAACATACTCCTCTATGACCGCATTGCTACAGTATTTATTCTACTCTCGTGCTGCTTCTGCCACAGACAGTTTTCACTACCATACATTAAAGTAGGGACTAACACGGCATTGTGTACTTTCATACGTGCCTTTTTTGCTACATTCTGACTTCCTACAATTTTTTTTATAGGAGAGGGGGCAAACAACCATTTACACATTTACTCACCCCAATTACTCAATTTCCTGCATTCACTCGTCGTTCTATATTCTAATCATAACTATCCCTGCTATATACACATCCCAAATACACAAACTCATCTTCTTGCTCGACCAACTATTTATAATCTATATTCGATAAAAAGTTTCTATTTCGCCCTGGAACAGTTCTTTGTCAATACTTAAAGTTGCAAATAACGACCAATGTGGTGCCGCAAGGAACTTTAATATTATGTATATATATGCTAAAATATATGTACAACTTCTATATACATATATGCTAGGCATATGTTAGAATTCACCACAAGATGTAGCTATATTAATATAAGAACACTCGAAGAGTAATAAACGAAACTCTGATACAACAGTCGTATTAGTTTTTATAGAATAAGGGTGACTAACGAGCACACAGTCCACCTGGTGGTAAGTAGATGTTTTTGCCCATAGACATCGCATCTGCATTTTGATTCTTAATCAAGGATTAATGGGCCACTTACCTTACACACACTTAACATCAGGTGGAGTGTGTGCTCATTTGTCACCCTTATTCTATAAAAAATAATCTACATCTATTCTCAAATAAGAATCAAAAAGCAGATGCGTTGCCAGACCTGAGGACTAAGATGGAATCCCTCGTTTCCAGTGAAAAGTGCCTCTGTTGCTCTACACTCATCATAAGATACATTAAGCTGTTATTTTAAGCTGGTATTCTGTCAGAGCGTCCCCAATCAAGAACCAAAATGCATCTGCATTGATTGAAGGTAAATGTCTATGGGCCATAGTATCCACTTCCATCAGGTGGACTGTGTGCTCGTGGGTCATCTAACTTATATAAAAAAAATAGATCAAATAATTTCTTTAGCTTCTTCGTGTTTATTATTACTATTTTTCGGCATGTAGAGCCTAAATATTAGTGTATTAAATCAGAAGAATATCTTCTTTCGACTAAAATTGCTTTGTAATAGCGACGTCTAGTTCATTCTATAGGGAAATTCATTTTATTTAACAAAAATTGATTGACTCTCAAGGTGGTCCATCAAATAAGCACTAGATGGCCTAAACACGACTAATTTAATATAAATCGGTAAGATATGAAATCTTGGATTGTCAAGAATGGTTAGAATAGGAAAATTTTATTCAAATTTTATTAATTTTATTTATTTGATAACACATTTACAATTTTTTAGTTCTTTATTTTAACAGTTAAAAGTTATATTAACCATCTTTAAAGCACCGCACACAGAGGAGATCGAGATAATAGGAAACACTTTATTTGTAGTAGCGCTGCCCCGCGGTTTCACCCGTGTATATCACGCGTCTAAGTTGCGCGACATGACATCTCGCTTATTTTTTTTTATAGTAGAGGGGGCAAACGAGCATGCGGCTCACCTGATGGTAAGTGACTACCGCCGCCCATGAACAACCGCAACACCAGGGGAATTGCAGATGCGTTGCCGGCCTTTTAAAAAGGAGTAGGCTCTTTTCTTGAAGGTCCCTAAGTCGTATCGGTCCGGAAAAATCGCTGGTGGTAAACTATTCCACAAGGAAGTTGTGTGAGGAAGAAAACATCTTCTAAATCGCACAGTGGTGGACCGCCAATCATCCAGATGGTGTGGATGGTATCGGGAGTTCTGCCGCGATGTGCGTTCGTGAAATTTGGCGGCTGGGATTAATCCGAACAATTCCTCAGAGCACTCCCCATGGTAAATGCGAAAGAAAATGCTAAGAGATGCAACATCTCTTCGCAGTGCCAATGAGTCGAGCCGATCGGAAAGGACTCGGTCGTCGACGATTCGAGCCGCTCTGCGCTGGATGCGGTCAAGTGGAAGGAGCTGGCACTGGGGAGCCCCAGCCCAGAGATGGGAACAGTATTCCATGTGAGGCCGAACCTGCGCCTTGTAAAGTTGCAGGCGTTGAGCCGGCATGAAATACTGTCCCGCTCTACTGAGCACGCCAAGCTTTTTAGAGGCCAATTTGGCCTTCTCTTCCAAGTGACCACGAAACTGCACGTTACTCGATATGTCGACGCCGAGGATTCCGATACTGGCTGAGGCAACAAGGGGAGTACCTTGAAACTGAGGAGATACGACAAAGGGGTTCTTTTTAGCGGCTTATGGCGGGCGTTTACTGCTGGTTTCTCTCGGTTTACATCTGGTGGCTAGGGTTATGCGTCGTTTGCGTGCCAAGCCGAGTGTTGAATTATATTGTAACTTCGGTTCGTAAGGATTAATATGCCAAGCCTAATAATAACGCTCATTAATAACTTTCTAATTTTCAATATTTTTTGTCACAAAATACCTTATTGTGGCATATATATAAGAAATAGGTCTATGGTATCGCAAATTTTTATTAGGTAGATGAAGGAAAGATATATTTTTGTAGAACATAGTAGTTACGTATCACTTACCATGACGCCAGCGCACGCGGACACAGCAGCTCGGGAGCGCTTTTTCTTCAGACTTGCTTAACTAAAATCAATAGTTAAGGCTAGCTGAGAGGTGTAGCCTAGTGCTAGATTGCCTATACTATTTCTCGTAAATCTGGATATCATATACAAAAATAATTTAACAAATCGAACTGGTAGCTCCAGAGAATAGCGTTTTTAAACAAACAAAAAATCTTTTCCGTTTTATTATATTAAAAGTTTAGATTCTATCTCATTCCCTCGTAGGCCTTCTTGTGTCGCTTTTTCGTTTCATTGAGTGAAACTCAATCCCAACAGTTCTAAAGAAGTTTTCACTCCGAAAATGACTTTAAATAAGAATAGTTACGTGTATAATCTGTATTGAATAAAAAATATTCAATTCCATTCTATTTTATTACTCGCAAGTGGGTTAGAATCCGCATATTTTTGTAGTTGTTAATAGGAAGATGCTGTTGATCGTCTGCTGGTTTTTTTTCTCTCTGTCACCTCTAACGACACTCATGTGACGATATTCTTACACCACCACTACAGTCTTGCGGTATAATAGTGTACTTATTTCTGTAAAATTATACAATGCTATCACCTTATGGATCAACTAAAGATAGTGAAGGGAGTAATAGATTTTTCCTTCTTAATATATTCTTTAAAAACGTACTCCTACACTAGAATTTTCTGCTGTATCGTGGTGCCGTGCAACATAATTTGCACAAGGACAAACATCCACAGAAACAAATGCTCCGTGAGGGATGCGAACCTGCGGCAATTAACATTACTAATGCATGCGCCAATTATTCCAGCATTCGTCATCATCATCATTACTTCCTTTCACAAGTTCAATGCTGAGGTCTTGCCCAAGATATGCCACAAAACACGGCCATGAGCCACCTGCATCCATCGACTTGATTCCTGCATATCTTACTAGTTCGTCACTCCATCTATTGGGGGCCCGCCCTACCTTCGCTTACCGGTACTAGGCTTCCACTCGAGAACCTTTCTTCCTCATCGATTAGTCGGTTCTCCGAGCTACATACATGGTTGGCCCATTGCCAATTCTGCTTACTAATTCGTTGGACTGTCGTTTACTCAGGTTCTACTACAGACATCCTCATTTCTAAGTCTACATGGTTGGCCCATTGCCAATTCTGCTTACTAATTCGTTGGACTGTCGTTTACTCAGGTTCTACTACAGACATCCTCATTTCTAAGTCTATCATGCAGAGAAACCTCAAATATAGTCCTTTCCATTAAGCATTACTCTAAGTAAGCTTAAAACATTTGTGTGAGGAGTTCACGTCAGTAGACAATAGACGGATTCGAACCCTCGACTTTCCACGCTCGCAGGCTACTTACAGTCGCTTCTTACTATCATTATTTAATGTAAAGTTACGAAACTTAATAAAAGAATCGTGGTACCTCAGGGGGTTTGCACTCGCTGTAAATTTCGCAGTACGTGGGCAACTCGGATTCGATCCCCGTCGGTACCAATGAAATTGTTAATTGCAATTTTTAGTGCTGATGCACCACGTGCACAGCTGTGAAGGAAAACATCGTGAGGAAACCTGCATGTCTGAGAAAAAAAATATTTCGAAGACATGTGAAGTCTGCCAACACGCCTTGGGGAAGCGCAGCTTACACTTCTTTGTCCTAAAAACCTTTCAGAAGTGGGAGGAGGTCTGTGCCCAGCAGTGGGACGTATATAGGCTGTTACTTTACGAAAATTAATAAATATTCGTTTCAAAATCAACTTTAAACTATAGCCGAGTAATAAAAGCACAGCTTAATTACCTGTGCATCGTTTAAAGTGGCTTAAAGCTTACCCAGTAATAATGTATAAAGCAATTAAGTGGCTTCATGCAGCCGTATCCTCTAGAAAGGTACCCGAGCTTTGAATATCGCGCATTATGCAACTGTAATATTTAATCCGATAATATTGTAGTTACGTGAAATAAATTATAGCTTAAACTAAAGAAACTCGCCAAAGATAAAACTCTGTACATAGGACATTCTATTATTAGACGAATTATAGTTTCTGTTTTACTGGATCATAGACGCATGCAGACTCCTTCTGGGAATCCATTACAACCTTCCATCACTTGTCCAATCAATGGGTCCATAAAAATTTTTCCTTATTATGGAGCAGGCATTTTTAACACATGTTCCTCCTTCCGTGTATCGTCGGTTCTAAATGTGAATGAATAAAAATCTGTGAAGTTTTATACAATAATGTGTGTATATATCCTAACGTACATCTATAAAGACTAAAGACAGATATCCAGGCACCTAACTGTCAATAAAGTCTCGTTTGTATCTTTATAGCACGCAGCTATAAACCTGAAAGATGCCTTTTTAGTACATCGCCTTATTGCAAACACATTGTTTGACGTGATACAAAATAAAGTAAAACTGTTTCTACATTTCCTCCAAGTTGAAAAAGTGTTTGTTATAAAATGATATGAAATGTGATTATGTCTTCATGGAATTTCAGTCACGACTACCAGGCTCAATGGAGAATAACCATCTGTGCAGGATTATAGTGCCCAAGCGTGTAAGTAAGCACAGGTGTATTTTTTTTGCACCCAGAAGCAATTTGAAAAGGGCTACCTCGATACGGCGAGGAGGTGGTAAATGCTTTATGCATACCACGACAGCCGGTCTGTCGTGGTTATGTGGGACTCACTGTGCCTAACTAACCTAACCCTAAGTGTTACCCACTAAAAACCACCTGTGGGACTGGCAATTGGCTGCTTAAACCTCTTTGCCGGATCGGAAGCGACCCTCTTTTGGGAGAAGGGGGCGCAGGCGGCTACGAGCCGCTGAGGGGGAGCCTAATAAGGCGAATTTAAGAAGAGTCGGTCTGAGCCGTCTATTCCTTCACTCTTATAGTGCGATGGGACGGTAATCCGACACGACCGGAGGGAGATCAGGCGCAGGAACAACGGCTTTACGCGTTTTTTCGAGGTACCGCCAACTTCCTGACTTCGGGTTACTACTGAGAATTTCTCCATAGAAACACCCAAATACTTGTCTGACCGGGATTCGAACCAGGGACCTCATTATTAGCAATCTCGTTTATGACCATTAAGATCAAAGAGACAATGAATGTAAACCCAAATAAAGAATATGACTAAAATTTGAATTTTCAGTTTTGTTTATAGAATAAAGGTCACAAACAAAAACACAGTTCACCTCATGGTGCGTGTGTGCTGTGGAAGACATCTACATCTATCCTCAATTAAGAATTAAAAAGCAGATGCGTTGTCAACCCTGCGGACTAAGATGGAATGCCTCGTTTTCAGTAAAAAGGATCTTCGTTTTTCTACACTCACCATACAAAACTATATACATATTCTGTGAGAGCGTTGTCATTTCCCGGTCGAGCCGATCCATTCGTGCTATACGAAATAAACATTAATGTCTGCACTTACTCTAATGGCAGAATAAGTTGTGGATGTCCCTCATCGAGACTCGATTTTAACAATTTTTTTTTAATTAAATAGGATATACTTCCAGGTTGTTACGTTCCATATAAATTTGGAGATAAAATTCCGCCGGTTAGCATGAAAAAAGCGAATGAAGTTATTATTATAACGAGATGACATTGTAGTTCTTACCTTGAGCTTGAGCTGTTCTGTAATCCACTCAAAATGCTCAAAAAATTGAACTTACTTACTTACTTACTTATCTTCACGCACAATCCCTGACGGGGTAGCCAGAGAGAACAGATCGCCAAGTGTCACGATCCTTACATATCTCTTTCGCTTCTTTCAGATTCATTATCTTCTTCATACATGCACGTCTAGGTATCCGAGTACTCTTGACCCTACCCTCTTCGAGCAATTTGCTCACATGGTCTTCGAAAGTTAGTCTCGGTCTACCTCGACACCTTTTAATATTAACTTTCGCGCTATATATTTTCTTCGCCATTCGGTCTTCACTCATTCGCTCAACGTGCCCAAACCACCGAAGCACGCCCTTATCAATTTTTGTGATAAGGTCATCTTTCAAACGTGCCATATTGCGAATCTCTTCGTTTCGCTTTCGGTCGGCCATAGTAACGCCGCACATTTTACGAAGAGATCGCATCTCCACTGCATTCAACTTACTTTTATGCTTCTTCTGGCATACCCAGGTTTCGCTGCCATATAACAAAGTCGGTACCAACACTGCGTTATGTATTGCAAGGCGTGCACTCTTCGCTACGCCTTGCCTTTTGACTAACGCAGTCAGGGCACCATTGACTTTGTTCCCGGCAGCGACACGCCTGTCCACATCTAAATCACATCTTCCATCCCGGCTAAAAGCACTCTCCAAGTATACAATTTCATTTACCTGTTCTAGACATTCCTGATTTACCCATATTTCACACTTCGTTCTCTCTTCGTCCCTTTCAAATACCAGAACCTTAGTTTTATTAGCATTCAAACGGAGACCTTTAATTTCACATTCCTCTTTCATACACGTGACTAATGCCTGCAGTTCTGCCTCTGATGGTGCAATAAGCACTGCATCATCAGCATACAGCAGACAATTTACTTTTATGTCACCCAATTTCACACCCAAACAGCTATCTTTCAGCTTTTGTAAACAGCTGTCGAGATACAGTATGAACAGCCAGGAAGACATGACACAACCCTGTTTTACGCCCGTTTGGACGCTAAACATGGGTGACAGGTCATGCCCTACCCGCACACAGGCTTTACAGTCACAGTAAAGAGACTGCACAGCCCTTAGCAATCGGCCATCCACACCATACCCCGGCAACAGTTCCCACATTTTCTTCCTTACAACCTTATCAAATGCTTTCTCAAGATCCACAAAAGCACAGAAAATCTTCTGGTTAACAGCCAGAAGCTTTTCCGTGATCATACGGAGAGAAAACATTTGATCCGTGCATCCTCTTCCAGGTCTAAATCCGCATTGTGCCTCCCATAGAAATCTTTCCGATTTCTCTTGCATCCTACGTGTCAAAACCTTCGAGTAAACTTTACTTGCTAAACTGGTCAAGCTGATCGCCCGATAGCACCCGCAGTCAAAATGTGAACCTTTACCTTTATATAAAGGCACAATGACTGCGGATCGCCAATCATCCGGGACATCCCCCGTCCGCCAGCACAAATTGCACAGCAGATGAAAGCTGTCCCAGACGCGAGGCCCACCATACTTGACCATTTCAGCAGTAACTCTGTCTAGTCCCGCAGCCTTACCACATTTCAAACTTCGAATCGCACGTTCAATCTCTTTCATACTGATGACCTCAGTGTCATCGAGGTCCGGGTCTGGCGTACCAGTCACGGCGTCATCCCCGGATCCCTCACTAAGATCATCACACGCATACATTTCTCTATAAAATTCGCTCCATCGCTGCATGACGTCCGATTTTTCTGATAGGACGTCATTAGTTCTCGAAAGCACTTTGTTCATTCTTAAGGCCGTCGCACCACTTCGGGCCCTTCCAACCTCTTTCCAGAAGAGTTTGGAGTTCTCCTTAAAGTTGTGCGATAACCTTTCATCCGCTTCCATTCTACACCTTTCACGCACTTCCTCAATCAATGCTTTCGTGTGAACTTTCTGCAGCTTATATCTTTCTTTCATCTTCTCTCTCATATCCTTATCATTACTAGAGGCCAAGTAGTCTAACCATGCTTTCTTCTTCTTCTTTACAGCTTCTTTCACTTCATCATTCCACCATGCATCTCTTCTTTTACTACTGCCTCTTTTTATTGTTCCACACACTTCTTCCGCTGCACTTACCATTCCATCCCTAAGGTTCTGCCATGTTCTTTCTACACATTCGTTTCTGCCATCGATGGTGTCAAGCTTTTCGGCTACCCTCGCATGATATTTGTCCCTAGTATCCGCTTCCTGAAGCTTCCAGCTTCGGATGCGACAGACCGACTGTGGTTCTGTCACTGTCGTCCGGGAGCGCCAACCCGCGAACAGACCCCTAAATCTAGTAATCACTAGATAGTGATCCGTTCCCAGGTCAGCACCCCTGAACACTCGCGTATCCATAACCTGTTTTCGCAGTCGGTCATCCACCAGGAACAAATCGATCATACTTCTCTCATTCTTTCTTTCTCTAGTATACATATGGATTTTCTTGTGATTAAACATAGTGTTTGTCACAAGAAGACCCTTTTCCTTGCATACCGCCAGTATAAGCTTGCCAGCATCATTAACCCTTTTATCGCCAAACTTTCCAAGTACCGACTCGTACCCTGGTCGAGCGGTACCAACCCATCCATTCAAATCACCACATACAACAATCCTTTCGTTTCCCCTAGCCAAATCTAGAACTTCTCTTACATTCTCCCAAAACTCCTCCAGCTCAGCCCTGGACGACGAAGCCACCGGCGCATAAACAGCCAAAAGGAATAACTTCGTCAGTCCCAATTTAAAGCGAACCCAGAGAAGTCTTGAGTTCACAAACTTATATTCAGTCATAACATCGACCAACCGAGAAGACAGCAGCACCCCCACTCCCTGGCAGGCGTTCTCGCTCTCCGGGACTCCTGACCATAGAGCTAACGCCCCGCCAGTGAGCTCTTCAGTACCACTGCCCTTCCGTTTGGTCTCCGACATACACACGACATCTAATTCTCTTTCTTTCATTATTTCGATCAACTCATTCGTCTTATCTCTCATGCCTCCTCTAACATTCCACGTGCCAACTCTGCACTCCGTCCTCCACCTTCCGCCGTGTCGGGCTGTGCGTGACGGGTGGCGGTCCCCATCGCCGCTTTGCGCGCTGCATTCCACACCAACGGGGACGAGCTGGTGTGCGTCGCCTTGGGGGGACGCCCTAACCCTCGTTGACATGGGTGCGCAGCTGAGTAGAATTGAAACAAAAATTGAACATTTAATAAAAAGTAAAATTAACTTCAAATAACTAACCGAATTGAAATAATTTCCACATATTGAATAAAACTACTTTTACGGATTTTATCACGTTTAATTAACTTATTTTTCTTATTTTATTAATTCCCGACGCTTTCTCCAGCACCCATGGTCACGGGGGACTGAGGTGATTGAGGTCCCGATGTCAGAGTTAACCCGGAGTACCTTTGGCTTTTTAATTATTAATTTTGTTCCGATCTACGCAGAATGAACTTACTGTATCTTGAAGTCTTGC
The DNA here is from genome assembly GCA_963668995.1 of Parnassius mnemosyne. Taxonomy (NCBI): domain Eukaryota; kingdom Metazoa; phylum Arthropoda; class Insecta; order Lepidoptera; family Papilionidae; genus Parnassius; species Parnassius mnemosyne. The sequence continues at coordinate 72,064,665 of CAVLGL010000001.1, forward strand.
GGTGGTATGCTCGGGTTTAGTTTTAATTTTATTAATTACAGGATCCCTCCCTCTCTATTGAAATTAGGATGTTTTTTTTAATTTCAATAGCCTCACGTATCATCCTTGGCAAGGATCGATGTTCTTTCGCGAGAATTTGTGGTTTATAAAATCTAATTAAAATTAAAAAATATACAAAAATCTATAATTAAAAAGCTGAAGGTACTCCGGGTTAACTCTGACATCGGGACGTCAATCACCTCAGTCTCCCGTGACCAAGGGTGCTGGAAAGCACCCAAAACGTCGGGAATTAATAAAAATAAGAAAAATAAGTTAATTAAACGCGATAAAATACGTAAAAGTAGCTTTATTCAAAGTGTAGTGTTCGCGTAAATATAAGAAATCATTATAATTTCCACATAATTGCTTCTGAAGCCAGATCTTTAATTCCTTCTATACTCTATGTTTTAGTCATTTAGCACGAAGAACCGACAACCGATGTGGAGGTACTCCACTAGATGGAGTGACGACCTGGTAAGACATGCAGAAAGTCGATGGATGCAGGTGACTCAAGACCGTGCTTTGTTTCATTCCTTCGGAGAGGCCTATGTTCAGCAGTGGACTTAGAAGGGCTGTAATGATAATGATGATATCTTAGCACACTGTCTTAGCAACTGCTTCAGAAGCTATTAAATGGAAATTATTTCATTATTTTCGGTTTAGTGAAATCCGCTTATAATTTTAAATAAATACTAGTAAAAGTTAGAATTGACGGTAAGTCCACCTGATGAGAAAACAAGAGAAATTTAAAAAATTATGTAGTAAAAATGTGTACCACGTTTTTTTTTTAATTTTTACATTGTCATCAGAAACAGAAACAGAAACTTTTTTATTCAATATAGATTATAAATAATACTTATTGAAAGTCATTCTTTTGTTTAATTACCACTGGTTCGAAAAAAAAAAACCTCTGTCCTGGGAAGAACCAGCAAGAAACCCAGCGGGACTTTTTTTAAATAACAGCTTACAATCATGTATGTTACACAAATTAACAACACAACAAATTATAAATAGCTTGGTAGAGATCACCTCATTTCCAGGGGTTATTATCATCCATAAATTCTATGGAAATATCATAAAAAAATATTATAATAACCCTTTTTATAGAGTATTTCTTCTTCTTCTTCATCTTTTCTTCTTCAAATTTGAGCAGGTCAAATTTTGTATATTTTCTGGAATTTTGTTGTAAAAGCGTATACATCGCCCCAAGAATGAATTACTGACTCGGTGGAGTCGAGTAACTGGTACTACTAGCTTCTGTCTGTTCCTAGTATTTACAGAATGAATATTACTTATTTTTGTAAAACTACTTTTATTTTTGTGTACGTACATTACATTTTCATAAATGTATTGAGAGGCCAAAGTTAATATATTAATTTCCTTAAATTTTTGTCGCAGCGACTCTTATGCTTTATATCATAAATTGCTCTTATGGCTCTCTTCCGTAAAACAAATATATTTTCAGTGTCAGCAGCGTGTCCCCATAATAAAATACCATACGACATTATGCTATGGAAATAGATAAAATAAACTAGTCTAGTTGTTTCAACACTGGTAAGACTTCTAATCTTTTTTACAGCATATGCTGCAGAACTAAGTCTGCTTGCTAGTTTTGATATATGGGGGCTCCATTGAAGCTTCGCGTCTATTGTGATTCCAAGAAAAATGGTGGTATCTACAAGACTCAGTTTCTCCCCATTTAAAATTACATTAGTATTTAATTGTTTGACATTTGGAGTCATGAATTTCACACATTTCGTTTTAGTGCCATTTAAATGCAAATTATTAAAATTGAACCAATTTACTAATTTAGATATAGCATTATTTACTTCGTTATATTTTAGTAATTTTCGACTTAATTTGAAAATTAAAGAAGTGTCATCAGCAAATAATACTATATCATGGTTATCCCCTACTATGTAAGGTAAGTCATTAGAGCTTTCTGAGATTCTGAGCCATGTTCAAAATTTCAAGTTTCTAACTCACCGGGAAGGTAATTTAAAATCAATTACTAAATTTGTCCCAAATAGATTTACACGAAGGCGAGTAAGTAAAATTAAAAAAAAAAACCGTGGTAAAACAAACGTGGCATAATAAAATGCTTTAAACCCAAGACTATGAATCAAAATATAGATGCGCTTTCACCGTAAGGACTATGATGGAATGCTTCACAGCCTGTTTTTACTTCTCAACGTAACTTACTAAGATGTATAATAGAGGATAAACTCGAATGAAAAGCTCTCGCAAGTAAGTGTAATCTCGATCATACCCACCATGGTTAAACAATGCTTTGCCCCATTGTCACTCTCTACTCACGATTATTAATCAAATTATAGATGCTCACTATATTTTTATGCAGAGGATTAAAATACAATGCTTTACAGTCTGTAATTAGTTCTCAACGTCGCTTACAAATACAGTGGACCCCCGGTAATTCGACAATTATTTTGCAGGGCAGTGTCGGACTATCAAATTTGTCGGATTATAGAGTACTGGCTAAGACCCCCATAGTCCGGAATTTTATAAAAGATTACCTTGTAATCCGACAAATTCCAGATCCAATGATAAGATTCTATATGTTATATATAACATATATATATATGTACTCTGATATATATATGTACTCTGAAGTACAAATTATACTTCATTATCATCATCATCATCATCATTACAGCCCTTCACAAGTTGGGCACTGCTGAACATAGGCCTCCCCCAAGGAATTCCAAAAAGCACGGTCCTGAGCCACCTGCATCCATCGACTTCCTGCATGTCTTACCAGGTCGTCACTCCATCTCGTGGGGGGACGCCCTATACTTCGCCTACCGGTACGAGGCCGCCACTCGAGAACCTTTCTTCCCCATCGGTTGTCGGTTCTTCGAGCTATATGGCCGGCCCACTGCCACTTCAGCTTACTAATCCGTTGGGCTATGTCGGTTACTCTGGTTCTACTGCGGATATCCTCATTCCTAAGTTTATGACGCAGAGAAACTCCGAGCATAGCCCTCTCCATAGCTCGCTGAGCGACCTTGAGCTTTCTCATACGGCCAGCAGTGAAGGACCACGTCTCAGTTCCGTAAGTCATCACTGGCAACACGCACTGGTTGTACAATTTCGTTTTAAGGTTTTGAGGTATGTCTGACGACAAGATGTGTCGTAGCTTCCCGAACGCTGCCCAGCCGAGTTGAATCCGTCGATTGACCTCTCGGTTGAAGTTGGACTTACCTAGTCGGACTATTTGTCCCAGGTAAACATACTACTCGTCAACAACTTCGAGCTTAGTGTTCCCAACGACTACCGGCATAGGTGTGACATGGACATTAAACATGATCTTTGTTTTGTCCATGTTCATCTTAAGACCTATCCGTTGGGAAACACTATCGAGGTCATTGAGCATAGTGCTTAGGTCCTCCAGCGATTCTGCCATAAGGACTATTGGTCCGAGAGCTCATGACGCATTTTTCATGAAGTGTTTGATGCATCATGAAACTTTGTTTAAAGGTATCAGTCGACTCAATAAGCAGGTATATGACTGTCTGCCTGGCCTACCTGGGTACACCTGGTACTGCGCATACAGTTAAGTCGAAAAAAAATTTGCCGAAAAAAAAGTGTTTGATTCAAATAATAATAATGACTATCCGTTAGCTAAGTTTATAAACAATTAAGAAAAAAATGGCAGACACTTCTGAAGGGGTTTACATAGGGGCAGACGACCACAAAGTTGTATTTTCAAAAATTCCAAAAAAAGTGTTTGATTCAGTCTGCCATTTTTACAGCGTGTTTATTATGTATAATAAAATATTCTCACAAAAAGGCAGACAGTTTCTCCGGGGGTTACTAATTTAAAAATCTATACAAATAAATAATCACTTTTTAAATGGTCCATATTTCCTATCATAATAATTAATACATCTGTATCACATGATTTGATAAGTACATTGACAGCAGAATCCGATTCCAATTGACAAACATGAAAATAATTATACTTTTTTAAGATTATTTAAATAGCTGCTGATAAAATAAAAAGCTGTTCCCCGCGACTTCGCCCGCATGTAATTTAGGGTTTTATTTTTTTTGCGCGGTACCCTAATAATTTTTTTTAAATTTAAAAGCAGCCTAAAATACTCGTTATAACATCAATTATCTGCCAGTGAAAGTCCCGTCAAAATCGGTCCAGCCATTTCGGAGATTAGTCGGAACAAACAGACAGACAAAAATTTTAAAAATTGTGTTTTTGTTATAAATATCGTATATAATGTCTTATGCGTTTAGTAAAAAATTGTTATTTTGAAATTAAAAACAGACATTTAAATTTTATTTATTTGTATAGATTTTTAAATTAGTAACCCCCGGAGAAACTGTCTGCCTTTTTGTGAGAATATTTTATTATACATAATAAACACGCTGTAAAAATGGCAGACTGAATCAAACACTTTTTTTGGAATTTTTGAAAATACAACTTTGTGGTCGTCTGCCCCTATGTAAACCCCTTCAGAAGTGTCTGCCATTTTTTTTCTTAATTGTTTATAAACTTAGCTAACGGATAGTCATTATTATTATTTGAATCAAACACTTTTTTTTGGGCAAATTTTTTTTCGACTTAACTGTATGCGCAGTACCAGGTGTACCCAGGTAGGCCAGGCAGACAGTCATATACCTGCTTATTGAGTCGACTGATACCTTTAAACAAAGTTTCATGATGCATCAAACACTTCATGAAAAATGCGTCATGAGCTCTCGGACCATATATCGTCAGCAAATCGAAGGTGAGTGATGTACTCGCCATTGATGTTAATACCGTATCCTTTCCAGTCCAGAAGCTTGAAAACGTCTTCCAATGCAGCGGTGAAGAGTTTCGGGGATATGACGTCACCCTGTCTTACACCTCTCTGCAATTGGATAGGTTTCGTACTCTGGTTCTGTACTCGGATAGCCATCGTAGCCCTACTGTACAAGCACTTCAACACTTCGATTTACCGACAGTCAACTTGGCACCGCTGAAGGGACTGCAGCACCGCCCAAATTTCGACGGAATCAAAGGCTTTCTCATAGTCCACATACGCCAGACATAGTGGCAAATTGTACTCTTCGGACTTCTGTACAATTTGCCGAAGGGTATGTATGTGGTCTATGGTGCTAAAACCCTTTCGGAAACCGGCTTGTTCGGGAGGCTGGAAGTCGTCAAGCCTGCGCGCGAGACGATTCGTAATGACTCTCGAAAACAGCACGTAGACGCGGCTCAGAAGGGAAATCGGTCAGTAGTTCTTCAAGAGAGCGTTGTCACCTTTCTTGAAGAACAAGACCGCCGCACTTCTGCTCCACGCCTCCGGTGTAATGCCACCATGGAGGGCGGAATTAAAGAGCTTCTGAAGGACTTCAAGTACCGGTTTTCCACCCGCCTTCAGAAGCTCCGCTGTAATTCCATCCTCGCCTGGGGCCTTACCGTTTTTAAGGTGCTGGAGAGCCATTCTAATCTCGCTCAGACTGACGTCCGGGACATCTTCGGAATAGTGTCAGATGAGACTCGCTCTTGGATCGTTACTCACACTTGCGTGTGGTTCCAACGATGACGTGTACAACTGCCCATAGAACCTCTCAATCTCATTCAAAATCTCAGGTGTCCCGGAAACGATGCTGCCACATTCTGTCTTCAGCTTTGACAGTTGGCTCTATCTGGCAGACAGATCTCTGGCAAAGACTTTGGAGCCTTGGTTCCGCTCGATCGCTTCTTCAACACGAGCTGTATTGAAGTTGCGTAAGTCCCGCCGCATGCATTTGGAGATCTGTCTGTTCAGATGCCTGTATGCCTTCAAGTCTGTTGAAGAATGTAGCTTCATCTCCCGTCTAACAGCCATGAGATTAAGAGTGTGATCGGAGAGTTTTTGTGTTCTTCTACGGCGGGTCTTTCAGAACTTAGCTCCGACCGCATGCACAGTTTCCATGAGCTTGTCATTCATATCGTCCACTTCATTGCAGTCTTCTAGGCACTGAAAACGGTTTTGTAACTCGAGCTGAAAGGTTTCGGGACTTTGGAACAAAGCACGAGGGGGACGGAGCGTTGACTTCATTAGACGAGACCTCTCCAACTTAACGTTTAGGTTCAGTGTGCCTTTAACCATTCGGTGATCGCTACCAGTTTTCACCCTTGCGATCACGGAGACATCACTGAACAGTTGTCGTCTGGTCGTCATAATGAAGTCAATCTCATTTTTTGTCGAACCGTCGGGGCTCGACCAGGTCCACTTCCTGTGGGGCCGCTTCTGGAAGAAATAGTTCATCATAAAGAGTCCCTCTTTCTCCATGAAGTCGGCCAGCTGCTGGCCCCTTGGGTTCCGTTGCCCTATTCCAAATTTTCCTACTTTTAGCTCACCGTTCTCTCTTGTGCCTAGTTTTGCATTTAAGTCTCCCATTAACACCGTATATTGGGTTTTGGAGGAATGCATGGCTCTAGAGATATCCTCATACATTTCCTCCACCTCCTCATCGGGGTGTGCCGAGGTTGGTGCGTAAACCTGTATGACCTTCAGCGAATACCGTTTGGTTATTCTGAGTATAAGGTACGCAACCCTCGTCGACACACTCCCCATCTTTACAACGTTGTTAACGAGAGACTTGTGGACGATAAATCCGACACCTCCTTGGGACAGATGGTCACCCTCCCGGTGATAGAGCAAGTTGCCGGATTCGAGGATTACCGTGTCCTCCCCCTCTCTTCGGACTTCGGATAATCTATACAAATAAATAAAATTGAAGTGTCTGTTTGTAATGTCAAAATTACAGTTTTTTACTAAATGCATATGAAAGTAAATACGATATCTATAACTAAAATACAATTTGTAAAGTTTTTGTCTGTCTGTCTGTCTGTCTGTCTGTCTGTCTGTTTGTTCCGGGTAATCTCCGAAACGGCTGGCCCGTTTTAGACGGGACTTTCACTGGCAGATAGCTGATTTCATAAGGAGTAACATAGGCTACTTTTATTTTAGAAAAAGAATCAGGGTTCCGCGCAGAAACATAAAAACCCTAACACGCGAACGAAGTCGCGGGGAACAGCTAGTCCTATAATATGCCAGCGCAACTTGTCTATCTCTTCTTCCAGCTCCACAATCTTCTCGTCAGTCCTCAGGGAGCGTGCGTTGTACGTTGCCAAGTCGAGTCGTCTAAGGTGGCAACCGAACCTCCACCGGAGATTCTTAGCACCCCCTGCCCCGCCGTTACCATGGTCGCCACCGTAGCCAGGAATAGCGGGGCCGCCGGGGACTGGGGGCAGTTTCTTTGTTACTGTCATTCATAGGGGGGTATTTGCCATAGTTGCCACGCTTGGCGAGTGGGTTGGCAACCGCAGTTTTTTTATTGTTAGTTTGTTGTTATCAAGAAGATGCTGCTGCCCATCTCCTGCCTGTTTCCCTTTGTCGCCTTTTACGACACCCACGGGAGGATATGGGGTAGTGGATATTCTTGACCGCCACTACACGGCTTATACTTCATTATGTATATGTCAAATTTAGTAAATTAAACAACACAATAGGGAGCTTACATTTTATTATAAAATTAACGTCATTAATGCTATAGAACTTACAAAAAATATGCAATAGGAAATAATTGTACATTAGGAAATAATTGTGTACAAACAAATGTAAATATTAAAATAATCGAAAACACAACATATTAAAATAATCAAAAATTATGACTTAAGTTATAACTTGTTCAATCATGCATTTACGAAGAGTATCAAAAAAATATCTAATAATAAATAATAGACCACGTCGGATTATAGGGAGTGCCGGATTAGACAGGGGCTGGATTACCGGGGGTCCACTCTATATATAATAAGCTGTAACATCTTCTCTCACCCTGATTCCTTAGTCAAGAAAGGAGTATATATGCCTTTCAAGTCAATCAGGCTTCTGGTTTTTGAGATTTCGTGATGAGTGAGTCAGTAGTATTTCGCTTATATATATGTATGTAGAAGAAGGAAAGCTCGAATGAAAAGCTCTCGCGGTAAAGCTCCCCGGCGAGCAGTGCGTCGCGGACCGCGGTAGCGCGCAGCGGCAGTTGCGTATGCCGTTTCATCGCGGACGCGCTGCGAGATGATTACGTGAAAATTGCGAAAATAGTTATTGTTTGATTTTTAATGTACTGGCAACATTAGGAGCCATTCTGCAATGTTTATCCGACATAAACTGATAATGCCAACGCGTGTGCCTTGACGAATCTAGAACGAATGATAGAATTTAACATATTATGTCGGTAATTTTCGTATTTATCCAAACCAGAGTTATCTTGTATGGGGGTTTTGTGAAAATATTTTCATATTTTATTACAGAAAAGTTTATCTAAAGTTACATATCATCGCACATATCTATAGTAAGTATATACAGAATTAGTTTACGAATATCTGCAATATTTTCTACGATTAATTACGTTTATACATTTTTATAATATATCTACTTAAAAATTTGTATGAAACATAAATACAAATATAAAATTAATGTGTTTGAATTTCTTTAAGAACTTGTCGCAAAATATTCACATAATAAAAAAAAAATCAAACTCAAATTAATAACTGTTTATGTTAAAGCAAAATAATAATATATAGTTACCCATAATAAGTATCGTAACAGTTAACAGAAATTCTGACACAACTAGGTAACTAGTAATATTTGAGTTTTAACTACGCATAATGTTTAGGTCACAAAGGAAATTCAAACAGTTCACTCGTTTAATATTATTCTAGCCGGGTTATTCATGAAGTTTAATTCTTAATTGCTTTTGGCGTATACGCCCAAAAAATGTAAAATTATTATTTTTAAGAATAATAGGGAAAACATGAATTCTCAACCTTTTAAACTAACATTGGTGAGAAGCTCGATGATATTGATGCTGTGGTTGGAACTTGATCCATTTCTATTTGTCCTTGTTTCTCCTTATGGAGATGGAAATAATGTTTTGTTACTTGTAACTATATCTACGGTTCTCATTACGGAAGCAAGAGTATAGAATAGAATAGAATAATTTTTATTCAATATAGATTATTACATAATACTTATTGAGTCATTTTTATTTATCACTGATTCGAAAAATACCTTTGTCCTGGGAAGAACCAGCAAGGAACCCAGCGAGATGAATGTTTTTTTATGTGTTTATTATTATATTTACTGTTTTTTTTTATAGAATAAGGCTGACAAACGTGCACACAGTGCACCTAATGGTAAGTGGATGCTATGGCCCATAGATATCTACTTTTATCGCCAATCGAGAATCAAAATGCAGATGCGTCGTCACCCCTGAGGACTAAGATGGAATGCCGCGTTTCCAGTTAAAAGGGTCCCCGGTTCTCTACACTCACCACCCTAAACACTGAAGCATTAAGCTGTTATTTCACTATGGTGCTCTGTAAGAACGTCGTCCTACCCGGGCCGAGCGGACCAACTCATGCTACAATCGTAATATACCTGCAGCGTGGCTCTACCACCTGAGAAACTGTTACAAATGTAATTTGTGAGAGTGTTGTAATTCCTCGGTTGAGACGTTACTTATCTATATTATAGACTAGCAACCTGGCCTGGCTTTGCTTGGATATGATCTATTAATGTGACTATATTTAGAATGAAGATCGTCAAAGACCATTTATTTAAACTATTTTTGTTTTAACAAAAAAAAATCTTTAAGTTTTTCGGATAAAATATAGCCTAGATCTCTCCTGGCATCGTTTGCTATCTGTTCGTTTCATCACAATTCCAAAGTTAACCCAGACAGATAGACTGACATTTTTTTTAAATGGTAGTTTATGTCTCAATAGCACGCAAATAATCCCCTGAGCTTAATAGAAGCCAGGTATTTCAGTATTACTTAGGGACTTCCAAGAAAAGAGCTTACACCTTTCTAAAAGGCCGGCAACGTACCTGCAATTCCCCTGGTGTTGTGGTTGTTCATGGGCAGCGGTAGTCACTTACCATCAGGTGAGCCGCATGTTCGTTTGCCCCCTCTTCTATAAAAAAAATATTAAAGACATACACTTCAATTTTATTTATATGTATGGATTCTGTGTTCCTTTACCATATATAAGCATTTCCTATGCTTTAAGCTTGTTCATTTTGAATAAAGTACTCAAATCTGCGCTCATAAAAACACATTAGAAACGTTTCTGTTAATTTAGCCGCGCTTACTTTTATTTTGTCTATATATCTCGTCGTAAAAGTATCATATATATTAAACTATAGACATGGTCCATCTGTGTGTCATTCACCCATCCATCCTTTACAGTCTATCAAAAATCCATGGCTGAACATATTCCTCCACCATAGATAAGGCTAGGGTTACCAGATGGTAAATTAAAAAGTCCTGACAAATAACCTGATTTCCATAGAATAATCGTAACATTTTGATCCAAAAGTAATTTATTAAAAGCTTGAAATAAAGCTAATTAATTATTTGTTTCGTGCATTTTCATCAATCCACGTTTCAAATTCCACACCTCCCACGCAAAAACCTACTATATTTTATTGGAACATAGAAAGGAATGACATTTCCAATATCCGACCGCAATCCTGACAAGATCCCAAAAGTCCTGACATGTAACGACAAAAATCCTGACAAATGGTGTCTCTATATAGGGTGGATATTGAAATTAAATTAAATGGAAATAAAGTATTTTGTATTTTTATTTTAAGATTCTACCACAGTTGCCGTAGTGCGCTTATCAGGCGTATGGGCAACCGCAGTTTATGTTTAGTTAATATTACGGAGACACTATTTTTATATTTTTTAGTTATTATAAGGAAGACGCTGCTGCCCGTCGCCTGGTTTGTTTACCTCTTCCCCGCAGTATGATATGAGATATGAATATTTTTCACCGCCACTACGTTTTCACAGATGTCTCGTTTTCTGCATATTAATTAATTTTATTACCTTATTTTATTATTTTATATGTCGCCCAAATCTATCGTAGTTGTACCACTAAAAGAGTAAAGATTTTCACAACTATTTTAAAAGCTAGGCTTTAGTTGTTAAAAGATTTGTGCCAAATACATTTTTTTATTATTATTATTATTAAATAAGTCTTCAAAGTCTTTGTCTCACATAAATATGGGACTCCCAGATCAACATGGGAACAACTTTCCTACATTTTTATATTATACTAGCTGGCCAAGCAGACGTGGTACTGCCCTCTCCAAATTTGTCCTATAACAATTCTTAAATTACCAATAAAAAATATTGAGGGTCACATAACGGGGTAAAAACTATCCTATCTCTCAAGTATGGATCAAACTGCACACAGTGTGCAAAATTTCATTGTAATCAATTCAGTAGTTTAAGAGTTCATCGCGGACAAACAATGTGACACGTAATTTTTATATATAAATATCAATAAAGATTTTTAAAAAATCTTCCTTTTTGAAAAATGTTATATGCCGTAAGGTGCCGAACTAAGACAAAGCATCTCCCCATAATGTCTTGTGGGGGTCGTAAGAGGCGACCATGGGAAATGAAACAAGGGATTGGCAGCAGCATCTCCCTGAGCACAACTCAAAATAATATAAAACTGCGGTTGCCAACCTAATAACCAAGCGAGACAACTACGGCAAATATGGGGGATATTTGAAGTAATTCTTTATAGTTAGAAGTAATCGATTTAATATTTAAAAAAAAAAACAATAATATAAAATCACTAAAACCGTCCACTTCAATGTCTTTTTTTCACTTCTATTTGAATAATATAACTATTATATTTATTTATTGAAAATTAGGCTGTGATGATAATAATTATGATTGCGAATACCGTAATAGAAAAATTTCAGTGTTATCTTGATGAGTTTTTCCGTTTATAAATACTTCAAATGTCTTTAAGCTTCACAATAAATATTATTTTAAACGTATGAGAGGCAGCGTCTACTTATTTTCAATGATGTAAGTACGGAATAAGAAAGAAGTCATATATTGTGTCGGTATACTCTTAAAGAAATTGATATTATGGAGAAACGTGTTAGTATTTTGTAACAAAGTGAAATATAATGAATTTTTCTCTATCAGCTTGTATACTTGTACTAGTGAAAATAGACAGACTATGTTATTCTTATCTTTCATGAAATGATTGTATTGTAGTTGGTTCTTATACGTCATATACGTCGTATTAATGTTTACATTAAAATCGCATAATATTTATATATTCATTAATACACACATACATACACACATTTCAGTCATAATTTAAGCGTGTCAAAATAATGTGATTTTATTAATTCGACTTTGCATGTTGTCAAGTCATGCCAAAAAAGATCATCACTCATGATTACCAAAGCCTTGGAGGGTAAAAGTCCGGAAAACAATATAAAATAAGGAGATTTTTTACTATAAAATGTCTGGTATTCTCCAAAAGGTGCACACACCAAGCCAGTAGGGCGTTGCTGTCAGGCATATTCTTTCTCTATTTCACCAAAGTCTTAAATTTAACATTATTGAAAACACGATCTATCGTGATAAACAAATCCCACTTTACGAGGATTACCATAATTCAGACTGCACGTTGCAGTGGAGAAGGCAAGTATCGATGCCAAGTTAAATATTATGATTTAAACCCTGATATGAAATTACCTTTACAGACAGCTTTTGAGCTTTGGCTACATTGTAGCGATGTTTCATTCGCTTTTGTTTTAAATTGAAATGAATTTATAGTTTTTTTTTCAAGGAATAAAGGCAAAGAAACACAATCCGTACAGGAGTAATTTTCTTTTCAAAGGAGAAAGGTAAAAAAATACATTCAGTACAGGTTAGATATTCTTTCCTAATTCAACAAAGTGTATAGGTTGGTGCGGAGTATTGCAAGGTTTCAGAGACTTAAAATTAAGCTGAAAATACAATCACATATATTTCTTATGCCCTGTAGTGGCAGTTAAGAATATCCACTACCCCATCTTCCCGTGGGTGTCGTAAGAGGCGACAGTGGGAAACAGGCAAGAGATGGGCTGCAGAATCTTCCTGATAACAATATTACAATAAAAAAACTGCGGTTGCCAACCCGCTCGCCAAGCATGGCAACTATGGCAAATATGTCCCCATGATTAAAGTTACGAAGAGACGGCCCCCAGTCCCCGGCCGCCCCGCTATTCCTGGCTACGGTGGCGACCATGGTAACGGCGGGGCAGGGGGTGCTAATAATCTCCGATGAAGGTTCGGTTGCCACCTACGACAATTCGACCTGGCAATATACAACGCACGCACCTATAGGACTGACGAGAAGATCCTGAAGCTGGAAGAAGAGATAGACAAGATACGCTGACATATTATAGGATTATCTGAGGTCCTAAGAGAGGAGGAGGACACGGTAATCCTTAAATCCAACAACTTGTTTTATCACTGGGAGGGCGACCATCTGTCCCAAGGAGGTGTCGCATTTATCGCCAACAAGTCTCTCGTTAACAACGTTGTAAAGATTGTGAGTCAGTCGACGAGAGTTGCGTACCTTGTACTCAGAATCACCAAATGGTATTCGTTGAAGGTCATACAGGTTTACGCACCAACCTCGGCACATCCCGATGGAGGAAATGTATGAGGATATCTCTAAAGATATTATGCATTCCTCAAAAACCTGTGTTAATGGAAGACTTCAATGCAAAACTAGGCACAAGAGAGAATGGTGAGCTGCGATGCTGAATAGCGAAATTTGGAAAAGGGCAAAGGAACCCAAGGAGCCAGCAGCTGGCTGACTTCATGGAGAAAAAGGGACTCAATATGATGGACTCTTTCTTCCAGAACCGGCCGCAGTGAGTGGACCTGGTAGGGAGCCCCAACGTTTCTACAAACAATGAGATTGACTTCATTATGATGACCAGATGACAACTGTTCAGTGATGTCTCAGTAATCGCGAGGGTGAAAACTGTTAGCAATCATCAAATGAAGTCAAAACTCCGTCCCCCTCATGCTCTAGTCCAAAGTCTCAAAACCTTTCAGCTCGAGTTTCAAAACTGTTTTCAGTGCCTAGAAGACTGCAATGAAGTGGAAGTAATGAATGATAAGCTCGCGGAAACTGTCCATGCGATCGGAGCTAAGTTCTGCAAGATCCGCCGCAGAAGAATAAAAATAATCTCCGATCACACTCTTAATCTCATGGCTTTCAGACGGGAAATGAAGCTGCAGTCTTCAACAGATTTGACAGCATACAGGCAGTTGAATAGACAGTTCTCCAAATGCATGCGGCGTGACTTACGCAACTTCAATACAGCTTGTATTGAAAAAGCGATCGAATGGAACCAGGGCTCCAAAGTCTTTGCCAGAGATCTGTCTGCCGGAAAGAGCCAACTGTCGAAGCTTAAGTCCGAGTGTGGCAGTATCGTTTCCGGGACACCTGAGATTTTGACTGAGATTGAGAGGTTCTATGAGCAGCTGTACATGTCATCGTTGGAGTTGTCGTTACTCACACGCAAGTGTGATGAATCTGGAAAAGCTACGGTATTAACATCAATGGCGAGTATATCCTTATTAACCTTTGTTTTGCCGACGATATAGTCTTTATGGCAGAATCGCTGGAGGACCTAAGCACTATGCTCAATGACCTAAATAGTGCCTCCCAACGGATAGGTCTTAAGATGAACATGGCCAAAGCAAAGATCATGTTTAATGTCCTGGTCTCACTTATGCCTATGTAGTTGTTGGGAGCACTAAGCTCGAAGTCGTTGACGAGTATGTTTACCTGGGACACATATTTCGACTAGGTAAGTCCATCTTCGTTCGAGAGGTCAATTGACGGATTCAAATCGGCTGGACAGCGTTTGGGAAACTACGACACATCTTCTCGTCAGGTATACCTCAAAAACTGAAGACGAGTTTTTACAACAAGTGCGTGTTGCCAGTGATGCACTATAGGTCTGAGACGTGGTCCTTCACTGCTGGTCATATGAGGAAGCTCAAGGTAGCTCACCGTGATATGGAGAGGACTATGCTCGGGGTTTCTCTGCGTGATATGCTTAGAAATGAGGATATCCGCAATAGAACCAGAGTAAGTGACATAGCCCAACGGATTAGTAAGCTGAAGGGGCAATGGGCCGGCCATATAGCTCGAAGAACTGACAACCGATGGGGAAAAAAGGTTCTCGAGTGGCAGCCTCGTACCGGTAGGCGAAGTGTAGGGCGACCCGCACTAGATGGAGTGACGACCTGGTAAGACATGCAGGTAGTGGATGGATGCAGGTGGCTCAGGACCGTGCTTTGTGGCAATCCTTGGGGGAGCCCTGTGTTCAGCAGTGGACTTGTGAAGGGTTGTAATGATGGTGATGATATTTCTTACATCGTTTCAATAAAATGTTAACAATTGCAAGCAATAATAAATAATGCACACTCAACAGTGGTAGAGCTCTTAACAGTGGTAGAGCCACGCTTCAGCTTCTGCTGTAGCATGGATGGGCCGACTCACACGACCTCACAGAATACCAACGTAAAGTAGAAGCTTCGCTTCTACGTATCACTTGTTTAGTGTAGGTGGCTGGAGCCCCCCCCCCCCCCATAATATGGTAGTGGAATTCAAAAAGAAAAATACTACACCAGGAGGGTATCATCACCCCTGGTAATGGAGAATGCCTCACTGAACGTCTCCGGTCAAGCTACCCTCTTCTTCTTGAGCGTGGGTGCACAGGCTGCCCGTCCAAATGACTACAGATTTCTTGTTACAACAGATCCCATCCGTAGAGATGGCCCAATGGCTCGGTTCACTTTTAACCGATCATGCGTGGAGATCTGTTTATGACTTTGTCTTGGCATATGGTCTGACACAACTGGTTACTTCGCCTACGCAGATTCCAGGTGTCGAAGATCATACACCTTCCCCGTTGGACATTCTGCTGATGATGAACCACCTCCAAGATAGAGGAGAAAATCCTAGTATGGGGGTACGGTATTTAAAGAACAAGAATGAAGACTAAACTCTCAAAAAAGACCCAGCAAGAAACTCTGAAATCTTCTTTTTAAAGCCGTGTGACAATTTTATTTACAACCAACGGTCCGCTCCGGCGTCGCCTGGATAGAATATATTAAGGTGGTGTTATTTAGATCTAACATAATCAAAGATCATTTAAATTATAATTTTTATAATTCTGTGGGAAAAAATCCAAGTTTTAGGATAAAATAGAGTCTAGATCACACCTGACATTGCTCTGTTTCTGTTCGTGAAGTTTCAACACAATCGGCTCAGCCATTCTAAAGATTAGTCTGGACAGACAGACGGACAGTTTTTTTTTTAAAATCTCAGCTCAATAAAAGGTAATAGTTACGTCACTATTAGAGACAGACACATTTTAGTTATATGTATAAATAACAAGATACAATAAGTTAATACAATGTTAAAAGTCAATAAATATTTTTAAAATGCCAGTTTTAACAAGAAAATCACTATTAGTAGATATTAAATTGTGTTTACAGAAACATGGCGTAATACGTTAAACTTCTTATTTCATCGACAAACCTCCATACAAATTAATAAGGGACATAATAACGGAAATAAATAATATAACATTGGAAACAAATATCATAACAATATTACAATTTCATTTAAGATCTGATTTCATATTGCAAATAAGGATATTACTTTTTATTTTATCTAATAAAATGTTACCCTCGCAAGTTCCGCTGGGCTTCTCGCTGGTTCTTCTCAGGACAGAGGTTTTTTTCCGAACCAATAGTAAAAGTAAAAATTATTACTTTCAATACGAATTACTTGTTTTCTATATTGAATAAAATTTAAAAATTATTTTGTTTTATTCTATTCTATCGCAGAGGCAGTTTACTTACATAAATTTCACAAGAACAAATATGTAGAATCGGAACGATTATTTCTACATACAAATACTTGTACCGCGCGGGATTCGAACTCGCGAACCCCAGCATCGTAACTCATTACTAAGTCGTGCCAATGAGCCATCAAAAAAACAAAAACGAAAATGAGAATAAAAATATTAAAAAGATAAATCTATAATAAAATGGATTTCCGCAATGTTAATACCGTTGATCCCCCTTAAATTGTCTCATAGGCGGAGATCGTGCCATAGTTGCCACGCTTGGCAGGCGAGTGCAAGCGCAGTTTTTAATTATTTAGAGTTGTTATCAGGATGAAGCTGCTGCCCATCTCCTGTTTCAGGATATTCTTACTACCGCTACTGGTATTGACGATATAGCTGATATGTTTTTGGTCTCCATCAAAACCATTTTACTGGTCATTGGCCATCACATTCATCATTCATCATCATAACAGCCCTTCACAAGTCCACTGCTGAACATAGGCCTCCCCCAAAGAATGCCACAAAGCACGGTCCTGAGCCACCTGCATCCATCGACTTCCTGCATATCTTACCAGGTCGTAACTCCATCTAGTGGGGGGACGCCCTACACTTCGCCTGCCGGTACGAGGCTGCCACTCGAGAACCTTTCTTCCCCATCGGTTGTCGGTTCTTCGAGCTATATGGCCGGCCCATTGCCACTTCAGCTTACTAATCCGTTGGGCTATGTCGGTCACTCTGGTTCTACTGCGGATATCCTCATTTCTGAGTTTATCACGCAGAGAAACTCCGAGCATAGCCCTCTCCATAGCTCGCTGAGCGACCTTGAGCTTCCTCATCCGGCCAGCAGTGAAGGACCATGTCTCAGTTCCGTATGTCATCACTGGCAACACGCACTGGGTGTACAGTCTCGTTTTCAAATTTTGAAGTATACCTGACGAGAAGATGTGCCGTAATATCCCGAACGCTGCTCAACCGAGTTGAATCCGTCGATTGACCTCTCGGTCGAAGTTGGACTTACCTAGTCGGACTATTTGTCCCAGGTAAACATACTCGTCAACAACTTCGAGCTTAGTGTTCCCAACAACTACCGGCATAGGTGTGACATGGACATTAAACATGATCTTTGTTTTGTCCATGTTCATCTTAAGACCTATCCGTTGGGTAATACTATTGAGGTCATTGAGCATAGTGCTTAGGTCCTCCAGCGATTCTGCCATAAGGACTATATCGTCGGCAAATCGAAGGTGAGTGATGTACTCGCCATTGATGTTGATACCGTATCCTTTCCAGTCCAGAAGCTTGAAAACATCTTCCAAATTCAAATTTCAAATTCAAATTCAAAATTTCATTTATTTACAAGAATGTAGTTACAAAAAAGGTGTTGTTGCAATATTAAGGCGCTAATACATTCTACCCACTATTTGGGTGTGCAAATATTTAAATGGAAATAAGTTAATTAAATTACACTACACCAACACTACACAGATTCTTCGCGTCACTATTGTTAAACGTCACTAATTCCTTCACAGATTCCGCAATGTAATAAGTTCTTGAATATCATAAAATTGTTTCTCCATTAACCATTTCGTCAGTTTCTTCTTGAATATATTTACTGGGAGATTCTTAAAGTTATCCGGTATTTTATTATATATTGTAATAGTCATAAATATCACACTATTTTTTGCTTGATTTATTCTACATGTTGGAAAGTGCAGTTTATTTTGATACCTCGTTAACATATGCGAATTTACTTCTCCTTTCTTTTTAAAATATTCTGGGTGGTATTTAACAAATAAACATACTTCTCTTATATATATGCAGGTTAGTGTAAGGATACGTAATTTACCGAACATTGGTTTGCAACTGTCCCTTTGATGTAATCCGCACAAGGCCCGGATACATTTCTTTTGTGCTACAAATACTTTCCGCACCTCGCAAGACTGTCCCCAAAGAATTATTCCGTAAGAGAGTATCGACGATATATATGCATGGTAGGCATTTATTGCAGCATTCATAGATACAGTATCTCTTAGGCGACGTAATACGTAAACGAAACGATTTAACCTATTACAAGTATATTCAATATGACTGTCCCATTTTAGACCTTCGTCTACCAGAACACCTAAGAATTTATGGTGTTTTACCTGTTCGATTACTTGATCATTACATTTTATGTCTAGATTAATTTTGGTGCAATTCTTTGTATAATATTGAATTATTTTTGTTTTTACTAAGTTTATTTTCAGATTATTATTTTGTAATCATTTTACTATATTATGTAATGCTGTATTTATATCTCTCTCATATGTATTTTTGTCCGTGCATTTAATAATAATCGTCGTGTCGTCTGCAAATAAAACTGTTTTGTGTTTCACTGATCTCGGTAAATCGTTAATATATAAGAGGAATAAAAATGGACCGAGCACACTTCCCTGTGGTACACCTGATTTATTAACTTTTTTCTCTGACCTATATGAGTTTCGTGTTTGATTTATCATTTTATGAATCTCCACATACTGATATCTATCATTTAAGTAACTTGCAACCCATTCTTTAGCAATTCCTCTTATGCCATATTTCTCCAACTTAAACAAGAGTAATTGATGGTCCACAAAATCAAATGCTTTGCTCATATCTAAGAATATAGTGGCTGCTGGTTTTTTTTCAATAAAGGCTTGAATTATTTCTTTTACCATGTCGAAGCATGCTAAAGAAGTAGAACTATTTTTTCTAAATCCAAACTGTTCCCGACATAATATTTTGTTTTTATCAACATAATTTTGAAATCTTTCTAAAATTACCTTTTCAAATATCTTAGATAAAACTGGAATGAGTGCTATCGGTCTGTAGTTTTTAATATCATTTGGATCATCTTTTTTATATATGCAGCGGTTAAGAGTTTCGGGGATATGACGTCAGCCTGTCTTACACCTCTCTGCAATTGGATAGGTTTCGTACTCTGGTTCTGTACTCGGATAGCCATCGTAGCCCTACTGTACAAGCACTTCAACACTTCGATATACCGACAGTCAACTTGGCACCGCTGAAGGGACTGCAGCACCGCTCAAATTTCGACGGAATCAAAGGCTTTCTCATAGTCCACATACGCCAGACATAGTGGCAAATTGTACTCCTCGGACTTTTGTACAATTTGCCGAAGGGTATGTATGTGGTCTATGGTGCTAAAGCCTTTTCGGAAACCGGCTTGTTCGGGATGCTGGAAGTCGTCAAGTCTGCGCGTGAGACGATTCGTAATGACTCTCGAAAACAGCACGTAGACGCGGCTCAGAAGGGAAATCTGTAGGGTCTGTAGTTCTTTAAGAGAGCGTTGTCGCCTTTCTTGAAGAACAAGACCACCGCACTTCTGCTGCACGCCTCCGGTGTAATGCCACCATGGAGGACGGAATTAAAGAGCTTCTGAAGGACTTCAAGTACCGGTTTTCCACCCGCTTTCAGAAGCTCCGCTGTAATTCCATCCTCGCCTGGGGCCTTGCCGTTTTTAAGGTGCTGGAGAGTCATTCTAATCTCGCTCAGACTGACGTCCAGGATATCATCGGAATAATGTCGGATAAGACTCGCTCTTGGATCGTTACTCACACTTGCGTGCGGCTCCAACGATGACGTGTACAGTTGCCCATAGAACCTCTCTATCTCACTCAAAATCTCAGGTGCCCCGGAAACGATGCTGCCACATTCGGTCTTCAGCTTTGACAGTTGGCTCTTTCTGGCAGACAGATCTCTGGCAAAGACTTTGGAGCCTTGGTTCCGCTCGATCGCTTCTTCAATACGAGCTGTATTGAAGTTGCGTAAGTCCCGCCGCATGCATTTGGAGATCTGTCTGTTCAGTTGCCTGTATGCTGTCAAATCTGTTAAAGAATGTAGCTTCATCCCTCGTCTAACAGCCATGAGATTAAGAGTGTGATCGGAGAGTTTTTGTGTTCTTCTGCGGCGGGTCTGGCAGAACTTAGCTCCGACCGCATGGACAGTTTCCACGCGCTTGTCATTCAAATCGTCCACTTCATTGCAGTCTTCTAGGCACTGAAAACGGTTTTGTAACTCGAGCTGAAAGGTTTCGGGACTTTGGATTAGAGCACGAGGGGGACGGAGCGTTGACTTCATTAGACGAGACCTCTCCAACTTAACGTTTAGGTTCAGTGTGCCTCTAACCATTTTCACCCTCGCGATCACTGAGACATCACTGAACAGTTGTCGTCTGGTCGTCATAATGAAGTCAATCTCATTTTTTGTCGAACCGTCGGGGCTCGACCAGGTCCACTTCCTGTGGGGCCGCTTCTGGAAGAAAGAGTTCATCATAAAGAGTCCCTCTTTCTCCATGAAGTCGGCCAGCTGCTGGCCCCTTGGGTTCCGTTGCCCTATTCCAAATTTCCCTACCTTCAGGTCACCGTTCTCTCTTGTGCCTAGTTTTGCATTGAAGTCTCCCATTAACACCGTATATTGGGTTTTGGAGGAATGCATGGCTCTAGAGATACCCTCATACATTTCCTCCACCTCCTGATCGGGGTGTGCCGAGGTTGGTGCGTAAACCTGTATGACCTTCAGCGAATACCGTTTGGTGATTCTGAGTATAAGGTACGCAACCCTCGTCGACACACTCTCAATCTTTTTAACGTTGTTAACGAGAGATTTGTGGACGATAAATCCAACACCTCCTTGGGACAGATGGTCGCCCTCCCGGTAATAGAGCAAGTTGCCGGATTCGAGGATTACCGTGTCCTCCCCCTCTCTTCGGACTTCGGATAATCCTATAATATGCCAGCATAACTTGTCTATCTCTTCTTCCAGCTCCACAATCTTCTCGTCAGTCCTCAGGGTGCGTGCGTTGTATGTTGCCAGGTCGAGTCGTCGTAGGTGGCAACTGAACCTCCACCGGAGATTCTTAGCACCCCCTTCCATCACATTAACCTCTTCCAATTCGAGAATGATTTGTCATAATCGCCACGCTTGTCTTGACGATTGGCGATTATAGTATCAGATGTCTCGCACCTCGGATGCTGCTCGTTGTTTAAGTGGTTGTAAAAGCCACTGCTGAATTAGAGAGAGATCAGGCGCAGGACAAATGGCCAATAAAATAGGCTAATGATGAAGATAAACATATGAAACATATCGCCAATACCAGTACCGTGTAGTGGCGGTGTAAGAATATCCACTACCCCATATCGTTCCGTGGGTGTCGTAAGAGGCGACAGAAGGAAACTAAAACATGAGATGGACAGCAGCGTCTTCCTGACAACAACTCAAAACTATAAAAAACAACGGTTGCCAACCCGCCGCATGGCAACTACGGTAAAATCCCCCCCCCCCTCCCGTGAAGCAATCTATGGGGGAGGCTCATGTTCACTAGTGGACTTTTATATATTTTAATGGATATCGTCAATTTCATCGTACTCGTAGTTTTCATTGGTTTACACAAACTTGTATAGCAGAGTAACATTTTAGAAGTAATTTTAAACAAGGCCTGTTAAATATAGTGAAGTGTTGAGCCAAAACGGTCGTAAAATACGTTCAGGGACACTGATATAGTAATCCGAAGCAGTGGATTTTGTTTATTTATGAATTTTTCATTAAAATAGATCCTATAATACTTTTAGGGCAAAGTGAATTATTTTTTTTTATAGAATGACAATGAACGGACACACAAGCAACCTGATCGCAAGTGTATTCTATGGCCCATGGACATCTAGATCAATCCTCGATTAAGAATCAAAATGCAGGCGCGTTGTCATACCTGAGGATTAGTACATGTTATGATGAAATGCCTCGTTTTCAGTAAAGAGTCGACTCATTTGCGCTACCACTATAAATAGCCGTAGCGAGGCTATACCACGTATAAAATATCAATTATCCTCTTCACTTCTCAATATATTTGTCGTCTCATTTTCATTCGTGTTTTTCATATTTTTTGACGGCTCGGTGGCACGGCTTAGTAATCAGTTGCGGCGCTAAGGTGTTACGGGTTCGAATCCCTCAGGGAACTCATATAAATACTTTCCGGATCTAGATGTTTATCCTTGTGATATTTATGTATGTAAACTAGGCAGTTTACATACATAAATATCGATCGTCAAATGTTTAATTAAATTTATAAAAAAGAAAATTAAAATCTTAATTTTTTTTTTATATATATAACGTTTTATTAATAAAAAAAAGAATATCCTTGTACGCAATATGGAATCATATCATCTTAAATCAATGATATTGTTATGACGTCATTTTATGTTCTATCATTTGTTTCCATTATTATGTCCCTTGTACTTTTTAATTTGCATGTTGGACTTTTGCCGACAAAATAAAAAACTAACATCGTTTGACGCCATGTTTATGTAAATAAATTTCATTTAATTTCTACTACCTGTAATTTTTTTTTTATATAAATGACTTTTATAAATTTTTATTGACTTTTGACATTGTATCTTAATAAAGGTTATATTTATATGGTAGAGACATGCTGCAGCTATATTATTTTTGTAATACGAATAGTTAGGTTGGACCGGGGTAGAACCACGCTATCACAGAATACCAGCGTAAAATATCAGCTCAATACTGCTGGGTTTCTTATGGTGAGTGTAGAGAACCGGAGACCCTTTTTACTGGAAACGTGGCAATCCATTTTAATCTTCAGGGGTGACAACGCATCTGCATTTTGATTTATCATAGTAATTAATCGAGGAGAGATGTAGATCTATTAGCCACAGTATCCACTTACCATCAGGTGGTCTGTGTGCTCGTTTGTCAGTCTTATTCTGTAAAGAAAAAACAGATTACTGTAAATGAAATTGTAACACAGCTTTAGAAATAGAGCCCAGTGTTTCTTGGCGGATCTTCTCTGTGATTATTTTGTTTTAGCGAACCGGTGTAGAACAAAAAAAAGAAAGAAAAAGAAAGATTAAAAAAGCCAAAATAAATAAAAAGTATTGACTTTGATTTTGAGTCGGCTATTAGAGCCTTACCTTTCTATCAGTAGGGTGCACTACGTGCAGGTAATTTAGGCTTTTAATTCTCTGCATAATTCAATGCTACATGCTGTCCGGGTTCTTCTATCTACGGCCTACTTACAATATGTAAGAGATCAGTGTCGAGTCCGATATTGTGCAGTCTTGTCGTTTTGGTTTTCAGTTGATAGGAGTCGGATATAACGATGTTTCACTAGGACAGGTGGATTGACTTACATCTTCATAAATAATCAAGATTTTTATCCGTAAAAAAGGCGATTAGTGCTTTGAAAGTATATTAACATCTAGCTCACAGTCAATGTTAAAATATTTTTTGTTTAGTTTTAAAAAACATCAAGGAACTCACCCGTTACCGTTATAGCCTATTCAAGTTCACTGCTGAACTTAGGCTTCCCCATAGATTGCCTCATCTTTGCCATAGTTGCCACACTGTTGGCAACCGCAGCTTTTTTACCTTTAGTCATTATTAGGAAGACGCTGTTGCCTATGTCCTGAACTCCCAAATAGACCTTGTTCACTCTACATTATGCCCATAAATTCTTATCTGATAAGAATCTTCCTTTCCGTACGCCTTACCATAGCATTAATGTACTCAAGCTGATCAAAATGCAGTACAGGTAAGACAAAAAAATTCGCATAGTGCCTAAACTTTGTTTTATGAACTGATTTAGAGTTGCATACATTTTTAATTTTAACTCGTTGCATTGGCGCGGCAATGTCTTAGTAAAAAAGATAAAAGTAATGTATTACATGTACCCTCTGCATGATACAATCTCACTTTATTTTGAAACAAAATTTACATTTTGTTTAAAACATGTTAGTTTTTTTATTTAATAACATAATTTTACAATTGTTATAATGTATAGATAAAATTTTATACGTGGTAGAGCCATGCGTTGGCTGTATCATAGTCGTAACACGAGTGGGTCGGCTCGACCGAGGAAGGACTACGCTCTCACAGAATACTAGCGTAAAATAGCAGCTTAATGTTGCTGTGTTTCGTATGATGAGTGTAGAGAACCGGAGACCCTTTTTAATGGATATGAGGCATTCCATCTTAGTCCTCAGGGTTGACAACGCATCTGCGTTTTGATTCTTAAACGAGAATAGATGAAGATGTCTATGGACCACTGCATCCACTTACCGTCAGGTAGGCTGTGTGCTCGCAAGCACAGGTGCACTCTCTATTCCCTCACTCTCATAGTCCTATGCGACGGTAAACCGACACGACCGGGGAGAAATCAGACGCAAGACTTGCGGTTTTACGTGCTTTCCGAGGCACGGGGGTGAGACACTGCCAGCTTCATACTAGACCAACGAGATAGGACATACATACAAAAGAAACACAGTCAAATTAAGTAACTCCTCCTTTTTATGACGTTGGCTAAAAATGGCTGATGCAATCAGCACGTGTCAGCATTTGCCCGAGACCCGAGACGGTGTTATAAAACGACATACCCTACATGATCGTTAAAAGAGGAGATCAATTTGACTGTATTTTTTATGTGTGTTACCTCAGAACTTTTCTCTAGGTGAACCGATTTTGATGATCCTTTTTTATTTGAAAGCTGGTACTTCTTATGGTTCCATACAAATTTGATCCATCTGACCAGTAGTTTTCAAGTTATCCTTAATAATGAGTATTTAATTGACTTCGTCAACATTGATGGTGTTCTCATTTTATTTTAAATATTTAGAATAGAATAGAATAATTTTTATTCAATATAGATCACATTTATAATTTTTATTGAAAGTCATTTTTTACTTTACCACTGGTTCGAAAAGAAAACTTCTGTAATGGGGAGATCCAGGAAGAAACCCAGCGGGTTTTTTTTGTCTAAATAACAGCTTACAATCATGTCGGATGTTATTAAATAACTATACTTTGTAATAAATAAATAAATAAAAAAAAATGTAATCATAATTAACAACACAACAAATTAGAAATAGCTTGGTAGCGATCACCTCATTCCCAGGGGTTATTATTGTCCATAAATTCCTTAATATTATAATAACCCTTTTTATACAAACTTTGTTTAATAAAGTTTTTGAACATCGAGCAGGTTAAATTTTGTACATTTTCTGGGATTTTATTTTAGCTTGGAAGCGACCACCTCATTCCCAGGGGTTATTATCGACCATGTATTAATTTATGTTATAATAACCCTTTTTATACAGTTTTTGTGTAATTAAATGTATAAATTAAACAATTTTCTGGGACTTAACTTAACTTCTGGGAATAGCGTATACATTGCCCCAATAATGAATTACTGACTCTGTGGAGTCGAGTTATTTAAGTCGGTTGTACAAATTTCTTACTTTCACTAGTCGTTTATAGACTTTTTACCAGTATTTGCAGCACCTACGGGCACGGGCACTTTAGATATGAGGAAGATTGATATACTGATATTAAAGTAACACTTAACTTAACCAGTCTATTTTACTTAAATAATAATTAAAAACTTAACTCTAAGTTATTATTTAAGTACGATCTACATTAAAAGGAGCAGTATTTTGAAGTCTTCAAAACGGTACTCCTAAGACGGTTACTTAAGTGAAACAGGATAAAATCTCTGTAGATACTTAATGCGTTTTATTCGTTGTGAAATAGTCGTGTAAATTAAAAATAATTATTTAATATTAAGGCTTTATAACATTTTTTTTATAACATTTTATTTCCGCCCATTATTCTTTACAGCCTTTAAAAGTCTACTGCTGAACATAGGCTTCCTTCATAGCTTGCCTCATGGGGGATTTTTCCATAGATGCTACGCTTGTCAAGCAGATTGGCAACCGCAGTTTCATGTCATCACTTGTCATAGTTAAAACCGGTGTTCCTCAGGGTTCACATCTCGGTCCGTTATTTTTTATTATTTTTATAAACGATCTGATTTGCAACCGGAGGGGAGGGGGGGATTGGGTCTTCGGCCACCTGCACTTCCCAGACGAAACACAGAGACAGAGCTTCCACTTCACGCCAGTATTCTATGAGTTCGTGGTACCAACCCGTCTCGAGCCGGCCCATTCGTGTTACTTTTATTTTAGAAAAACAATTAGGGCTCCGCACAAAAAAAAATCAAAACCCATGAAATCCAGCCGTAATAAATTCCACGCTATTTGACGCTGGTATTCTGTGAGAGCGTGGTTACGACCATAATATAGCAACAGCGTGGCTCTACCACGCAACGTATTATCTCGCGTATAACAAACAAAATTACAAGACCTAGTGTGCTTCACACATTTTCGGTACAATATTACGGTTCGTATTTTTACATCCGTATTACAAATGTTCACTATTCAACTAAGGCTTCTCCCCTTAGATCTTCTCATGGTGGAGAGGGACATTTGCTATAGTTGCCACGCTTGGTAGGCCAACTGTAGATTTGTATTATTTGGAGTATTATCAAGAAAAAGCTGCTGCCCATCTCCCGCTTCATTTTCATCTGACACCTTTTACAACACCTTCGGGACCACGGAATATAAAATTTATATTCCGTGGTTCGGGACGATATAAGGTAGTAGACTCTCTTACCCAGCTACTAAATCAGACTTGGTACTGTGTAATCAGAAAAAGCTCATCAAGAAACAAAGTGTAATACTAAAAAAACTTCAAAAAAAATAAATGAAATTGAAATATCTATATCTATTGTCAAAATAACAGTTTTTTACTAAAAGCATATGGAAGTATATACGGTACCTATAACAAAAAAATATACTTAAAATTTTTGTCTGGATGTCTGTTTATTTCGGCTAATCCCTAGCTAAATCTGCACCGATTTTTCACTGGCTGATAGCTAGTGTTATAAGAAGTAACATAGGCTAATTTCTTTTAGAATAAGAATTAGGGCTCCGTGTAAAAAAAAAATTAAAACCCATGAAATCCAATCGTAATAAATTTCACGCGAACGAAGTCGCAGCGAATATATAATAATACTACTACTAATTTAATATAATATTCAATCCCATTCTCTCGCAGGCTACATTCTGTAGTTGTATATATTTGTCTCTTTTTAGTGTCGTGTTCGTTTCATCGAGTTTCAATCGTAACGATTGTAAAGAAGTTTTTAATTGAAAAACTTCTCCTACAACGTTTGAATTGGTGTCGTTTCGATTTGATAGCAATTCATTCTATCGAGCGTATTGACATTATAAATTAAATGTCCACAAAGAAAATATTTGACGCCATTTTAAAAATAAAGTCATTGAAAAGCCAACAGACAGTCACAAATTAAGTTTTGAAATCTTAATGGACTTTCTTTACAGTTACTTTTTGTTTATGTGGGAAGACTGATCAGCCTAAACTGAACGGTTATTCTATGCTCTTTTTATACTTAAGATCATAAGCCCCGAGCTCAGCTTTATATAAATTTATTTATTTATTTATGAACTTTAATGTACTAAAGGACAAACGGTAGACTTATTGCCGTATGGCATTTTTTACCAGCCGACCGGAAATTTCGCAGTGGGCTAGGGTAAAAAACCCAAAATTGATAAAAATTCACACACACACGCACGCACACAAGCACGCAAACACGCACGCACGCACACACGCACACAGGCACGCACACACACACGCACGCACGTACGCACGCACGCACGTGCGCAGGCACGCAGGCACGTACGCACGCACGCACACACGTACGTTCGCATAAACGCACGTACGCATGCACGCACTCACGCACGTACGAACGTACACACGTGCGTATGTACGCACGCACGCACGTACGAAGGCATGCACGCTCGTACGCACGCACGTACGCACGAACGCACGCACGCACATCGTACGCACACACGCACTCAAACACTCACGCACGTACGCACGCGCGCACGCATGCACGCACGCACGTAAGCACGCACGGACGCACGCACGCACGCACGCACGCATGCACGCACGCAGGTACACACGCACGCATGGACGTACGCACGCACGTACGCACATACGCATGCCCGCACGCACGCACGTACGCACGCGCGCACGAACGCACGCACGTACGCAAGCACGCACGCACGCACGCACGCATGCACGTACACAGGTACGCACGCACGCACGCAAGCTCGCACGCACACACGCACGTACGCCCGCACGCACGTACGCACGCACGCACAACATACATTATTACATAATACTTTTTGAAAGTAATTTTTTTTTATTTACCACTGGTTTGGAAAATACCTCTGTCCTGGGAAGAACAGCAAGAAAACCAGCGGGACTATAATTTTGTTGTAAAATCTAAGCATGAGCAGTAGCGTCCAGCTAATCTATACAAATAAATAAAATTGAAGTGTCTGTTTGTAATGTCAAAATAACAGCTTTTTACTAAACTCATATGAAAGTATATACGGTACTTATAAAAAAAAATTTTGTCGGTCTGTCTGTTTGTGTCCGGCTAATCTCCAAAACGGCTGGACCGATTTCGACGGGACTTTTACTGGCAGATAGCTGATGTTATAAGGAGTAACTTAGGCTATGAAACCAAACAAAGGTGGACGAAACATTATTACTGTTAACAGAATCATTGTTTATATATATGTTTTCTTTAATATAGAATAATGGTGACAAACGAGCACACAGTCCACCTGATGGTAAGTGGTTGCTGAGTTCCATAGAAATCTACATCTATTTTCGATTACGAATCAAAATGCGGACGCGTTGTCACCCGTAAGAACTAAGATGGAATGCCCCTGTTCCAGTAAAAAGGGTCTCCGGTTCTCTACACTCACCATACGAAACACGGCAGTGTTAAGCTGCTATTTTACGCTGGTATTCTGTGATAGCGTGGTCCTTCCCCGGTCGATCCGACCCATTCGTGCTACAACCATACTACTAATATAGCTGCAGTATGGCTCTACCACGTACAAAAAGATTGTTAGTCCTCATTAGTCGTATTTTGTTAATTTTTTTTATAGGATAAGGGTGACAAACGAGCACACAGTCCACCTGATGGTAAGTGGTTGCTGCGGCCCATAGACATCTACATCTATCCTCTATTACAAATCAAAATGTAGATGCGTTGTCACCCGTGAGGACTAAGATGGAATGCCTCATTTCCAGTAAAAAGGGCCTTTATAGTTAAGAATAAAAATGTTCCTTCTTTCTTTAGTTTTAACTACATATGATGTTATATAATTTAAAGCGGATTTTTCAATAATTACATGAGTTATTCATAAATATAATACAATATAAAGAAATTAAAACTTTCTGTCGAATGATGGATAACTTTTATCTAATTTTAGCCAGCCCATTGCTACTTCAGCTTACTG
Organism: Parnassius mnemosyne; assembly: GCA_963668995.1. Classification (NCBI taxonomy): domain Eukaryota; kingdom Metazoa; phylum Arthropoda; class Insecta; order Lepidoptera; family Papilionidae; genus Parnassius; species Parnassius mnemosyne. Next base: position 72,094,696 of record CAVLGL010000001.1, read on the forward strand.
ACAGTTGGGCTATGTCAGTCCTTCAGAAATTTTACTGCAATAACAATATCATATCACTGTATCATCTCACAAATCTCACAGAATACCAGCACAATCTCACAGAATTGGTAAAATAGCAGCTTATTATCACCATACGAAACACAGCAGATACTGCTGTGTTTCGTATGGTGAGTGTGGAGAACCGGAGACACTTTTTACTCGAAAGGAAGCATTTTATCTTGGTCCTCACGGGTGACAATGCATCTGCATTTTGATTATTTGTCGAGGATAGATGGATAGAAGTGGACTATGAGCTTGCTTGTCATTGTGATATAGGAAATATGTCAATGAAAAGAGGCGTGTTGATGCTTCTATAACTTTAATTAGACTGATGCTTATTCTCTACATATATGGATACAAGTAAAATGATTATTTTAAATTTCTTATTTATTATACAGAATTTTAGATAGTTACATTACTTTTACCTGGATCGAAAAAAATTGCTAGAAGTATGATATTTACTATATCGTTTACAGAAAATAATTGAATAATCAGTATAACACCTATCACAAAACATTAATTACTTACTTAACTTTTGACGCAAGACACATTATTAAAATAATATTAAACAATTAACAATAACTAAATAAAAGTAAATATAAAATTCTTTTGTGCCTTACAAATATGCCACAGAAATGCTTACGTAGGTTATAATTATTTTTTCAGATACGGTAATAAAATTATTAAAAAATCAATTGATTCGTGAATTATCTGAAAAATACTTTCAATTTAAACATATGTATATTAAATACAGAATATTTAATACTTAACAATCAATCAATCAATCTCAAACTGATAGAGTTTTAAATGGAATTAAAATCACACAGGTGTGAAGTTACCTCTTAAGTTCTTCTTTGTTCTTCTGGACGAAGGTTCCACGAGTACAACCGTTAAATAAATCTGCCGTTTCTTGAATTTTGGTCTTCGTAATTATATAAAAAAATAACTTTTTAGTTTCTTCATTCTTTCTTAGTTACCTTCATAGTACTGTTATACAGTATGTCACAAAAACCCTGTGGTTCCCGTTAAGTACGTTATCAGGATCATTATTCAAACATATAGAAATAACTTTTTTTTTAAACTCCAACAATAATTTTTTTTATTTTATTTAAAAATTATTGTATGCAAATTGTATGTGGTTTTATTACCTCTGCATTGTCTGGGGAGTAAGAGGATTGTCAAAGACCCCGCTTTACTTAGCTTTAGCATCGTCTAGTGTCAGTAAGAGGTAATAAAACCACATAATTTTTTTTTTAATAAAGTTAAGAAAATATATATGGTCGAGTTTTTAAAAACAGTTATTTCTATAGGTTTGAATACTGATCCTGATAACGTTCTTAACGGGGACCACAGGTATTTTGTTACATGTTGCATATTTACATTATATTACTTCATGTAGAGTATATTTTTTAATTTTTCAGTCAGCTTCTATAAAATTATTATTGTGGCCTCTTCTTTTATTCATATTCATTTATTTTTCGTCACATCCGGTATTGCGTCCATTCCGTTATAATATAATTGTTTTTAAACGATCAGTCTATGATTTCCATTATTCAGTTTTTTGTAAAATTTTCTCTCTTTATGTAGGCCCGGCGGTGCGCGTGCATTATAGCAGCGCACCGCGTGGCAGGGTCACCATGTGATATAGGAAATACGTCAATGAAAAGAGGCGTGTTGATGCTTCTATAACTTTAATTAGACTGATCCTTATTCTACCTTAATACTAATATATATAGTCGTGGGGACTATACTACATCATCTTATCCTATACAAAACCGGGTAGTGGCGGTGTAAGAATATCCACTACCCCATATCGTCCCGCGTTAAGACGCTGAAACAGTAGACTCGCAGCAGCATTTTGTGTCAGGCGTGGCAACTACGGCAAAATCCCCTCGGAATAGTAATCTTTAGGAGAGGTCTATGTTCAGCAGTGGACTTTCATAGACTGCATGGATGGACGGACTCGATCATCGATAAATCAAAGGTGCATCACGCCATCATACACACAGATATCCTTTAAAAATAATTGCATCTGACTTGTGGAGTCCTCGAAAAAAAAATTGATAATAGTTCAAATTTTTCAAAATAACTTTTTACTGTGAATTTAATTACATTTTAAATGTGGAGTTCTTAAAGCGTACACTATAAAGGAAGCAAAATGCAACGCAACAAAAATATATAACATTATTTTTATTCTAAGAAACACTCGGATATAAACGCATAAAGCCAGGCACCTAATTGTCAATAAGGTCTCCTTCGTATCTTTTTATTGCAAAGTCGTTACTAAAGGTGTTACAACGCCATATTGCAAGCACACTGTATGATGAGAAATTAAATAAAAGATAATGTTGTGACCAGTATTAAGAACAGAATGCTTCGGTAGTTAAGAATGAATAAGGAAAGAGTGACAAAGATTATTTAAAATTAAAAATTTTGTACAACCGACTTCAATATAAGTTATTAAGAATAACTCAAAAGCTATTGGTCTGACCTTGATCAAGTTCATATGGGACCACACAAGAAGTAACAGCTTTCAAATAAAAAAAGAATCATCGAAATCGGTCCACCCAGTAAAAAGTTATTAGGTAATACACATAAAAAACATACAGTCGAATTGAGTACCTACTCCTTTTTGGAAGTCGGCAGAAAAATATATGCTGCTGAAGTGAGTCGACAAAGGGACGATAATACTTTGCTTCCATCACAGCCTATAAAATCATAGAACATAGGCCTCCCCACACAGACTGCCTCATAGGAAAGATTTTGCCATAGTTGCCACGTTTGCCAGATAGGTTGACAAAATCAGTTTTCAGGAATATCTTACTGCCAAACTTCCGTTTTAATTTCTCTCTGACGCCTCTTACGACACCGAAGGGACGATATGGGGTAGTGGATATTCTTACACCGCTACTATACTTTGCTTCTAGTTAAATAATCTTTCATCATCATTCAGTCTCTTTTTCATCATCATTATCAACCCCTAATAGACAATGCCAGACATTGTATGGAATACTTGCCACAATCGCTACGCTTAGCTAGGGCAGAGATTCTTAAAGTGGGTGACAAACGAGCACACAGTGCACCTGATGGTATGTGAATACTGTGGCCTATACAAATTAACATCTATCCTCGATTAAGAATCAAAATACGGATGCGTTACCACCCTTGAGGACTAAGATGGAATGCCTCATTTCCACTAAAAAACGTCTCCGGTTCTCTACAGCAGCATTAAGCTGCTATTTCACGGTGGTGCTCTGAGTGCGGGGTCTTTTCCCGGTTAAACCGAACCATTCGTGCTACAATCATAATATAGCTGCAGTCTGAATACCATATATCACTTTAGAAGTAAATTCAAGAAGTTGATTGCGTTATAAAAAGGTCTTCTAAGTTTTTATTTGATTGGATTAAAGAAAATTTTCTTAAGAATTTACATACGTATCAAACTTCTACAACGAAGTTTCACACCCTTGAATTTTGTATGAGATTACTTTTGACGGAGGACCGCTTGGGTATGTGCTATAATTTTATGTGTACTTCTTTTGAGCCGTAGTAAATCATAAGCGCCCGACTTAAGCTTCATATTCGTGAACAACTTTAGTTTTTTGTGCGTGGTAGAGCTACACTGCAGCTGTATTATGGTTGAAGCACGAAAGGGTCGGCTCGACCGGGGTAGGATCACATTTTCACGGAATGGCGTAAAATAGCAGGTAAATGCTACTGTGTTTCGTATGGTAAGTGTAGAGAACGGGAGATCCTTTTTATTGGAAACGAGGCATTCCATCTTAGTCCTCAGAGGTGACGATGTTGATGCCTATGAACATAGCACCCACTTTCCATCAGGTCACCATTATTTTATAAGAAAAAGCTGACACACTGGTATGCACCTGATTAATATTAGGTGTGGTAAATTTAATATATTTTGTTTTATTACCATTTAAAAGCAACTCATTGACTTTAAACCAGTGTACTTCTTTGAAATAACATTATTCACTTCGTCATATTTTAATAATGGTCTTTTAAGTCGGATGATCAAAGAAGAATGATCAGCAAATAAACCTAAACCTAAACCAAAACTACCAAGTAAGGTAAGTCATTAGTATAAACTAAGAACAGTATGGGGCCTAGAATTGAGCCCTGAGGAACACCCATAGATACTACCGAGCCATAATATAATACCGATCCATACAAAGTTAATATATTTATTTCTTTAAAATTTTCTCTATGGGAATCCCTTCGGACCTAAATTGCTCTTACGACTTCCTTCAGCAAAAAAAAGATAGCTTCAACGTCAGTCACAGTACCTCATGGCAAGATTCCATATAACATTATGCTATGGAAATAACTAAAATAAATTAACCTAGCTGTTTCAACACATGCAAGACCTCTAATATTTTTAACAGCATATGCTGCAGAACTAAGTGAGCTATGTATTTGTAGATGTAACCGCACTTAGGCTATCAGCCGTATATATACAATCATTGCTCACTAAAAGTATAGCAGATACCCGATTCAAAGAGACGAGAGGAAGCAAATCCGCTTGAGCTGCCAACCAAACTGCAAAGGCCTTTTAGTATTACTTGTAAAAATTTTAAATCGTCACAAACAGATATTTTTGCTTTAGTACAGATAACTCACGTGTATACCCAAGTTGTTATCTTTTAATGCAAATATTTATTTTTCTTTTTTTTACTGAATAAGAGTAATAAACGGGCACACAGTCCACCTGATGGTACGTTGATGCTATGGCCCTTAAACATCTACATATATCCTCGATTAAGCATCAAAATACAGATGCGTTGGCGCACCCGTATTAAAGTTAAACAGTTAAAGTTACAGCCTATATAAAATTAAAGGGAACAGGCCTCCTCCTACTTTTGAGAGGGTTTTAGGGCAAGAAAGTGTCCTCCTACTTTTGAGAGGGTTTTAGGGCAAGAAAGTGTCTCAATGCGTGTTGGCAAACTTCACATGTCTTCAAATGTTTTTTATTTTCATTTCTCAGACATGCAGGTTTCCTCATGAAGTTTTCCTTCATAGCCGAGCACGTGGTAAATTCGTTTCCAGTAAAGAGGGTCACCGGTCAGACATCTACATTTAGCCACAATTAAATATCAAAATACAGATGCGTAATCACCCTTGAGGACTAAGACGGAATGCCTCGTTTCTAGTAAAATGGGTCTACGGTTCTCTACACCCACCATACGAAACACATAGCGTTTACCTGTTTTTTTATTCTGGTATTCTGTGAGAGCGTGGTCCTACTCCGGTCGAGCCGACCCATTCGTGCTTCAACCATCATACAGCTACAACGTGGCTTTGAAGGTATAAAAATATGTATTGTTGAAAATTTTATTGGATTTTCAATGTCCCTCACAACGTTTGATCCATTTGAAATCAGGAATTTATACAATGTTTTGACAATATTTTCTCACATCCCCGCCGCGACAAAACGTGTTTTCATTAGGTATACATGACAGCAGAAACAAAACAAATTGGATATTTGTTTGATACTACACTTAATATTAACATTGGAGCTTTAATATCAAATATTTTACGGTAGCTACTTGTAGGGAACGGTTCGACAGTAACTGTATGTATCAAGTGAGTTCACATTGCGGACAAAAGTGGGACGGAGTTCTTTGTTACAATAAAATATATTATATGATTTAAATTAATAATAATTCAAGGTTTAAGAAGAAATAATGAATTTATGGTGTATATTATAGCTATGCATACTATATTATTATAATATATTATGTATAGTATACAGATACAAAGTGTACAGATAACGCACGTGAATACCCAAGTTGTATTGTTTTAATGAAAATATTTATTTTTCTTTTTAGGGTTCCGTACCTCAAAAGGAAAAAACGGAACCCTTATAGGATCACTATGTTGTCCGTCTGTCTGTCTGTCTGTCTGTATTAGTATGTATAGTATTGCTTAGAGTTCACCTCTAAAAGCAATTTCAACATGTTACAAAAAAAAGAAAAAAAATTTTACTCTGGTATTCTGTTAGAGTGTGGTTCTTCCCGAGAGAGAGAGAGCTTTCGAGCAGACTTATTCATGCTACAACCACATAGCTGCAGCACGGCTGTACCACGTATAAATAAAAAGACTTACAAACTGGTAAAACACATTATTTGTCATTTGGCCGAGTTAGCTCCGTCGGTTCTAACGACGTTTTTTAATTATTGTTAACGACATTAACAATGTGCATTAGTAAATCCGGTTTTAATGAACTTTTTCTTCAGACAATGGTTTATTGATTAGCTTCAATTTCATGGCACTTGCTGAATCTTTCGTTGACCAAACATTATTCTTATTATATTAACTTTTTAACTCAGTCGGTTTTCGTTTTTACCTTCGGACTTGTCACATTTAATTTTCGCTAATGTGTCAACGAATTACGTAACGAATCGAAACTCGTTTTATTGTAATTATCTTATCAGCCATATGTACTGACACTCTACAACTAAGTCCACTTGTACTGTTCTTATAATAATGTGATTCTATTGAATTATAGTACCTAAGTACATACGTTTTTCAGATAGTTAATAGGTCGAAAAATATTCATAAGAAGAACAATGATCGAATTATTATTAGTTTCAAGGCAGACTAAGATATAGCGTTGAATTTTAATACCTAGTGTCGCTTAAAGTTCTCTCATAAGAATAAATAACACTTCCTTACTATATATTTATACTGTGGCTATTCACTAGAGAATGCCAATAGTAAGTTTTTTGTTTAAGTTTCGCGGACCAACTCGAGGGTAAAAAGTTAGAGGTTAGGTTTGAATGGCGCTAGCGTAAAATATTGTAAAACTTAAGTAAGAAACTACTTGACCGAAGATCAACGTAAATAGATAGCGACTTAGATGCTCGGACTACTTACGTATTAATCGTTAATTATTTATTTATTTTTAACAATTAATTATTAAGCGTGCGTGTGTGCTTGAGTAAGTGTGCGTGTGTGGGTGTGTGCAGTGTGCACTATTAATTTAAACCTGAATGTAACCCCGGGTATAAAATCAGGAGGTGTGGTTAATAATAAGTAAATAAAACGCGATGAAATCCGTAAAAGTATTCACGTAAACATTACATTATAAATCATTGCGTTCACTGGATTTTACTCGATTTACCTGTGTCGAAATTAATACTTTGTCATGAGTCAGATATTTATACGTGGTAGAGCCATGTTGCACCTATATTATAGTTGTGCACAGCGGTCAGCCCCAACGGATTCTGCGGAGGAGACTAGCGCAGGATAGGATTATAGTGCATGCGCAAGCACAGGTTATTTTTCTATTCCCTTACTCGTATAGTCAATAGGACAACAACATGACTCGATCGGAGAGAGAACATGCGCAGGACCAACAGCTTAACGTGCTTTCCGAGGAACGGGGCTGAACACCGCCAACATCCTGACTCCGGGTTGTTAGTCACAATTTCTTGACAGAAAACTATAACTGATTTCAATCCAACCCAGGACTCGAACACGGATAAGTAGTTGCGCTCACAACAACTAGATCAACGAGACAGTCAAGTAGAAATAATATCATATTTTCAAATGCTCAACGGAAAGGTTTCGTGGTCTTTTACCCGACTGCCAAGGAAGGGTTATATTTTTCGCGCGTATCTTGTAAGTTTGTAAATTTTTTTATTATCTCGTATCTTCCAAACGGCTGGATGGATTTCAATAATTAAGCTATCGTTTTATACGTCTTAGAAACCCAAGTGTTCTTAGATAGCTTTTTGATAAAAATAAACAAAACGGCGGCGGCTTTTTCGCGCAAAATAATAATACGTTAATTAAAAAAAAATTAACCAAATCTATCGAGTATGGTACCAAAATAAAGGAAATTAAAAGGCAATTGCAAAACATATAACTTTATATATATATAGTAGCAGGCGGGACCCAATTGCAAATTATAAACCGAAAGAAAATTAATGTGTTCCGCTTGCTACTAAACTTAATTTGGGTATTTAACTTAGGCTTTCCGCTCATAGTATAGTTTGTTAAACCGAAGTAGAGTTTACTTTGTTAATACTTTATTTCGATTATGTGTTCTATTCACAATCTTGTTTCGGTCGTTTTAGTGCATTACTTTTAAATTACCTTTGTTGCAGTCGGGTAATTGATTTTTTTTAATTATTTATTTTATATACAAGACACTTTTCAAATAATAATTTGTCACATTACAATACCATTGCTGACCATACTGTGACACTTATATAATACATTCTGTACAGCTGCACGTCTCCTAGTGTCTTAACTTAATCATCTATCTCAAGAGGTAATCAGTGAACAACACTGTGGGCTGCATTATTGCGTATACGTAATAAACGTGGTAGAGCCATGCTGCAGCTATATTAATAGTATAGTTGTAACACGAATGGGTCGGCTCGACCGGGGAAGGACCACGCTCTCACAGAATACCAGCGTAAAATAGCAGCTTGATGCTGCTGTGTTTCGTATGGTGAGTGTAGAGAACCGGAGACCCATTTTACTGGAAAAGAGGCATTCCATCTTAGTCCTCACGGGTAACAACGCATCTACATTTTGATTCGCTAACGAAGATAGATGTAGATGTCTATGGGCCACAGCAACCACTTACCATCAGGTGAACTGCATGCTCGTTTGTCACCCTTATCCTATTAAAAAAAAATACTAATGTTACTGTACTATCTGTATGTAATATAATAATGTAGCTGTTAGCTATTCCACTTTGAATAAATAAAAAATAAAATAAAATAAATCACAACTCAAATAGATTAGTCGCGCCCATATAATTTTATTTACACGACTAAACCCGTCCACATTTCCTCTGATTCATGCTCACCTTGATAAAGAGGCGTGCTTTAATTCTGAATATGGCGCGATGACGTCATATGTCATGTCGGTGGCCCAGATTGCGGCGCTCCTTTCTCCGCACCCTAAACTTTCAGCGATGAAGATACAGCGTCGAGTGCTCCGGAAACCGATCTTATCGCGTGTAAACCGCACACGCTATCTTTGTGGGAACTTAACTCGGTGGAAGATAACTTTACTGAAATCTATCAACGCGATTATATGTTGATGACTGGTTTTTGACATTGTGTCATTTTTTGAAGAGGATCAATTCTATTGTATACTAGCGACCCGCCATGGCTTCGCCTGGGTAGGACATAATAATGTGGCGTTATCTATACATCTATACAATTATACAACAAATAAATAAAATTTAAGTGTCTGTTTGTAATGTCAAAATTACAGCTTCTCACTAAATTAATATGAAAGTACTTAAAAAAAAACTACAATTTTTAAAGTGGTTTGTCTTCTGTCTGTTTCTTCCGGCTAATCTCCGAAACAGCTGGACTGATTTTGACGGGACATTCACTGACAGATAGCTGATGTAAAAGCTTTGTATAGCTGATGTCATAAGGAGTAACTTAGGCTACTTTTATTTCAGAAAAAGAATTAGGGTTCCGCGTAAAAAAAATTAAAACCCTGAATAACACGGGGCGAAATCTCGGGGAACAGCTAGTTTAGATTTAATATAATCAAAGACCATTTTATTTTATCATTTTTTTTTCAAAATAATCTAAAATTTTTCCGGATAAAATATGTTCTAGAGCCCTCCTGGCACTGCTCTCTATCTGTTCGTAAAGTTTCATTGCTATCGGTTCATCCATTCCAAAGATTAGCCGAACAGACAGAGAGACAGACAGACAAAATTTTAAAAATAATTATTCATCTCTAAAGGGCATGCAAATAACCCCTTCAGCTGCAATATAAGGTATTAGTCAATTTGATATTACAGACACTACGATTTTATATAAAATGTAGATGCCTTTAATGTATTTAACATGATACTCCGAGGGTAGTTAACATTTTTATATACTCGAAATTGTTTACTATGCGGGACATTTGATATTTTTTTACGTGGTTTATATTATTAGTATAGTTGTAGCACGAATGGGTCGGTTCGACCGGGGAAGAACCACGCTCTCACAGTATACCAACGTTAAATAGCAGCTTAACACTGCTGTGTTTTGTATGGTGAGTGTAGAGAACCGGAGGCCCTTTTTACTGGAAACGAGGCATTCCATCTTAATCCTCACGGGTGACAACGCATCTGCATTTTGATTTTTTATTGAGGATAGAAGTAGTTGTCTATGGGTCACAGCAATCATTTACCATCACTGTGGAATGTGTGCTCGTTTGTGAGTCTATCCTATAATAAAAAAAACATGGTGTCTTGCACCTTCAAAATGAAATATTTCTTGGCTCGAAACCAGGTTTTTTTTTTAAATTGTTAACTAGATATTAAAAGAAACATAAAATGCCTTCAAGTATGTACCAATCACATTTAATTGATTTTTTTTTGGAACCGCTTTGGGAATATAGCCGTGGTGGCTCAGTGACTAAGTGATCGCTGTAAATTTCACCGTACGCGAACAACCCGGGTTCGAAAGTGTTAATTGCAGTTTAACTAATTATATATAAATATATATAAGTTTAACCATGCTCGGAAGTAAAGGAAAACAGAGTTAAGAAACCTTCATCTTTTTTATACAATAATGGTGACAAATGAACACACAGTCCACCTAATGGTAAGTAGATGCTGTGGCCCATAGATATCTACAGTTAACCTCGATTAAGGATCACCCTTGAGGACGAAGATGAAAAACATTAAAAAAAAATTTTAATTTTTATAGGATTGGGTGACAAACGAGCACACAGTCCACCTGATGGTAAGTGGTTGCTGTGGCCCATAGACATCCACATCTATCCTCAATAAAGAATCAAAATGCAGATGCGTTGTCACCCGTGAGGACTAAGATGAAATGCCTCTTTTCCAGTAAAAAGGGTCTCCGGTTCTCTACACTCACCATACGAAACACAGCAGTGTTAATCTACTATTTCACGCTGGTATTCTGTGGGAGCGCGGTCCTTCCCCGGTCGAGCCAATCCATTCTATAGCTAATATAGCTGCAGCACGGCTCTACCACGTCTATAAAAGTCTCCGGTTCCTTTCACTAACCATATGAAACACACCAGCGTTAAGCTTTTATTTTACGCTGGTATTCTGTAAAAGCGTGGTCCTTCCTTTGTCGAACCGATTCATTCGTGCTACAACCCCAATATAGCTATACTCGTAGTATGGCTCTGCCACGTATGTATTTATAGGTTAGAGTCGCGCTCTAGCATGTCATGGCTGCAGCATGAATGGGCTACCTTGACTGAGGCAAGACCCCGCCCACACAATATCAACGGGAAATAACAGCATAATACTGCTGTATTTCATGTGCAGTAAGGAGAATCGGGGACCCTTTTTACTGGTAACGCGGCATTCCATGTTATTTTTCATGGGTGACAACGTATCACCATAGTAATTCTTAATCGAGAACAGATGTAGGTGACTATATGCAACACAGTCGTTATCCGTTCCGATACAGCCTATTAAAGTCCACTGCTGAACATAGGCCTCCCCCATTGATTGTCTCATAGGGGGGATATTTTCCATAATTACCATGCTTGGCAAGCGGGTTGGCAACCGCTGTTTTTTAGTTTTAGTCGTAATTACGAAGACGCTCCTGCTACCTTGATTTGTTACTTCTGTCGCCTCTTACGACACCCACGGGTTGATATGTGGTAGTGGATAATCTCACACCGCCACTACATGGTTTGACTATAGATCACGGCATTCACTCTCTATCAGATAGACTGTATGTTCATGTTTCACTCTTACTTCTATAAAAAAAAAGTATAATACCCATTTTTACAGCGATTTACTTGTTTACTTTAGTATCAGATCAAATGCTTAAACTATGTGAACGTTATCATTGAAACTTGTGAGCATCAAAGTAAATATAAACAGTGATTGCTTAACGTGTTGCGTAGGCAACGGAACCAGTTTGTAGAGACGCGTGTCGTGTTTCCTATTTGGAGTTTGTTTACTTTCGACATGATAGCCCTGTATCGAGTCGCGATAAGGTTACCAGATGAAAAATTAAAAAGTCCTGACAAATAACCAACCTGATTTCTATAGAAAAGTTATTTCAATTTTGTTGTAAACGTAATTAAAAAGCGTGAAAAAAATAATTTTTATTTTTTTTATTATTTGCAGAATCAACGGCATTTTGTAACTATAAATCTTAGTAAATATTTACATTATTTACTGCCAATCTGCTACATTTTCATACTTTAAAAAATCTTAAAACCTATCGCTAGAGCTGTGTGGATATACTCGTTTATAAATAACATTTAACATATTTAAAAATATTTTAAAGTATTTTAAGTTTTAAGGTACTGGTTTTGCGCACTCTCGCGAACAATCAACGTCGCAGATTACAAAAAAACTACGAAAAACCGTTACTGTATTTTATTGAAAAATCGAAAAAGCCGACCACAATCCTAACAAGAGCCCAAAAAACCTAACCTGTAGGGATAAATCGTGACATATGGTATCTCTAGTCGCGACAGACCTGACGCGATAACGTCTAAAACCAGTTGATTATTGACCATAGCTCATGTATTACGTCAAAACAAAGCCCCGTGAGAAATGTAATTCGTTAAAGTAATAACTAAAACAAAGTGATTAACAAGTGCTTTAACAATTGAGAGTTATGCTAAATAATGAAAACGTTCGTTAATAAAAGTGTTAATTATTGTAACGATAATTTCAAACGGTTGTTGGATTTGTCTATTACAGGAAGGATTTGTGGTTATTACCCATTTAAGTGATATGTACTTCGTACTAGAACATGCAGGAAGAAGGAGGTCAGGAGGCAGTTTGGGGCGCGTGGTCGGGGGTACAGAGTACCTACCTTTATAACGCACAGACTAAGTAAGTTTAACCCCGTAGGTTAAACGACCAAGTGTCCGCGTCTCTTAAGTATTAGATATTAAGGCGGCTCTTTTGGCTAACATAGTGGCGAATGTGTTGGCAAATATATTCGCCAAGAATTTGTGATGGCGTCCACGCGTTGGAAGGTCGTTCAGCTTGCTTCCGTTCTGGCCAATGTGTGAACGAATTTATTAAAATGGATATTGAGGCTGTAACGGCTGCTACGGTTTAGTTATCCACAGCATATCGCTACTACGTGAAATTGTATAAGAAAATGGTGATCAAAAAGAAATTGAAGAAAGGAAATTTTATTTCTTCTGTTGCACAAATAATTTTCGGCTTGGTAGAGCTCTATAAAGCGCAAATTTTCTTCATTAGTCATTGTTACTGCCATTTTGTAGACACTAGTTATGATTGTGTGAATATAAAATTTAAATCAGGTGTGTGCGATCACTCTGAGAGCTCGTAGCAAACTAAACGTGTGCCCAAAATGTGGACGCGGCGGCCAATACTCTAGTCTCTACCACAACACTGATCTTTTATAAAAAACTGACGCCACACGGATCTCGCGCCACCTTGTGGGCCATCATTCCAATACATACCAAGTGAAGCACAAACACCCGCTCTACACGATGGTGATCGGTGTTGGTCAACACATTCGCCACTATTTTGGCCAACGTGAAGAGCCGCCTTAACACATGCTACAAACGACCAAGTGTCAGCGGCTTTTCTATAACGTAATAAATATTATATCAATGTTATTACCATCCTTGAATAATAGTGGGATTGGGAACCCTTTTGTTCATATAAATTCATCTGGTTAGGTCTACCTATTTCTTTCGCCTAATAGCAGTGTTTCTATTACAGTGTTCCAGTCTGAGGGCAATAGAGTGCCAGTGTAATTTCATCCAACTCCTCAGAGGTGACAACGCAGCAGTAGCCTTATTTGTTTGAAATTGGATGCAGATGTCTATAGACTGCAGTTACATTTACCATCAAGTGAACTGTGAGTTCGTTTGTCACTTCAGTTTTTTAAAAAAACAAAAACAAAGAGAACTTCTGTTGTATATTGTTCTACATATTTTGTTTTACTTGGTAGAGCCACACTGCAGCTATATTATTATTGTAGCACGAATCGGTCGGCTTGACTGGGGTAAAAGAGCAGCTTAATGCTGCAATGTTTCGTATGGTGAGTGTAGAGAACCGGAGACCCGTTTTTACTGGAGGCATTCCATCTTAGAACTCAGGGGTGACAATGCATCTGCATTTTAATTTATAATGTAGGATATATATATGGGCTATAGCATCCACTTACCTCATTTTACTTAACTTATTTTCTAAATGAATACATGGTTGATAATAACCCCTGGGAATGAGGTGGTCGCGTCCAAGCAGTTTCTAAAATAAATTTTGTAAATAGTTTCTACAACCATTAATGTAAAATTTACTTTTAAAAAAAGTCCCACTGGGTTTCTTGCTAGTTCTTCCCAGGACAGAGTTTTTTTTTTGGAACCAGTGCAGTGGTAAAGTAAAACATTACTTTCAATAAGAATTACACATGTGATCTATATTGAATAAAAAATATTCTATTCTATTCTATTCTACCATCAGGTTGTCTGTGTGCTCATTTGTCACTCTTATTCTATAAAAAAAATCAATCTGTTAACAGTCTACTACTGGACATTGCACTGTCGTTCGATTACTAAAAGACGTTAAGAGAAACAGCATGACATTAGTTTATATTTCCTTTCGTCCTTTCGCCATGGGTTACTCCACACTAAATTAAGTATACAGCCCCCGCTAACGGATACGGGCGACAGAACAATTATTTGTAAAGATGTGCGTTTTAACGATAAACAAATAATGTAACAGCACTTTTCAAAGTAATCAATTTAACAAATTAAATTTAAAACGCAATTAACGTTTATTGCTTATTCCTAAATTAAACAGGCTTGTCTGCATTTTGATGAACTTTCAAAACAGCGCCATCTAGGACGATTATTAACAACAATACAGCTATTAGACAACCGGCCCCAAAATATAATCATTCAAATTTTATTCAGACAGTCCTAAGACTCTGTTAAGTACGAAGTAAAGTTCGTTGAATCCATAATACAGTAAAGTTAACTAACAGACTAACAGGAGAAAATGTTTTTAAATATCTATACTATACTATACTTAATATAATAAAGCGGAAGAGGTTTTTTGTTTTTTTGTTTGTTTAAACGCGCTAATCTCTGGAACTACCAGTCCGATTTGACAAATTCATTTTGTATGTTATAGCCAGATTCATGTGGAATAGTATAGGCTATCTAACATTAAGCTATATCACTCAGCTCATGGATATTTGTTAAGCAAGTCACAAGAAAAAGCACTCCCGAATTGATTTATCCGCGTACGCTGGTGTTATCGTTAGGGATAGGTAAATACAATGTTGTAGAAAAATATAGACCTTTACTTCGTCTAAAAAAAAGTCCGCGATACCATAAGTCTATTTGGTATTTTGTGACAAAAAATATTGAAAATTTAAAAGTGGTTTATGAGCGTTATTACTAGGAATGGCCTATTTATCCTTACTAACGAAAGTTACTTCATCATCAAGACAATTTTATGAAGATAAACTTTGTTCCATACACCATGTTATTTGGACGCGTAGTTTAAGAGATAATGTAAAATTAAAATAATTTACTTGGTTAGGCGCGCGGACGACGCATAATCCCTAGCCGCCCGGTGAGAACTGTGAGGAGCCAGTATAGAAAGCTTCTAAGAGCGAGGTTAGTTCAATCATTATAGCTGAAATAAATTGAAAATTAATTGAGTACTTTTATGACAATGATTAGTTACATCTTTATTTCTGAAGTCTTTCATTTCACGTTGCTATGGTATTTTGAAAATTTAATTGATTAATAAGTATAAGAGTTTGATAGCTCAAGAATTATTTCATGCCTACACACTTTTAGTGTATCGTGTACGGTTTTCTTTAAAACTGGAAAAAACCGCGCTTTGGGACACTTTGTGTGACGTGGGGTGGGGGGAGGACGCTCAACCGGGAGGGGGACGGAAAGTGGATAAAACTTAACTTTGCTCTACATCATACATAATATGCCGACAGATAAAAGTACTCCATTAATTATGCCGATTTTCCATCCATTGCTATGAAATAAAATATTTAATTGCAATTATAAAATGTTTGAACTAGGTCATGTCGCGCACCTCCGACACGTGATGACGCGGGTGAAACTGCGGGGCACAGCTAGTAAATTAATACAAGCCATTAAGCTAACAGTAAATAATGTTTTTCTTACGTGTAGTTACCGTCACCGGTACATCCTATTAAAGTCCGCTGCTGAACATAGGCCTCCCCCATAGATTGGCAAGTGGGTTAGCAACCACAGTTTTTTATTTCTAGTCGTTATTAGGAAGATGCAGCTGCTCATCTCCTGATTTGTTTCCCCCTGTCGTCTCTTACGACACCCACGGGACGATATGGGGTAGTGGATATTCTTACACCGCCACTATACGTTTAATTATATAACGAAAAACATTGAACCAAATAAGCAGCTATTATTTAAGTCGCTTACGAAAAAAAACGCACGTAAGTTTGTTGAACATTTTACGCAGTTATTTACATCTCTAGTTATTTGATTACAGTCCACTTAAAAATTACAGACGGATTGGTAATAGGACAATTTACACTGCTTCTGGTCGCGATCTCTAGGGAAGCAACGTTCTGGTCTTTGCATTAGTCGCGTCTTACCTTACGGAACGGAATGGGATGGTTTTTCTTACACACCCACAACGCATGAAGTAACTGTAAAAACATATTTACTGAAAACTGTTCCCCAGTCCCCAAGTTCACAGACCGGTTTTTTTATAGTAAACGTCTCATTTCCAGTAAAAAAGGCCTCCGGTTCTCTTCACACACCATGCGAAACAGCAGCATAAAGCTGGTATTTTACACTGGTATTCTGTGAGTGCGTGGTCCTATCCATTCGAGCCGGCTCGTTCAAGCTACAATCATAATATAGCTGCGGAGTAGCTCTACCACGTAATAAATTTGTAGCATTCAAGTAGGATTTAATTGAAATGTTATTCGATAAGGTAATCATGGGTTGCGATAGACTCGGCGATAATGCAGTCGCGTCTGACCGGCTACGTGTTGGGACGTTGGACTGATTAGTTTAGTTAGTTTTAACTTAGAAAAAGAGGTTTTTATAGTTTTATTTAATGTTTTTTATATGTGAAGTGCTCATATCGTTTTGGCGGGAACTTGTGCGCCGGTAGATTGCTGCTCCTGATTGATCGTTTCGTTCGCAAATGGTGCGATTTTGTGTGTTAAATGTCGGTGCATGTGATAAAACAAGTGCCCCGGTGGTGATGTGAGTTTGAAGATATTGTGCCTCCATTTTTGATGGAATTTATACTGTTCGACAATTGTAAACACGTGTGTGTGTTTACGCTAGTTTTCCTGAAAGCCGAAATATTGATCGTTTTGAGATTTTTGCGATGCATTTATTTTTGTGTAGGGTAGAAAAGACAGCGAAACTATTCGAGGTGTTAGTGCTTCTTTTATGTCTGTCAGTCTGTCTGGCATAGGTAGTTTTTGGTGTTAGATTCAAATAGTATAAATATAATGTGCAATATGGTAATGAGGCACAGATGGTTACAGACAAATAAAACTGTAGTGATTAATTTACTCTGTGGTATAAAACAGGACTTCCTATTATATTCATATGCTCTATGCTTAAGATAAAAAAAAAACACATAAAATAGAACATTATTTGATTTTCTACAGACTTCAAAAAGGAGTCGGTAGAAAATCGATGTATGTTTTTTATGTGTGTTACCTCATAACTTCTTACTGAGTGAACCGATTTCGATGATTCTTTTTTTATTTGAAAGCTGGTGCTTTCCATGTAGTCCCATATAAATGATCAAGGTCTGGCCAATTGTTTTTGGGTTATCCTTAATAATTTATATTGAAGTCGGTTATACAAACTTTTTAATTTTAAATTATGTTTTATTAAAGTTAAACATACCTAATATTAAAAATACGAGTATAAGTAAATTGAATAAGAAGGAAGTTTATTTGAAAACCAAAATAGGTAAATTTCAGCATGTAAAGCATTAAATCTCAGCCCTCAGGCTTAAAGCATAAAGGCTTGCAAATATATCCATTATCTATTACAGTCTATAAAAGTCCACTGCTGATCATAGACCTCCCTCCTAGGATTTTGCCATAGTTGCCACGCTTGGCACGGGTTGACAACCGCATTTTTTTATTATTTTGAGTGATTATCAGGAAGATGCTGCTGACCATCTCCTGCTCCATTTTCCCTCTGTCGCCCCTTACGATACTCTCGAAACGATATGGGGTAGTGGATATTCTTACACCGCCACGACACGGTTTAAAAGATATATCTACATGAGATAAATGGTGTACCGGTATACCGAAAGAATCTCTTAGAGAAAATTTAAACAAATAAATAGATTATGGTCAGCCTCTCATTATATTTACGAAAATTTAATATATGTTCACAAAAAACAAAGTGATATACAGAGAGTAAATATTAGAAACAAAAACAAGCCTGTGACATAATTAACTATCGGATCTCCATTCACGAGGCGTAGCATCAATGTATACGCTTTTATAACAGTGCTATTACCGAGTTAATTATTAGAGTAGTGTATATAACGAGTAATACGAGTTAGAATATTTTATTAAACAAAACCTGTATAAAAAGAATTATTATTATTATAACATAAATGAACATGTTTGATAATACCCCTGGGAATGAGGTGACCGCTTCCAAGCTGTCTCTTAAATAAAGTCTTACACAATACAATAAGGTTTATTTATGTTTATTGTATATATTTTAAAGTCCCGCTGGGATTTCTGTTGGTTCTTCCCTATACACACGTTATTTACGAAACACTGGTAATAAACAATGAATATGAAAAAGTAAAAACCGACTTCAAATTGCTAAACAAAAGTTATTTATTTGCTACGCTTCGGGGTGAATTTTTATCTCCAAATTTATATGGGACCACCCTAGAATTATAACCTATATTTAATAAAAAAAAAAGAATCATCAAAATTGGTTCACAATCTGCGAAGACATTGCATCACATACGAAAAAAAACATACACTCTCCTTTTTCAAGTCGGTTAAAAATTACGCTATTTTCTATATAGAAAACTCATTAGTATTATCTTAATATTAACCCATCAAGATCAAATTCCCTTATTGAAATTAAAATATCGAAAAACAGACTTCCCCCAGACCAACACTCCGCGAAGTCTGCAGTTTGTGATCATATTGTAGACGACCCCCGCCATTACATCAGATTTGACATTTGATAGACCACAAATCCTCGCGAAAAAATATTGATCCCTACCTAGTATGATAAGTGTGGCTATTGGAATTGAAAATCCTCCTAACAGAGAATTAGGCTGGGTACTACCGCCTGCTTGGGATCCTGTAATAAATAAAATTAAAACTAAACCCAAGCACACCACTGCAAAACTTCAAGACACAGTAAGCTCATTCTGCGTAGATTAGATCAAAAGTAATAATTAAAAATCTGGAGGTATCCCGCGTTAACTTTGACATCGGGCCGTGGAATTTTTACGTGGTAGAGCCATGCTGCAGCTATATTAGTAGTATAGTTGTAGCACGAATGGGTCGGCTCGACCGGGGAAGGACCACGCTCTCACAGACTACCAGCGTAAAATAGCAGCTTAACGCTGCGGTGTTTCGTATGGTGAGTGTAGAGAACCGAAGACCCTCTTTACTGGAAACGAGGCATTCAATCTTAGTCCTCAGGGGTGACAACGCTTTTGCATTTTAATAGTTAACCAAGGATAGATGTAGATGTCACAACATATACTTACCATCGGGTCGACTGTGTGCTCCTTTGTGAACCTTATTCTATAAAAAAAAATGTCACGTCGCTTATATATTTTATGTACCCTGGGCGACCAATAGCGAGACATTAATTAAACGTTAACGGCGAAACACGTCATGCGAATTAACACGCTGTAACGAGTTAATTGCAATTTTTAGTGCGGGCCAAATGTAAACTGTGACAAGGTTTTTTGGTATTATTGACGCGTGGGTCAAGGTTTTAATTAGTTCCAGGTCCCGGCTATAATTTTCTATTTATTTCTACCCAGCTACCCCAGAAGAAGGATAAAGTTTGTCGAGCGTATGTGTAATAATAATAATCATCATCTTTTTTACTCATAAACATTACAAACGAATTGTTGCACTGATATTAGAATATTCTCTTACAATTTTACAATATCAAATTTAAAAAAATGGTTTTTCATAATCCTGTTATTTTTTTTAATGAAACTAATTTTACAAATTTTATCGCGTTTTATTATGACTTTTTAATTACTAATGTTTAGAACTGAATTGTTTGACGTCCTGATGTCATAGTTAGCCCGGCTAACTTCAGTTTTTGAATATTAATTTTGGTCCGATCAACGCAGAATGAGCTTACAGTATCTTGAAGTCTTGCAGTGGTATGCTTGGGCTTGGATTTTATTTTATTAATTATAAGATCCCAATTATAATTTGGAATAGGGCAACGGAACCCAAGGGACCAGCAGCTGGTCGACTTCATGGAGAAAGAGGGACTCTTTATGATGAACTCTTTCTTCCAGAAGCGGCCCCACAGGAAGTGGACCTGGTCGAGCCCCGACGGTTCGACAAAAAATGAGATTGACTTCATTATGACGACCAGACGACAACTGTTCAGTGATGTCTACGGAGACATCACATCACCCTCGCGATCACGGGATCGCGAGGGTGAAAACTGGTAGCGATCACCGAATGGTTAAAGGCACACTGAACCTAAACGATAAGTTGGAGAGGTCTAATGAAGTCAACGCTCCGTCCCCCTCGTGCTCTGTTCCAAAGTCCCGAAACCTTTTAGCTCGAGTTACAAAACCGTTTTCAGTGCCTAGAAGACTGCAATGAAGTGGACGATATGAATGACAAGCTCGTGGAAACTGTCCATGCGGTCGGAGCTCAGTTCTGCAAGACCCGCCGCAGAAGAACACAAAAACTCTCCGATCACACTCTTAATCTCATGGCTGTTAGACGGGAGATGAAGCTGCATTCTTCAACAGATTCGACAGCATACAGGCAACTGAACAGACAGATCTCCAAATGCATGCGGCGGGACTTACGCAACTTCAATACAGCTTGTATTGAAGAAGCGATCGAGCGGAACCAAGGCTCCAAAGTCTTTGCCAGAGATCTGTGTGCCAGAAAGAGCCAACTGTCAAAGCTGAAGACCGAATGTGGCAGCGTCGTTTCCGGGACACCTGAGATTTTGAGTGAGATTGAGAGGTTCTATGGGCAGCTGTACACGCAAGTGTGAGTAACGATCCAAAAGCGAATCTCATCCGACACTATTCCGAAGATAACCCGGACGTCAGTCTGAGCGAGATTAGAATGGCTCTCCAGCACCTTAAAAACGGCAAGGCCCCAGGCGAGGATGGAATTACAGCGGAGCTTCTGAAAGCGGGTGGAAGACCGGTACTTGAAGTCCTTCAGAAGCTCTTTAATTCCGTCCTCCATGGTGGCATTACACCGGAGGCGTGGAGCAGAAGTGCCATGGCCTTGTTCTTCAAGAAAGGTGACAACGCTCTCTTGAAGAACTACAGACCGATTTCCCTTCTGAGCCGCGTCTACGTGCTGTTTTCGAGAGTCATTACGAATCGTCTCGCGCGCAGACTTGACGACTTCTAGCCTCCCGAACAAGCCGGTTTCCGAAAGGGCTTTAGCACCATAGACCACATACATACACTTCGGCAAATTGTACAGAAGTCCAAAGAGTACAATTTGCCACTATGTCTGGCGTATGTGGACTATGAGAAAGCCTTTGATTCCGTCGAAATTTGGGCGGTGCTGCAGTCCCTTCAGCGGTGCCAAGTTGACTGTCGGTATATCGAAGTGTTGAAGTGCTTGTACAGTAGGGCTACGATGGCTATCCGAGTACAGAACCAGAGTACGAAACCTATCCAATTGCAGAAAGGTGTAACACAGGGTGATGTTATATCACCGAAACTCTTCACCGCTGCATTGGAAGACGTTTTCAAATTTCTGGACTGGAAAGGATACGGTATTAAAATCAATGGCGAGTACATCACTCACCTTCGATTTGCCGACGATATAGTCCTTATGGCAGAATCGCTGGAGGACCTAAGCACTATGCTCAATGACCTCAATAGTGTCTCCCAACGGATAGGTCTTAGGATGAACATGGACAAAACAAAGATTATGTTTAATGTCCATGTCACACCTATGCCGGTAGTTGTTGGGAGCACTAAGCTCGAAGTTGTTGACGAGTATGTTTACCTGGGACAAATAGTCCAACTAGGTAAGTCCAACTTCGACCGAGAGGTCAATCAACGGATTTAACTTGGCTGGGCAGCGTTCGGGAAGCTACGACACGTCTTCTCGTCAGACATACCTCAAAACCTTAAAACGAAATTGTACAACCAGTGCGTGTTGCCAGTGATGACTTACGGAACTGAGACGTGGTCCTTCACTGCTGGCCGTATGAGGAAGCTCAAGGTCGCTCAGCGAGCTATGGAGAGGGCTATGCTCGGAGTTTCTCTGCATGATAAACTTAGAAATGAGTATATCCGCAGTAGCACCAGAGTAACCGACATAGCCCAACAGACTAGTAAGCTGAAGTGGCAGTGGGCCGGTCATATGGCTCGAAGAACCGACAACCGATGGGGAAGAAAGGTTCTCGAGTGGCAGCCTCGTACCGGTAGGCGAAGTGTAGGGCGATCCCCCACGAGATGGAGTGACGACCTGGTAAGACATGCAGGAAGTCGATGGATGCAGGTGGCTCAGGACCGTGCTTTGTGGCATTCCTCGGGGGAGGCCTATGTTCAGCAGTGGACTTATGAAAGGCTGTAATGATGAATGATGAAGATCCCAAGTTTTTAACACTTTTATTAGCTTCGCGTGTATCTACATATATGTAACGAAATCTTTTAACGTAATTTTCACCAACTTGTAGGAGGCCGATTGACTTGAAAATTTGCACTCATATCAAGAATCGATGAGGGGCAGCACCCGGCTCCTGTGGGAAGTGGGCAAGGGTTGTCGAACCTTACGGAGCGGGTGCGACGTAAGAGGCGAGCCCGGAGAGAGAAGAATGTCAGAGTGAGGTTTGCAAGCTGGAATATAGGTACGATGACTGGAAGAGGAAGAGAGTTAGCAGATGTTTTGAAACGACGAAGAGTGAATGTTGCCTGTTTGCAGGAAACAAAATGGAAGGGCAATAAAGCAAGAGAGATTGGGGAGGGATACAAGTTTTATTATTGTGGAAGTGATGGGAAGCGAAACGGAGTAGGAGTTGTGTTAGATAGTGGAATGAAAGAACGAGTGACAGATGTGAAAAGAGTAAATGACAGAATGATAGTTGTTAAATTAATGATTGAAAACAAAGTAGTGAATGTTGTAAGTGTGTATGCTCCGCAAACAGGAGAAGTTTTGGGAGGAATTTGATTGTATGATGATGGGAATACCTGAGCGTGAGGATGTTTATATGGGAGGAGATTTTAATGGACATGTAGGGAGAGTGAATGACGGGTATGAAAGAGTACACGGTGGATGGGGGTACGGAGTGCGGAACCGTGAGGGGGAAGTTCTTCTGCAAGCAGCATGTGCTTTCGACCTGGCTGTAGTAAACACGTGGTTCCAAAAACGAGATCAGCATCTTGTTACTTATAAAAGTGGCCACCACGCGACACAGATCGACTATCTTCTGATAAGACGGAACCAAATCAAGAGTGTAAAAAACTGCAAAGTGCTTCCAGGTGAAGACTTAGTATCCCAGCACCGAATTCTGCTGGCTGACATCTGCTTAACTGTGTGCCTCAACAAACATAAGGATCGTCCCCCACCCAAAATAAAGTGGCATTTGTTGCATAAGGAGGGGTATGCAAGTGAATTTAGAGAGCTAGTTGTAAACAAGATGATAGAGATGGGTGATATGGAAGGAATGAGTGTGAATGAGTGCTGGAAGGAAATGGCTGATTGTATCCTAAGTGTGGCAAGGAAGGTGTTAGGAGAAACAAAAGGGAAGCGTATGATAGATAAGGATGGGTGGTGGTGGAGTGAAAGTATTAGAGAAGTTTTGAGAGAAAAGAAAAATGCCTTTAAAGAATGGCAGAGCGTAGAAGACCAGAATGAATCCATAAAAGAAAGTAAGAGAGGGGCGTATAAAGAATGTAAGAAGAGAGCGAAGAAGGAAGTTGCTATTTGTAGGGCAGAGGCGCACGATAAATTATATCGGTCCCTTGAAAGCCCCGAAGGTCAAAAACGACTTTTTCAAATTGCAAGAGCGAGAGAAAGGAATGGAAGAGATGTTTCACATGTAAAATGTATAAAAGATGATTCTGGAAGGATTTTGACTGACGATGAAAGTATAAAGAAGCGATGGAAGGAGTATTTTGAGAAATTGATGAATGAGGAGAATGAATGGAATGGTATGCTTGAAAACCCACCAGTGAATATGGGCTTAGTGAGAGAAATTAGTGTGGAAGAAGTAAAAATGGCTGTTAGGAATATGAAGAATGGGAAGGCGGTCGGCCCAGATGGAATACCAGTAGAAGTGTGGAAGTTGCTGAGGGCGGATGGATGGAAGTGGTTGAGTTTATTTTTCGGTAAATTGTTGCAGGAAGAACAAATACCTGAGGAATGGTGCAGTAGTATACTGGTTCCCATTTTTAAAAACAAAGGAGACGTTCAAAACTGCAGCAGTTACCGGGGAATAAAGCTCATGTCACATACGATGAAAGTCTGGGAAAGAATAATAGAGAGAAGAATGAGAGAAGAGTGTGAGATAACACAAAACCAGTTCGGATTCATGCCCGGTCGAGGTACGACAGATGCCATTTTCGCATTACGCCAATTGTGCGAAAAGTACAAGCGCGTGCATAAAGATCTGCACATGGTTTTTGTCGACCTTGAAAAGGCGTACGATCGGGTTCCCCGTGAGGTCTTGTGGTGGGCGTTAAAGATGAAAGGTATGCCTGGGAAGTATGTGAGGTTGGTCCGTGCTATGTACAGAGCATCCCGTACATGTGTACGATCTGCCGCGGGAACTACGGGCAGTATCGATGTGGCGGTAGGGCTGCACCAAGGGTCGGCACTGAGCCCTTACCTCTTCCTACTGATTATGGACGCTTTGACGTCGGACCTGCAGGATGAGGCACCCTGGTGCATGCTCTTTGCCGATGACATCGTGCTTGTCGGGGAAGAAGGCATCGAGGTACAGAGCAGACTGACGGGGTGGCAACGGAGGCTGGAAAGTGTTGGCCTGAAGATCAGCAGATCCAAAACCGAATATCTGTGCTGTGATTTCGGCGGTCTTTCCAGTCCTGTACCCATGTCGTTGGATGGCGCTATACTGCCTATCTGCTCAGATGTCAAGTACCTCGGTTCCCTCATTCAAGACGACGGCGGAATAGATAGAGCTGTGCAGCATAGGATTAACGCAGGGTGGATGAAATGGCGACAGGTCACAGCCACAACGTGCGATCCCCGAATGCCAATAAGGCTGAAGGGGAAAATTTACAAATCGATCATCCGACCTGTCGTCATGTATGGAAGTGAATGCTGGGCCGTCAAGAAGAAGGATGAAAATAGACTGCATGCGAATGAAATGAGAATGTTACGATGGATGTGTGGTGTGACAAGGATGGATAAGATAAGGAATGAGTATATAAGAGTAAGCCTGAAAGTAGCGCCAGTGGTAGAAAAGGTGAGAGGAAGCAGATTGGCATGGTTTGGGCATGTGATGCGGAGGAATGAAAGTCATGTCACAAAACGAGTGTTGAATATGAATGTGGAGGGACACACGGGCAGAGGAAGGCCGAATAAAAGATGGATCGATTGTGTGAAGAGTGATATGAGAATGAAAGGAGTAAGTATGGAAATGACGGCTGATACAGAGGAATGGAACAAAAAGATTTACTGCGCCGACCCCAGATAATGGGAAATGGTTTAGAGAATGATGATCAAGAATCGATAACAATACAATAAACTAATAATTTAATCCTAATATCCTGATCAGAATATAATTAATATGTGTGTGTGTGTGTGTGTGTGTATGAGCGTGCGCGTGTGCGTGTGCTCGTGCGTGTGCGTGTGCGTGTGCGTGTGCGTGTGCGTATGCGTGTGCGTGTGCGTGCGCGTGTGCGTGTGCGTGTGCGTGTGCGTGTACGTGTGCGTGTGCGTGTGCGTGTGTGCGTGTGCGTGTGTGTGTGCGTGTGCGTTTGCGTGTGCGTGTGTGTGTGCGTGTGCGTGTGCGTGTGCGTGTGCGTGTGCGTGTGCGTGTGCGTGTGCGTGTGCGTGTGCGTGTGCGAATGCGTGTGCGTGCGCGTGTGCGTGTGCGTGTGCGTGTGCGTGCGCATGTGCGTGCGCGTGCGCGTGTGCGTGTGCGTGTGCGTGTGCGTGTGCGTTCGTGCGTTCGTGCGTTTGTGCGTGCGTGCGTGATTGTGTATGTTTATATATATCTATATCTTTGGCACGTTCTGTGTCCTAAACGACTTGATAGATTTTAACATATGGGGTGTAAATAATGAGTACAAAAAGTGGTAAAGAATATTATTTTAAGTATCTTTGTCCCTAAATTTTATATTTTAATGAATAAGGGTGACAAATGAATGGTAAACGGATGCTGTGACCCATAGAGATCTACATTTATCCTCGATTAAGAATCAAATTACTGAGGAGTACGATGTGCCTCATTTCCAGTAAAAGAGGTTCTCAGTTTTATTTATTTTTTATTTTATTTATTTATAGAATACAACTTACACTTACAGAACAAATTGAGAAAGATTTTAAAATTAAATTTCATCTAAGAAAACAACTTTCATTAGTCCATTATTTCTTCCCCGATATCTTTTGAAAGGCATCGTTAAGATCCTTTAAGGAAAATGAAAAAAAAAACTCGTAGCCTCCGTTCCGACCACCGAGCATACCGAGGCTGTGACATCTAAAATGATGAATTGAGCAATGTGATTATATATCTCTTTAGGTTAGTTATGAAAATAAAACTGTATAAAAAGGGTTATTATAATATAAATGAATACATGTTTGATGATAACCCCTGGGAATTAGGTGACCGCTTCCAAGCTGATTTTAAAATAAAATTTGTAAATAATATGTACAACCTTACATATTGTAAAATTTACTTTTAAAAATGTTCCACTGGGTTTCTTGATGGTTCTTCCGGTTTTGTTCCAAACAGTGGTGAAAGTAAGAAGTGACTTTCAATAAGAATTACTTGTAAAGAAGAAAGAATTACTTATTGAATAAACAAATATTATATTCTAAACTTCTTGAGGTTTTGTTACCGGGAAAGGACCACGCTATCACAGAATACCAGTTTAAAATAAAAGCTTAAAACCGCTGTGTTTCGTATGGTGAGTATGGAGAACCGCATACACAATAGACAGAACCGCTAAAAAGTACCCCTATGTCGTATCTCCTCAGTTTCAAGAAACTCCCCTTGTTGCTCCAGCCAGTATCGGAATCCTCGGCGTCGACGTATCGTGTGACGTGCAATTTCGTGGTCACTTAGAAGAGAAGGCCAAATCGGAAGCAGAAACAAGGGAGAGCGGAACAGTATTTCATGCCGGCACACCGCTTGCAACTTTACAAGGCGCAGGTTCAGCCTCACATGAAATACTGTTCCCATCTTTGGGCAGGGGCTCCCCAGTGCCAGCTCCTTCCACTTGACCGCATCCAGCGCAGAGCAGTTCGAATCGTCGACGAGCGCGTTCTTTCCGATCGGCTTGACTCACTGGCACTGCGTAGAGAAATGTTGCATCTCTTTGCGTATTTTATCGCATGTACAACGGGGAGTGCTCTGAGGAATTATTCGGACTAGTTCCAGCCGCTCAATTTCAACATCGCACATCGCGTCAAAACTCGCGATACCATCCATACCATCCGGATGATTGGCGGTCCATCACTGTTCGATTTAAAAGAAGTTTTCTTCCTCGCACAACTTCCTTGTGGAATCGATTACCACCAGCGATTATTCCCTAAAGTTATTTTATATAGAATAAGGGTGACAATTGAATGGTAAACGAATGCTGTGACCCATAGACATCTACATTTATCCTCGATTAAGACTCAAAATACTGAGGAGTACGATGTGCCTCATTTCCAGTAAAAGGGTTCTCCGTTTCTCTACACTCAGAATACAAAACACAACAGCTTTGAGCTGCTATTTTACGCTGGTATTCAGTGAGAGCATAGTCTTACCCCGGTCCAGCTGACCCATTCGTCAGCTACAACCATAATATACAACTTAGGGACACAAAATTATCGATACAACTTAGGGACCTTCAAGAAAAGAGACTAATCCTTTTTAAGAGGCCGGCAAAGCATCTGCAATTCCCCTGGTGTTGCAGTTGTTCATGGGCGGCGGTAGTCACTTACTATAAGGTAAGCCGCATGCTCGTTTTCCTATATAAAAAAAATACTTTTTTACTGTAAACGGAGCATTACATCTTAGTCCTCAGGGATGACAATTCTTCTGCATTTCGATTCTTAATCGAGGATAACTGTAGATATAGGGCTACAATATCTACTTACCATAATGTGGAGTCTATGAAAAACGACTTATTACACTTATACTACTAAAGTAGTTAAAAAATTACTTCGCGTACATCCGCTCGATAAAATAAAATGATGTGTCTTACCTAGTTTGAAGAGCACCTCCCTCCCTCCCTCAATTACAATCACTATCACCGTCACCACTAATCCCAGCACCACTACTGACGGATCGTTGCCGCACGACGTCCTATGAGATAATTCTCAGGTCACCGGGAAGCATCCTACAGGTTTTGATAAATTTGTTTCAAGTATCAAAATATGTGGCATTAATGTTTGACTCTATACTCCACTAAATCTAAGAAATACTTTATGAAAGCTGTCACATTTGTGGGACTAGGCATTTCAACTTAAAAATCCGTACCTACAATATTAGAGCTGTCGTCATCGTCTTTGTTTACATTATAATTTCAGTTTCTACAATGCATTGAAAATTAAAAAAAATTAACATTTGATCAAGAATAATGTTTTCAATAATCTTACCCAGTGTTGGCAGTACAGAAATTGGTCTAAACTTGGCGGAGTCTAATGTACTACCATATTTAAATAAAGGTATTACTTTACTATAATAATAATAATAATTCTTTATTATATTACTTTACTATGCTTCATTAAAACAGGAAACATACCATATTCGATACTAGTATTAAAAATAATAGCTAATCCAGGCGCGATTGTATCTATTATAGACGCAATAACTGCGGTATTATTAATATCACTAGTTTTAAAATATTTTAAAATATCTTTTGATGATATTTTATGAAATGTAATAATGTAATAGCTAGTAATCGGGGAATAATAAATGTTTTTTGCCCCTTTGCGGCGTCAACGACGAATTATACTCCACGTCATTTTACAGACAATTGTTTTAAATATTATGCTTTGTTTGAGACATACTAATTTAAATTAATGATAAAGAACTATACATGTGATAATGAAATATAGATACTTTTATTTTATTTTATTTTATTTGGAAGACCAACAGCTATCATAATTAGGATAGATAATATTAAAAACTACAGTAAGCCAGTTAAAGGTCCTCACTAATAGATACAAAGGTGAATTTACAACAGTGATAAACACGATTCAACACTCAAGAGTATCCAATTCTAACATATTTATGACAAATGAGGGCTTATCTGTAATAATATGTATTATACATATAAAAGAGAAAAAAAAACACAAACATAGAAGAAGTAAATCGTTAGTTTTGTAACAAACGCATCAATATCTCACTTTGAGCTAAAAAATGCATTATTAAGTATGCGCTTGGCCGACGCATCGCTAGTGTTAAACAAATCGAAGTCAAACTCATTGGCTAACTTGTTAAAGTTATTGCTCGCTCGCCAAATAAATGTATTTTGTCTGTAATTTGTAGATGCAAACGGGAGACTTAAAAGTTTGTTGTGTCTAAGAGGTTTGGCAGGACAGCTAAGATGTAGTTGAGATAAAAGCTCAGGAGAGTCAATAGCACTACAGGCTATTTTTAACAGAAAAGTGAGATCAGCAATCTCGCGGCGCTTATCAAGAGGAAGAAGGTGATGCTTCTTACAATAACTAATATAATTATCAGAGGTATAGCGATAGTCTTTGGTTCTATAACAGAGGTAACGGATAAACTTTCTTTGGATATTTTCAAGTCGGGTAATATATGTTGCATACCTGGGATTCCAGATTTGAGATGCGTACTCTAAATTACTTCTTACAAGAGAACAATATAGGATCTTTAGAGTTTTAGGCTTAGTGAAATCCTTAGAGCTACGTATCAAAAATCCAAGAGCTTTCGAAGATTTGGCTATAATGCTTTCTAAATGAGCGTCAAATATTAATTTAGAATCATGAAGAACACCGAGATCTCTAACAATGGAATCCCTTTTAAGATTTTCACCTTTTAGTTTGTAGTTAAAGACAATCGGTTTATATTTGCGACTATAGGACATAAAGCTACATTTAGAAAAATTCAAATCTAAGTAGTTTAGGTGGCAATAACGCTCTAGATTTGACAGATCTTCTTGTAAAGCTTCAGCATCATCAATCGATGTTATTTTCAAAAAGAGCTTCATATCGTCGGCAAAACATAATAAGCGAGCTTTCTTTAGATAAAAGGTAATGTCATTGATAAAAATAACAAATAATAACGGTCCCAGCAGTGAGCCCTGTGGCACCCCACTTGGAACAGTTACCCATCCTGATATGTAGTTGCTGACGACAACAGCTTGCGATCGATTATTTATATAAGACGTGAACCACCTAAGCAGATCGCCGTTTATACCGATCTTGGACAATTTCAGTAATAGCAAATTATGTTGTATTCTGTCAAAGGCTTTACTATAATCGGTATAAACGACGTCTACCTGGTGGCGATTGTCCATTGCTTCCGTCAAGAAAGCATTAAAGAGCGCAAGATTTGAAACAGTAGAGCGTCCTCTTAAAAAACCATGTTGAGTTGGATTGAATGAATGCTTTAGGCCCTCGTATAACTGATTATAAATAATTCGTTCAAACACTTTAGATACAATGCATAACTTGGAAATCGGTCGATAATTAGTAACTTCGGACTTGGAACCCTTTTTATGGACAGGCGTGATAAATGCGCGCTTCCAGATAGAAGGAACAATACCTGTACTAAGAGACTTTTTAAATAAAATGGTTAGAGGTACACAAATTGTATGCGCACAGTTAATTAGAAAATGAGCTGGAAGATTATCAGGACCAGAAGATTTCGTTGGATCCAACGTTTCAAGCAATTTATTGACCGTATTTTCGTTTATATCGATTGAGGTGATATCTACACTCAACTGAGACGACGTTGGAGAATCATTATAATAATTTTCGGACAGCTGAGTATTTCTATCACCCGAATCCAAAAAATTTGAACGAAAATAATTTGAAAAAGCATTACAGATACAGTTCACCAGAGTTCATTACAGAACCTTCAAATTTAAGACAACTAGGTATTGAATGTGATTTTGATTTTTGTTTAACATACGACCAGAAGTGTTTAGGATTAGCACTAATCGAATTTTCCACAGAGGTTATGAAAGAATGGTATGCTAACTTTTCTAATTTCCTTACACGCTCACGCAATAGCTTAAAAGTTTCTTCGTCATGCCTACGGCCATAGATTCTAAATTTACGTAACGTAATAATTTCATAATTCTTTGAATTTACGTGAAAAATTATTTTAAATCGTGTGAGTTGTACAAAGTTATTTCAGAATGATTAATGTAAAACGTCACAAGGTATTTCTTAGATTTGGTCGAGTTTAAATTATGCTATTTAAATTAATTTTGACATAGTGGAGTTTGAGATTCAGCTCCATATTGGCTCTGAATTTTAATTATATAGTAAATCTTTGCTCGTTTCCGAAAAAACTAAAAATCTTTGCAGACGGTTAGACTATCGGATAGACAGGAAAGTGGTCCTATAATGGTTCTGTTATTAGAGTTTACTCTTTAAGAATCGATTTTTATATACAGCACGTATTAGACAAAAAGTGAAGTCGTTATGTTGGCCCTCCTCGCGACATATTCGAACATCTTATATTGAACGCGAAGGTAATAGCGCCATCTACTGCATTATAATAAAGGACGTTTTATCGAAAAAATTAGTTAAAAATTAGTTTGACGTTTAAATTTTTTTTCCACAAGCTCGGTCGCCATTTTATCTCAACACTCCATTGTGTCCATAAAAATGATCAGCTGCGACTGAAGCACCGCTTACTTACAGATCGCTGAATATTTGGTAGCATGCCAATATTTTAAAATTTTAAACCCCTACAACATTCTGCAGAAACTCACGATAGAATAATATATATATATATATATATATTCTAAACGGCTAAACGGCTGGAACGATTTGGATGAAAGTTTGTGTGTGATTAAATTGATTCGAAAATAATTTAGATTGACAATTGGACTCGTATCGTGTCCAAGTGTCTAACTATTATTGGACCGTGGCGCTGCTATCGGGATACTGAAATCACCTGTGCGAAGCCGTGGCGAACCGCTAGTATTATATAATATATTAACATCAGAATGGCAGGGTGAGAGATTGCGAGATAAGAGAAAAGATTGATTTGCAAGATGATGTTATGACATGGATTAAGAATGGAATGCATAGGAGAAAGGATGAACGAGGAAAGAGTGACAAAGGCTTTTTCGCCCAAATTGGCGATATATTAAAAGTACAGACAGATTAAGAGTATTTAGAGCATGTCAACGTAGGTATATGGATGTATAGGAGGCGAGAGAGGTGCGTTAGGATTGTGAAAAGTGGAAGTCCGTAGTCTCTGCCTACCCCTATGGGTGACAGGTGTGAGTATTTACGATATTACCCTGTAAATTAATAATATCAATGAATTATTACTGTTATAGATATGAAAGTGCTTTTTTTATAGAATAAGGGATTTAATATAGAATAAATAACACGAGCACACAAGACAAAGATGGAATGCCTCATTTCCAGTAAAAAGAGTCTCCGGTGTACTAAGCTGCTATTATACACTAATATTCTGTGAGAGCGTGGTCCCGGTCGAGCCATCATCCGTGCTACGACCATATTATAAAATTAAAGGAAATAATGTTTAGGTAAATGCAAATGGATAATAGTGGCCAGAACGGCAGTACGTTACCAATTGGCAAAGGAACCAGGCAAACAGTTAACTGCACTTCACCAGCACTTAATGATTCGGCGCGAGATCACAGGTGTATGCACAGATATAACGTTTCGTACGTACGGCCGCGGCGAACAGTATCCATTTTCGTCCAACTGTCATTATAGGTGGGAAATAGGATTGAAAAGAGGCGGGGGGAAAAAGTATGCAAGCATCCGTAAGCAAAATATTGCAAAGGTTTTACAGTACATTTATAAAACTAATATACACTTACACGACGGACTTCTTATTTACGGGGTTATATACAATATCAGCTTTATATACAAGTTTGTAATGCCAAATTACTTGACTCCACAGAATTCGTAATTTAATACAAGACAATCTATGAGTTTCACAAAGTACGGTGCTCGTAGAAAATGTTCAACACTTGCAAAAGAAAAACTTTTTAAACAGGGTTATTATAATATATAGAAATATGTCGGAGATTACAACATAGGATCGCAATTTTGATCTCGGAAATACATCAGGATAGCGTTAACTGTTAAAAATAATAAAAGTGTGAGAGCGGATGTTCAACTTGCTCTCGTGCTTACGCAATTAATCATTATCGGTAATAAGACAACGTAACGCACTATACATTCAGTATAGTGAAATTACAGTTCGACCACACCGTAACACGTCTCCGCCACAATCACACACCAGTGTAACGTGAGGTACGTAATTACATGATAACACCAAAATATGTAAACCAATAGCAACACTACTTATCTCAATGTAGCAACACAGGGCAGCCACTCAGCAACACCAATCCTCCTTGCCTGCACTAGAAGAATTGTGACGGCGCTGTCGTCGCGCCACAAGCGAAACACATCGAAGCCTAAATCGCACTAACAAAGTTCCGAAGTTTAAACAGTATATACAGAATAATTCAGAACTACCACTCGGAGCATTGGCCGCTCCCCGGGCAGAACACCTTGCCCAGCGGGAGATCTCCCCTTTTCCTTCCACCTGCTACAGAATTACAACAACGAACAGAACATCAACACTATCTTAGCACTAGTAGAACGACCACACTCGTTGAATGACTTAAGCGTAACCTCCCGCGCACGGCACCTACAGTGAACTTTATACTGCACAAACAAGCGGTGGTTTCTCGATATACCCTCCATTCCACCTCGATCCAACCGGGTATTTTATAGACGCTCCGACAAATACATTAATGATAATCACTCCTGGTAATGAGGTAGTCGGTCGAAAACAACAGTAACTTAAAAGTAATGAAATATTTACCAGTTTCAAACGTACGTAAACTAGGGTGTTATTTTTATATAGAAGAGGGGGGCAAACGAGCATGCGGCTCACCTGATGGTAAGTGTGGATCGCCGCCCATGAATAAACTCAGAAGTAAAATAAGGGTTTCGTACTTATGTTGAGAGCCTGACCTCTCGACTTGACACTTGACATGTTCTATACATTTTCAAAGTTTTAATCAACTTCCTTTTTTCGTATATCTTTCCGGTTCAAAATTTGTAATAAAATTTTCAAGCACGGGCTGATATCAATTGAGCTGAAATTTGGCATACTTGTAAGGCTCTGTATCGTGGAGGCTAAGCGATTGGTTGCGACGCTCGCGGGTTTGTATCCCGCACAGACCAAGAATGAACTAATAATTGTTTCATGTCTGGATGTGTATCCTTAAGTGGAGAAAATCTTACAGCGAGGTAACTTTATTTTCAAAAAACAATTTTGATGATAGGGAAAGAATGGTTTGCACTGTGGAACTAACACAGAACTGCAATATTTCAACATGTTCAGAATCGTCCAAACCATTATATGAGATTTAATTCGAGTTTTTAGTTTAAGTTTATTCGAATTAAAAACCATCCAAATTTTTACAGAGGAGATGGCTGGGTGCTACCATCTGCTGGGGATTCCATAAGTAATAAAATTAGTTCCAAACCCAACCATACTACTGCAAGAATTAACGATACTGTAAGCGCGTTCTGCGTAGATCGGACCAAAAATTAATAATTAAAAGACGAAAGTAGCCTTCGTTAACTATGACATCAGGACGCCAATCACCTCCCGTAACCACGGATGTTGTTAAGTGCCTGAAAGGTCGGGAAATAAAAAAGTTAATATTTAACGCGATAAAATCCATAAAATTAGTTTTATTCCAAATAATGGACCCGGATGCTGACCCTAGCAACGCCTATAAATCCTTGCTTTTAAACAGATCTATAATTTATAATTATTAAAGTTTAAATTTAATTGTCTTCGTTATTATTTAGGTTAATTTTAAGTCAAAATATCTTTAAAGAAATAAATCTCTATTTTAAAACACAATAGTCTTTGTGCAGAACGCCACAAAATATCCGGGGTTGTACGGGGAGAGCAGTGCGCAGCCTCCGCACCGCCGCGCAGATGCTATTCACCTTGACCTCTTTCCTGTGATTCGGCAGCCTTGCCCTTTATCTTTTTCCCGCGTACTTTACATCTGTGTGCATTTTGTAATTTACTTACTTTTATACAGGTTAAGTTACATTTATCCTCGAATAAGCATCAAAACGCTGATGCGTTTTCATCTTTGAGCACTAAGATGAAATGCCTCTTTGCCAGTAATAAGGGTCTCCGTTTCTCTACACTCACCATACAAAATACAGCAGCATTAAGCTGCTATTTTACGCTGGGATTCTGTGAGAGCGTGGTCCTACCCCGGTCGAGCCGACCCATTCGTGCTACAACCATAATATAGCTGCAACGTGGCTCTACCGTTTAAAACTTTAAGAGAATGTAAATTTTCTAATAGGTTTTTATATTAATAACTAAAATCGCGTCAGTTTTTTTTCATCAGATGTCTTATTTAACAATAATATGTATATAAAAAGGTTTTAAGTAATTTTGTAACCATCCATTTGTCAGTACATTTGTTGCATAAAAATACCTAATAACTAGCTAACATTATTAAGGGAAATAAAAAAATAAAATCAAAAATATACATCCAAAAATTACTAAGAAAATAAGCTAACATTTTTCAGTTAACAAACAAATAAACAAACAACTTTCATCGAAACTAACCTAGGCTACCTTCACTTTAAAATAAAACTTAAGGCAGCCGTGAATAACTACGACATTGGGACGTCGAAAACCTCAGTCACCCCCGTGAACGTGGGTGCTACAAAGTTCTGGAAACGATAAATATAAAATAAGTTAATTAAACGCGATAAAATCCGTAAAAAAACGTAGTTTCATTCAATGTGTATTAGCGTAAAGATAAGAAATCATTACATAATCCTATGGATTCTCTTCTGCAAAACAAAAATATGAAATGAAAAGAAAGAACATTTATTTGAGGAAATATGGAGGTGACAAGTTGTTAAATAGCTTAAAGGTTCACATAATTCGTCGGCAAAATTCCAACATTTTAATTGAAAACTAAAATTGTCATTTATATAATTTAAATAAGGTACATGGGGGTAATATGGTCACCTTAAGCTTTGCTGCCCTATAAAACCAAAACTAGGAGGAGAACAGAGACAAAAATACAAAGTCGCATACTATAAATAATATATTAAAAAAATAGCATAGAAAAATAGTTATACAAAATTATACGGTATGTAAAGCCTAATTTAAATAAAAAATACTAGCTAAATCGCCGCCGTCTGTTGGTAGTGTGCCCAAAACACTAGCTGAGTTGCCTCGCTGTATGGCGAGGCTGATCCGCTGACCAAAATATCTGTCAGCTTTTGGGTCACCAGAGACATTGACAAGGCGTGATGAGATATTTCTGTACAAACGTCTTGCTTCAGGACCCCACGGCCCCAGTTTTTCTACACCAAACGACACAAACATGTATCCCTCTCCGAGGGCTGCATATTTACGCCGCTTGTTAGACTCGGCAACAGCAGCAGCCGTGCCTGCCTTCTGTGCAGTCGCCGCGAGATGTGATTGCGCTAATGTGTCAATACAAGTCGCATCCCATACTAAGGAGCGCCCATTTTTCCATGGAATAAGCGTCATTCCATCAGGCCTCTTGCCATCGTCCCACAATATACCGCTTGGCTCTAAAATTGCAGGTACGTTGGCTCTGGTTAAGGCCCAACGAAATGACGTCATTAATGGCTGCATGGTGCGGGATGCGACCGGCGCTTCGCTAGCACGCGAGGCCGTGGTGTCCGAGAATGTCGACCTCTTTACCACAGCGGCAGCGATGAAGCTCATTGGTTTTTAAACCTAATCTCAGACTGATAGCAAGAGAGAAAGTAGTACTATCCAAGAGTGTTCCGATATTTGACGTGGGCAGTGCATTCAACTAGTAGCTCGACTCCTTCTCCTCAGATGCTAGGAGACGAGGTCGCTCTGTAGGGTTTCCGCAGTTTTCTAAAAGGTTTTTTTGAACCTGGATACTGAATGGCTCATCCCAAAGCCTCTGCGAAGCTAAGTTTGTCGGAAAAACCTGGTTTTGTTAAATAATTATTTCTGGTTTGTTCTTTTTCTTACATTTAATTTTTTTATGGCGTTGCCAAAAATTTTCCAAAAACTGTTTATTGTCATATCTATCTTGTAAAGTTTTCCAACACTGTTCGTCATTTTCATTTGTAATAGGAAAATTGTTATTATATTCTCAACTCTAAAAAATTACGTCGATAAAGCAGGGCCCTTTGACCCTTTATTATTTAATTGACTGATAAAGAGCTATCGTATCATAAAGCCATCTATACGAAGAAGGCTGTAGTTTTTGAGTTTTAAGAAAGTGTCCATATTAACCGAAAGACCATATTACCCTCACGTACTATAGTACATAACATAACTGAAAATAAAAACATCAAAATTGTTTTCAAAAATTAAAATAATTAGTAAAATGAAATTAAATGCTAAAAGTTTTTTAAATAATTTATTCATAAGTATTGCTACAGGTTAAAATCCAATTAAACAGCTGCAATTATTAATCTGGTTGCTATTCTAGATATATGGGGCTTCACTGAAGTTTTGCTTGGGGAGTAGCATCAAGAAGAACAGTGGAATCTACCAGGCTCAGTTCTTCACCATTTAAAAACTAATTACTCTTTATATTTTTAACAATTGTAAATGAAAATTATATACATATAGTTTTATTGCCGTTTAAATGTACATTGATTAATTGCACTAATTTTGAATAAACACTAAATTTTATTTACCGTGTAGTCGCGGTGTAAGAATATGCACTACCCCATATCAAACCGTGGGTGTCGTAAGAGGCGACAGAGGGAAACAAATCAGGAGATGGGCAGTAGCGTATTCTTAATAACAACTAAAAATAATAAACTGCAGTTGCCAACCCGTTTGCCAATCGTGGCAACTATGGCAAATATCCCTAATATGAGGCAATCTAAGGGGGAGGTAACGCAAACGGTAGATTAATTTGCTATATCATTAATGACTCAGTCATATTTAAATAGGTGCCGTTTTAATTTAAAAACCAAATCAAATCAGCAAATAATATTATATTATTAGAAATATATTTCCTACTTCTGATGTAAGAAATATATTTGAACTTATTCCCAACAATATTGTGATTAATTCTTGCAGGCTAGTGTCAGTTATTATAAGATCTTCTTTGGTTATTACTACACTTAGCGTAAAGTTTATTATGGATAACATATTCCAATTTCATGCAAAATATAAATTGGTAACTGTTAACAAACTGTGTGGGAGTGATCTTTAGTCTTGTATATGTTAACGCCTACTGTATACAAACATCAATTAAAACTATTTTTAACTCACTCGCCTCGCCCATTCCACTTCGTGCTGAATATGATTGCTGTTTCCATTAAAATTGTAATTTTAATTACTTTAGATGTTAAAAGTAATTATATCACTATTAAATTTGTAATGATATTGTCCGTTTTTTTACGGATAATCAGGGCCAAATTTTTAATTTATTAATTGAGAGCAGAGAATTTAATAAAAAAGAGATATAAGAGCTGCGGCCCCGAAGTCTAACGTAACCTAACCGAACTATTTTTTTTTTTGGTTTTAAAAGAACACACTGGTACCTAGCCTTTTAAGCTTATCTGGAATGGTTAAAGGGAATAGGAAAATGTTCTAGCATAGCTAATATTTTTTGAAAGAACCAAATAAATACCAATAAAATCTAAATAATAAATATTGAAACAAAGTATCACACACGATTACTTGTCTTTTTTAATATTCGGATTTCTCCTTTCTGATTGCCCTAAGGCCTCAATATTAAATTAATCTACATACAAATAAATAAAATTGGAATGTCTCTTTGTAATGTCAAAAATTACAGGTTTTTACTGAATGCGTATGAAAATATATACTATACTTTTAAAAAACTACATTTTTTTAATTATTGCCTGTCTGTCTGTCTGTCTGTTTGATCCGGCTAATCTTCGAAATGACTGGACCGACTTTGACGGGACTTTCAGTGGCAGATAGCTGATGACACAAGAAGTAACTTAGGCTACTCGTATGTTAGAAAAACAATTAGGGTTCCGCGCAAAAAAAACCCTCTACAACACACTGGCGAAGTCGCGGGGAACACCTAGTAATCTATATAAATAAAATGATAGGCTTTTGCAGTTGTGCAACGGAAAAATTACTGGATGTATTTCAATTAAGTTTTCTAAGTTTTATTTCTTAGACACTTTTTTACGTGGTAAAGCCATGCTGCAGCTATATTAGTAGTATAGTTGTAGCACGAATGGGTCGGCTCGGCCGGGGAAGGACCACTCTCTCACAGAATACCAGCGTAAAATAGCAGCTTAACGCTGCTGTGTTTCATGCGGTGAGTGTAGAGATCCGGAGACCCAGTTTATTGGAAAAGAGGCATTCCAACTTAATCCTCACGGGTGACGACGCATCTGCATTTTGATTCTTTGTTGAAGATTAATGTAGATGTCTATGGGCCGCAGCAACCACTTACCATCAGGTGGACTGTGTGCTCGTTTGTCATCCTATCCTATAAAACAAAAAACTTGGCCCTTATCTAAAAAAAAATTACGATATATTCATCTAATATAAAGTTTTTAAAGTTTTAAGAAACTACGATTTGTAAACGGGGTTTTTCACACGGTCAACTGCACGTCGCTTACTCTCGCGTTACTAACCCTGATAATTTATATATTTTAGCTACAAACAGAGCAACGAATAACATTGTTTACAAAGAAATTTTGTCTTTTTGATGTTTTTTTCTTCGCTCATACGAAAACTATGTTAATATATCAAGCAACGCGAACGAAGTCGCGGGTATCAGCTAGTAATATCATAACGCTATGCTTGAAAAGATACATGCGCTACTATATGGCACGTCTCTTCCATATATCTATACATATAAATACGGTTTTAGTGTCTGTTGGTAATATCGAAATAACTGTTATCTATTTTAAACATCAATTTAAAAAAATGTCTGTCTGTCTGTGTATCTGTCCAGGCTAATCTTCGTAATGGATGAACCGATTATAATGAAATTTTACGTACATATAAAAGTTTTGCTATACTCGGAGTGATATATTATGCTATATTTTAT
Organism: Parnassius mnemosyne; assembly: GCA_963668995.1. Lineage (NCBI taxonomy): Eukaryota > Metazoa > Arthropoda > Insecta > Lepidoptera > Papilionidae > Parnassius > Parnassius mnemosyne. Next base: position 72,135,374 of record CAVLGL010000001.1, read on the forward strand.
ACGAAAGTCTTAGAGTTTTTTTTTTAATTTTTATAAAAGGAACAATTGATAAAATAAATGACATTAAATCTCAATAACGCTACATTAACAGACATTCAGGCGACCCCGGGGTGGGTTGCTAGTATATAATAACATTTCTATAACAACACTTCCAAATTTAGTATTCGTGATATTATTTACAGTCAAATCTATAGTCAATTAAAAGTAAACGAAATGAAATATCAGTAACGAATATTATTTAAATTAAATTAAAATGTATTTCTCATATAAATGAGAATACCTTAAGTAACACTACGAATTTTTTAAATTGGTGCTAAAAGTGTTTAAGACCAGCCGCACTTCTAAAGTGTAAACGCAAGTGTTACTGGTGTCTGTGAACTATAGTGAGAGGCATTCGGTTATTTTGTGATGGAACGGTGATGTACGTAGTGCTTAGTGATGGCGTGGCCAGGGGGCGGCGCGGTGGAACTTCCGTTGCATCAAGTGGCAAGCTCCGATGGCATAGACGGGCTCGCTGTGCCTGCTACCACTGTAGTTGATGGACAGAACCAAAATCGTAAGTATACTTAATCTTAGTTATAACATTTTTCTACACAATGTACAAGAAAGTAAGTAATTCTTATTGGAAGTCATTTTATTTTATTTTTACCACTGGTTCGGAACAGATCACAGGATAGAGGGTCCTGGTATTAACCAGCAAGGAACACAGCGGGACTTTTGTCAAAGTAAAATTTTACAATGAAATAGAGGTTGTAGAAACTACTTACAAAACTTATTTGTAAAACAGCTGGGAAGCGACCATCTCATTCCCAGGGGTTATTATCAAACGTATACTCATTTATATTTTAATAACCTTTTTTGTTTAGTAAAATATTTAAACTTTGTAACAGCGTATGAATAAATTGCGGAATCTTTGGAGTAGAGAAGCTTTCTGGGTTGACAATACATAATTTTTTTATAAAACATTAAGATGTTAAACACCGTCCACCCCTGATTTTAGCGCTACAAATTACTTGAACTGTCAAGAGTATAAAATAAGTTAAACTAAACGCCATAAAATTAGTTAACTGATCATTTGTTCGTTTTTTTGAAGACTTAGTTATTTCTACTAATAACATCCTCCAGACCGAATTTCGAACACGTCGGCAAGTCTCAGTTAAGAGTACCCATTTGCACAGGATATAACTCTATTCCCTCACTCTCATAGTCTAATAGCAGTCCGACACGACCGGAGAGAGAACAGGCGCAGGACCACCGTCTTTTGTTACTTTCCGAGGCACGAGGGTGGAACACCGCTAACTTTTTGACTTCGCGCTACTACTACAAATTTGTTGATAGAAAGACGCAATATTTTTTCTATAGAATAGAATAGATTCATTTTATTCAATATAGATTACAGTACATAATACTTATTGAAAGTCATTTTTTTCTTTTACCACTGGTTCGCAAAAAATAAACCTCTGTTCTGGGAATAACCAGCAAGAAACCCAGCGAGACTTTTTTTAAAAAAAGCACAATTTACAATATAACATTTTATATAATTATTATGAAAACATTTAGAAACAGTATGGTAGTGATCACCTCATTCCCAGGGGTTAATATCAGACATGTACTCTTTAGTAATATAATAACCCTTGCTAGACAATTTTTGCTTTATAAATAATTTAAACCTTTTGATAGAAAAGGTCTGCATATTTTCTGGGACTTTGTTATAAAAGCGTATACATTGCCCCATGAAGGAATTAGTGACCCTTTGGAGTCGAGTAACTGGTATTACTAACTTGTGCTTGTTCTTTGTATTTACAGAATGTACATCACTATTTTTAATAAAACTATTTTTGCTTTTGTGTACATACAATAAGTTCTCGCCATATATTTATTTCTCTAAGGGATTCCTTCGGACCTAGGTTATAAATTGCTGTTATGGCTCTCTTTTGCAAAACAAAGATAGTTTATCTTATATAATATACATTTTTCACTCGACCCGGGATTCATACCCAGTACCATATTATTAGCAATCGAGTCTACGACCACAAGATCAACGGTACAAGCAGTCCTATTACTACGGTTATATTTCTATAAAAAGAATGAGAGCCGATTTTTGAACAGTCAGATAAAAGTTATCTATAAAATAAATATAAACTGATGGAATATAAAAGTGAAACAATGCAACTATTATAAAATAGTTCCATAGTTTCAGAATTACAAATATATCAATAGTCATACGGCTGTAATTCTTAATTTGTTAATGTTATATTTTAATCAGTCCTAAAAGATATTGAACCGAAACCCTCTTACACCCATTTTAATTTATTAAGACTTTAAGATTTATCTCTATCGGCTTGACTCACTGGCACTGCGTAGAGATGTTGCATCTCTTTGATATTTTATAGCATCTACTACGGGGAGTACCCTGAGGAATTGTTCAGACTAATTCCAGTCACTCAATTTCACCATCGCACAAAACTCGCGATGCTATTCATAATATCTGGATGATTGGCTTTCCACCACTGTGCGATTTAGAAGAAGTTTTCTTCCTCGCACAACTTCCTTGTGGAATCGATTTCCACCAGCGATTTTTCCGGACCGATACGACTTGGGATCTTCAAGAAAAGACGCTACTCCTTTTTAAAAGGCCGGCAACATATCTACAATTCCCCTGGTGTTGCAGTTGTTCGGGGGGCGGTAGTCACTTACAATCAGGTGAGCTGCATGCTCGTTTGCCCCCTCTCCTATAAAAAGATATCTAATAGAGTAAATTACAGTAAGTAACTATTAATTGTAATATATGCACAGGTATTTATACTAAAATTTCGAGTGTATAGTATGCTTTATTTAACGCGTAGGCCAGTGCTACGACGTAGACGCTGCGTAGCAATGTTCAAAACCTTCTATGACAACTTCGCAATTAATAATTTAAAAGTATAAATATGATTACTGAACAGCAACAGACTAATAATAGTGACGATTTAGGCTTTCATGTTGAAACCAGTCACCTCTTATATAATTTTTTCTTTTAATTTAATTATTTATGTTGAAGCTGATCAAGTAAGTAAGCCTTAGTTGATTATTCTCTTCACAAAATACCTCATCATTGGAAACTTACTCTCCGTTACAGTTTTAAGAATGCTGTTGTGACTCACCCGTATACTATTCGCTGTGAATGCGTTTTTACAAAAGTAACGAAAAGTCAAATTGTGCCTTTCGGATATATATATATATATACTAGCTGGCCAGGCAGAGGTTGTTCTGTTCTCTCCGACGACCCTGTGTCCAATTAAAATTCTTAAATTCGTAATAAAAAATATTGAAGGTCACCTCTAGGGATAAAAACTATCCTATCTTTCAAGTTGGACCAGACTGCACACAGTTGCGTCTAACGCAGCTTCAAGTTTTATTACGTCACCTTACATTGTATAACATTAAATACCTGCACTTCACACACCTTCACTAGATGCTAGCACTATTTTTGGTCTGAAGGATGACTACAGACTGAGGGGGACTTCATCTTAGTCTTCACAGCTGGCAATGTTTGCAGTTGTTTGCAGATGTCCTTGGGCTGCAATAGCCACTTACCGTCAGGCGGACTGTTACTTCAATCTTATATAACAAAAACAAAAGGGTATCATAAAATGGCAAATCAATGAATGATACAACAGTCTACCTGCATTTGAAAGACGTTCCCGATCGATGCCTATTTAATTTATGCTTCCTCGCTGTGTACTGACATACGTTGCATGCATATGTAATGCGAATAACTAATGGACATACAGAATATAACTCTTTGAAGCCACAATTGTACTGTATGTATCTTAACTTAGAACAATGCCTGTAATTATAAAGCAGGGCTAGAAAAATTCATCAACTAAATACTTTAAAAACGTATTTCAAGTACGCTCTTATTTCTTCTTTGATTGATTTTAATAAAAAATCATTTTCATTTATCTATATAAATAAAATGATAGAGGTTTACAGTTGTGCGCGCATCTCGGAAAAACTATCGGATAGATTTATATCAATTAGGTTTTCTAAGTTTTATTTCTTAGACATTTAGCTATTATCACTCAGTGATGTGTGTTTTCATGCACACAATAAGTATTAACTAAAAATAAGTGAAAGTAGTAAGTAAATAAGAAAGATCCTCCCTGCCCATCTCGCAAGTGAAAAATTAAAGCGATAGTAGTAATGCATATAAGTCGTTTTCTTCATAAAATGTTTATTTTTCAAGGTAATTTAGAATAACATTACAAAGTTATAATGCAGCTAAGTTTAGGTCATTTTCTATGGAGTTGTAACGAAATTTTTACTAATCCAAGTGTATTTTATAAGTTGGTTGACTATTACTCGTTAACTTGTTAACTCTACTTAGCTGTGATAGTTTTCCTTTTAACTTCATTATATATACTAGAGTACGTCAGGGTAATATGGTCATTCGGTTAATATGGTCACTTTCTTATAGCTCAAAAACTACAGCCTAATTTGCATAGATGGCTTTGTGATACGATAGCTCTTCGTCAGTCATTCAAATAACAAAGGGTCAAAAGGCCGTCCCTTTATCGACGCCATTTTGACAGTTGATATTATAGTAAGTACGTGAGGGTAATATAGTCACCTTAAGCTTTATCGCCCTATTAAAACCAAATTTAGGAGGAGAACACAGACATAAACACAAAGTCGTATACTATAACTAATATATTAAGAAAAAAAATCATATCATAATCAAAGAAAGACATCGAAAAATTTACTTAAAAAAACTAACTGCACTACACAATACAAAAATCGACTAAAATATTTACAATAATATCAACTGTCAAAATGGCGTCGATAAAGGAGCGCCTTTTTGACCCTTTATTATTTGATAGACTGATCAAGAGCTATCGTATCACAGAGCGTTCTATGCAAACGACGCTGTAGTTTTTGAGTTATAAGAAAGTGATGATATTAACTGGATGACCATATTACCTCACGTACTATATTTAGTTATTTTTAACTTAATTTTTCGAAATTTTGCTAATTATTGCCAAGGATTGTTTGTTATTTTTATTAATATTAGTTATTGTATACGACATTGTGTATTTGTCTCTGTCCTCCTCCTAGTTTTGGTTTTATAGGGCGGCAAAGTTTAAGGTGACCATATTACCCTCACGTACCGTACTATCTTGTATACTTTCACTGACTCTAATTAAAAATGGCACTTTAAAGCTAAATATTTCGCAAACAGACCCCTGAATCGAAAAAATGTCGTACCACACCCCCAGTGTTTTTGAAAGACCTATCCAACGACATGATGGAATAGACGGGTAAAAAAAAATCATCCTCCATTTATGTAAATGGAGGATGATTTTTTTTGACATCTACATCTATCCTCCAATTAGAATCAAAATGCAGATGCGTTGTCACACCTGAGAACTAAGATTGAATGCCTCGTTTCTCGTAAAAAGGGTCTAATTACTTTTAGCAGAAAATACAAAATCAAAATCAAGTTAAGTCAATATATTTTTGAAATTGACTTTAAAAGATACCCAAGACAATCCCAATTTCTAAACCTAAAAATTACTATTTTGGCATTTAACATAGTTTAGTTAAGAAGCTACAATTTAAATCCACTCACACTATTCATTGTATGTAGGTTGTCCTACCTAGTAGGTAGGACAGCTGGACTAGGCGGCCGACATTGAAATATATAAAAGAATAGCAATCCACCCCGACTTCACACGGGTTATTTCTGCATCTCGACAACAGCGCCACCTACCGGGTCCGCTTATGAATTTATCCATCTCACCCACTTAAACGCACATAAAAAATTTAATCAAAATCGTTCTATCCAGTTTTAACAGCCTTTTAGGAGGAATTCAGTGACAAACACACGTACAGAAGAATTATATATATACCGACTAAAATGACAAACAGATTACTGGCTCATATGAAATGTAATACTCGTACCTTGAACCAATCTATAGTCGTCCGCATGTTGCTTGTTCATTACTTCATCCCTTTACGCAATCGACCAACAAGATCAGCAACTGTCCGACATTCACCTTGCTTGTAGCCTGTGGGGCTTCTCTAAACTCCAGTACTGTGTGAGCAGTGACCGAAGCACCATGTTGGTCCAAATACTAATTTTCATGTACATTGGCACCTGCCTCCTCTTCTACGTCGCCCATGTCATCGACTATTACTTCACGATCCTCTAATTCAACATCATCCAAAATTTCCTAAAAGTAATGTAGAATATGCATCAAATAATCCAGTTTTGTGTTAACTGTTTAGTTGTTTATTGGTGGATTTAACAAATTTTCATGTGGAGACGTTTTCTGGCGGTCTTTGCGGCTCAAAAACTCGGTAAGTTTTTTTTTAATTACTAACGACAATGTGTATGGGTGTCTATTGATGTATAATGTACTTACTTATAATGTACTACATTATATCTCAGTGGATGCGACGTAAGAAAGTCCACTTCTCCTTAACATCTCGCTGGTGTCGTAAGAGACGACAGAGGATAATAAAACAGGATAAGGGCAGCAACGTCGAATAGAATATAATAGAATATTTTTAATTAATAGGTAATTCTTATTTAAAAAGTCATTTTTGTTACTTATGCCACTAGTTCGAAAAACGCCTCTGTACTCGGAAGAACCAGCAAGACACACAGCGGAACCTTTTTTTTTCGAAGTAAAATTTTACAATGAAAAACAGGTTGTACAAACTACTTACAAAACTTATTTAAGAAACAGTTTGGCAGCATCAACCTCATTACATGGGGTTATTATCAACGTTGTTAATGTCATAATAAAACCCCTTTTTATACAGTTTTTTTTTAATATTTAAACTTGGTATACGTTGAGAACTTGTGTATTTTCTGGGACTTTGCTGTAATATCGTAGGTATATATGGCTCCATAAATGAATTACTTGCCTCTGTCGAGTGAGTAATTCATTCATGGGATAATAGGAATCTGTGGAGTCTAAAAAACTTTCCTAATAATAATTAAAAATAATATAAAAACTGTGGTTGCCAACCCGCTTTTCAAACGTGGCAACTACATCAAGCCTCCCCCCTATGAACCAATCTATGGTGGGGGCCTATGTTTAGACTTCTTTTAGGCTGTGGTAAGTAACGACAGCTCGGCTCATACGGCCCCGTGGCGCAGTGGCTTAGCATTAAGTCGCGGCGCTGAGAGCCGCAGGTTCAAATTCCCCACGGAACAAAAATTTGAATGGCCTACAAATAAATAATTGTTCCGAGTCTGAATGTTTTTTCTTGTGCAGTTTATGATTGTAAACTGCCTCTATTATAGGTACAGGAAAAAATCTTAGTGTTGGGTAAAGGCTTTTTAAAGAAATAAAATAAAACTTTATACGTGGTAGAGCCATGCTGCAGCCATTAGTAGTATAGTAGTGAGCCCTGTTGTATCGACTGTTTTTCTTGGCATCACTCTTGACGCAAAGCTCCGGTGGGGCCCCCATATATCCAAATTAGCAAGCAGACTAAGTTCTGCAGCCTATGCTGTAAAAAAGATTAGAGGTCTCACTAGTGTCGAGACAGCTAGATTAGTTTATTTTAGTTATTTTCATAGCATAATGTCTTATGGGATTTTGCTATGGGGAAATGCGGCTGATTCAGAAACTATTTTTGTTTTACAGAAGAGGGCCATTAGAGCTATTTACAATCTAAAACCGAGAGAGTCTCTTAGAGATAAATTCAAAGAAATTAATATATTAACTTTGGCCTCTCAGTATATTTACGAAAATTTAATGTATGTTCACAAAAACAAAGATAGTTTTAGTAAAAGAAGTGATATACATTCTGTAAACACTAGGAACAAACACAAGCTAGCGATACCAGTTTCTCGACTCCACAGAGTCAGTAATTCATTCTTGGGGCAATGTATACGCTATTACAACAAGGTCCCGGAAAGTGTACAGGTTCTCTCTATTACCAAGTTTAAATGTTTTATTAAGCTGAAACTGTATAAAAAGGGTTATTATAGTATAAATGAATACATGGTTGATAATAACCCCTGGGAATGAGGTGATCGCTTCCAAGCAGTTTCTAAAATAAATTTTGTAAATAGTTCGTAATCATTTATATTGTAAAATTTATTTAAAAAAAAAGTCCCGCTGGGTTTCTTGCTGGTTCTTCCCAGGACAGAGGGTTTTTTCGAACCAGTGCTAAAGTAAAAAATGACTTTCAATAAGAATTACACATGTAATGTATATTGAATAAAAAATATTCTATTCTATTCTATTCTATTCTATAGTTGTTGCGCGAATGGGTCGGCTCGACCAAGGAAGGACTACGCTCTCAGAGAATACCAGCGTAAAATAGCAGATTAACAGTAGTGTGTTCGTATGGTGAGTGTAGAGAACCAGAGACCCTTTTTACTGGAAAAGAAGCATTCCATCTTAGTCTTCACGGGTGACAATCTCTGCATTTTGATTCGCAAAAGAGGATAAATGTAGACGTCTATGGGCCGTAGCAACCATTTACCACCAGGTAGACTGTGTGCTCGTTTGTCACTCTTATTCTATAAAAGAAACTATAATTAATAGAATCAGGCGTTACTTTGCGGAAATCCATTATAATGGGGTTGTTATAAAATAATTTGCTTAATTCCGTGTAAATAAAGAAAATGACCCCTTAAAACTGGGCAGGACACGTCATTTTCTTTCTTTACCCGGAATTAAGCAAATTAGTTTATAACAACCCCAAAAAAAAAATATGGCAAAATCCCCGCTATAAGGTAAATTGTGGGGGAGGTCTATATTCAGCGGTGGCCTTTATAGGCTGTAATGGATGGATGTATAGGTGTTTGATATTTTGAATTACGTAGTTCAGACTATCCGTTGTCTTTTATCTTTTATTATCATTATTAAATCAGAATTTAAAAGATAATTTTGGACATATCGGTGTGATTTTACAAATTTCCTTCGCTTTTTACTCTTATGAAGTGTTTGATAAGTGCGTTAAATACGTAGAGCCATGCTGCAGGTATATTATAGTTGTAGCACGAATGAGTCGGTCCGTTCGGGGAAGAACCACGCTCTCACAGTATTCTGTCAGTGCAAAATTGCAGCTGAGTGCTTATTTCGTATGGTGAGCGTAAAGTACCGAAGACTCTTTTTACTGGAAACGAGGCATTCCATTATAGTCTTCAGGGATGACAACGCATCTACAGTCTGATACTTATATCGGATAGATCTCAGTGTGACGATGATAAATATGATGATGATTAAAACGGTGATTGAAAAAATCCGACTGCGTAAAAATTTTTACTGAATAGGGAATTTTTTATATTTATGTATTTACATCTTTTTGGATACCTTAATAAAAATGATTACAAAGGGCGGCCTTTATGTGTCACTTCCACAACTAAGACAAATCTATAGACACCTCATAAGGTACGTGAGGGTTATATGGTCACATTAAGCTTAAGAGACAAAAACATAAATTCGTATACTATTACTAATATAATAAGACATAATTTAATATTAAGAAAATTTGTACAACCGACTTCAATATAAATTATTAAGGACTAGTTCGGTTCAGTAGCTGTTCCCCGCGACTTCGCCGCGTGTTATTTGTAGTTTCCATTTTTTTTTTTTGCGGAACCATTATACTTTTCCTAAAATAAAAGTAGCCTAAGTAACTCCTTGTGACATCAGATATCTGCCAGTGAAAATCCCGTCAAAATCGGTCTAGCCGTTTCAGAGATTAGCCGGAACAAACAGACAGACAGACAGACAAAAACTTTAAAAATTGCATTTTTATTATTAGTACCACACATACTTTCATATACATAACACAACAAACACTCACTCCTGTCACCTAGAATGGTAGGCAGAGACTATGGACTTCCATTTTCTTTCAAATGCATTTAGTAAAAAGCTGTAATTTTGACATTACAAACAGACACTTCAATTTTATTTATTTGTATATATAACACAAAAACGATTGGTTAGACCTTGGTTATTGATTGATTAATTATATGGGGCCACATGAGAAGCACCAACTTTCAAATAAAAAATAATCATCGAAATCGGTTCACGTAGAACAAAGTTATGAAGTTACACACATAAAAAACCATACAGTCGAGTTGGGTAACTCCTCCTTTTTGAAGTCGGTAGAAAATAGGCAATAATTATAATAAATTTGGCAATAATTGGGAACACTTCGAAAAATCAACTTAAAAAAAAGCGAATACACTACACAATACTAAAATCGGCTAAAAATATTCACTAAAATTTCAACTGTCAAAATGGCGTCGATAAAGCAGCGACTTTTTGACCCTTTATCATTTGATTGATTGATGAAGATCTATCGTATCACAGAGCCATCAAGCAAACAAGGCTGTAGTTTTTGAGTTATAAGAAAGTGACCATATTAACCGGACGACCATATTACCCTCACGTACTGTGTATGTTAAAATCCATCAAGCCGTTTAAAAAACATTGTGTTCCAAAGAAATAAATATACATACATACACTCGAAACACGATAGACTCCTTCTATGGTAGTCGGGTAAAAAACGGGCTGAATGATTAAAATTTCCACTAAATCAGTGCCGCTATTACGAAGTCATAGTAACTCTAAGTACATGTCACCCTTTAATTAGTTAGTTTACGACTGTTTTCCGCAACTCCACGTCTAACCGAGTATTTTGCGTGTGGGCAGGAATAATGTAATTATTCGAGCTATGAGATCTCCCCGAAGAAGTTCAACAGTCCTTTGATGTTGCGAGCAACTGCGGTGAGTGATTCCGGCGTGCCGAGATGTTTAGCCAGGTATGCAGCGACCTCCGGACATGTCAGCAACACGTAGGCCGCCGTTTCTTCCTGGACTGTGCAGAACAGTGGACTGTTCTGCACAGGGGACTATCTGTAACACGTATGGTAAATAAATGTTTGTTAAAGGAGCCATGTCCTGTGATAGCATTTACTATCCTGATCTGCGGCTTGTTCAGTCACATTAGAACCTTCTCAATGTCACCCTTATTATAAAGAAAAAACGTCAGAGCCCTACGCTCTCTTTCAAAGTCAGCATCGTCTTTAAGGTCGCCCGTTACGATTTGCCCCAGATATTTAAATTTCTCACACGTTTAACATTGATGTCATTAAGGGTAATATTATTTGCGTTATCGGCACATTTACCAAGATTGCCTCTTCTTCCAATAAAAAAAAATGCGCGATGGAATCTGTGAAAATTGTTTCAATTAAACGTCATACTGAACAGTTTAAAATTATAATTTGCATGCTATGTACTATTGTTAGCGAAACACAACTACACTGTATACATTGTAACATCTTCTTATACCGTGATTTTTTTATTTTATAGAATTAGGGTGACAAACGAGCACACAGTCCACCTGATGGTAAGTTGTTGCTGTGGCCCATAGACATTGCATCTATCTTCGTTTGCGAATTAAAATGCAGATGCGACTAAGATAAAATGCCTCTTTTCCAGTAAAAAGGGTCTCCGGTTCTCTACACTCACCATACGAAACACAGCAGCATTAAGCTGTTATTTTACGCTGGTATTCTGTGAGAGCGTGGTCCTTCCCCGGTCGAGCCGACCCATTCGTGCTACAACTATACTATTGATATAGCTGCAGCATGACTCTAACACGTAAAAAACGTCTGATTCTTGCAAATAAAGATTTATGATTTACTCTTTAAACTACCGCCGTTCTGCTCACTGCGAAACTATGATGTGTGATGAAAGAACTCATGTTCAAAGCCATGCCTTGTTACACGTGAAGATGGCATATTTCCACTTACACATCTGCGACGTGATATAGTGTAATAATTAATACAATGTTTAAGTAATAATATAACACGTCGTGGACCAAGTGATTGTCACCAAATCCTCACTAAATCTTGACATAATAAAATTAAGGAGGATATAATTAATAGAATCAGGCGCTACTTTGCGGAAATCCATTATATAAAAGCTTTTAGAAAAATTTTTACTTCGCAAATATCCGCGTTATAAAAGAAAATGATGTGTCTTACCTAGTATGAAGAGCACCTCCCGCCCTCCCTCAATTGCGTGCACTATCCCCGTCCCCACTAATCCCAGCACCGCTACTCCCAACACCACTACACTAGGCAAGACACACCACTGACGATAATACGACACGTGTTTCGCCTCTACACGAGGCATCCTCAGGTGATATAGACTCTACGGTGGCTAACCGCTAAGTGAGCGGCGAGCCAAAACAAATGCCTTTTATACAGACCGATGATGCAACCGCTCTCCACCTAAGGAGCGAGCGACTGCGTCATGCGATAAAACAAGCGACCAATCACCGCTAGACTTACGCAGCCGTTTGTAAAATTAAAAACAAACCGCCGCGCAACGCCCACCCTCCAACCACGCGACCAATCGCCGATCACCCTCACGGTGACAAACGATCATATTGCGAGGCTCTCTATTATTAGAGAGCAGGCTTGAAGATATTTATGAGAGGTGAGTTAGTAACAATGAACAAACAAATGTTTCTTGTCAGTGGTGTGTTTTGCCTAGTGTAGTGGTGTTGGGAGTAGCGGTGCTGGGATTAGTGGTGACGGGGATAGTGTACGCAATTGAGGGAGGGCGGGAAGTGCTCTTCATACTAGGTAAGACACATCATTTTATTTTATAACGCGGATATTTGCGAAGTAAAAAAAAAAGAAAAAAATTCTAAAAGCTTTTAATTAAGGAGGAGTTTAGCTTAAACGACGCGTTAATCAGGGCACTATTTGTAATGCCCGGGCAATATGAATATGATAATGATAATGACAAGTCAAGTCAGGCTACGTAATTAATACTGATTTAAACTTCATTATATATCACATTGCCCGATCCGTAAAGTACATACGGTCTGATCGTGGCCTAACCTAAGCTATCTGTTTATTACTGCGCCCAATGGACTTTATTTATAATGCCCCAAAATTTAATTGTAACTAGTCTTTATCATTTTGCCTACTCATATTTGGCATTTTTCAAATTGTCTAAACATTATAAATAATGCCTTATTAATCACTTGACCCATAACATATATATTTAAGTAGTACTGGTAGTACATACTGATTGACTCATATATTTACCACACATATGTACTTTTGATTATTAATATTATGTAATTTTATTTTCTAATACGTTACTTAATACCTAGTTTAGTCACTGGATTTACGTGTGTGATTGGAGAAACAAATATAATTCTTGATTTATCTACCTATCTATTTTAGTAATTACGTGTCAAGGGCTGATTAAAATTTTTGGTTTTACTCGACTTATTTGCTTTTGTCGTATATGCTATAGTCAATTGTGCACTTTAATTATTCTATTTTATTAAATAGGCTACACTTTAGGGGTAGTTCCTCTTTACAATTTTAGAAATAATGAAATCCATAGTGGGAAAATGGCGGATGCAGTTTTGAATGTAGGTAACTGTTTAATCTCGTATGTAAAGTAATTCTTATATTACACAGCATTGTGAATTGAATTATATTATATAATTCAATTCACAATGCTGTGTTAGTACGTACTTTAATGTATGGTAGTGAAAGTTAGGTGTGGCAGAAGAAGCATGAGAGTAGAATAAATGCTGTAGAAATGCGGTCATTAAGGAGTATGTTAGGGATGAAGCTGAATGACAGAGTGAGAAATTGTTTAATAAGAGAAGAGTGTGGTTTGCAAGATGATGTTGTGACCAGGATTAAGAAAGGAATGCTTCAGTGGTTTGGCCATATAGAAAGAATGAATGAGGAAAGAGTGACAAAGCAAATCTATGTTGCAGAAGTGAACGGCATAGTCGGGAAGGGTCGCCCTAGGCGAAAGTTTATCGACCAAATTGGCGATATATTAAAAATGGGCCATATCAAGAGTACCTTTAACCGACGAGCGTGTATGCGTAGGTATATGGATGTGGAGGAAGCGAGAGAGGTGTGTCAGGATCGTGCCAAATGAAAGTCCATAATCTCTGCCTACCCCTCTGGGTGACAGGCGTGAGTGTTTATGTTATGTTATATAAAGTAACTTGAGATTGCAATATTTCTTAGTTCCTCTCAAAAGGGTCAAAAAATTAAACTTTAAATAAAAAGTGGAAGGCAAGTAATTTCACATAGTGAAGTCTAGGCCTTAATTTTTCTATACACAATGTCTTAGATTAAAATTACAAGAATATTTTTTATGCGAACGTCATTTTTTTATATCTTTCTCCCTAGTTTTTTTTTGTAAATGGTTGCTTTAATATTTAAATAAATATAATTATCCAATGCAGTCATTAACCAGAGGCAGTGTTTCGATGCCGAGGCGAGGGATAATGAGATAATGGAGGGCAGGTGTAAGCCTTGCCTTGGCCTTGCGAAGCCACATCGATTGCCGCACGTGGTGCGAACGCCTACGCGGTTTTTAGCTTTTTAACATGTTCTTTTACCGCGTTTTTATTAACTCGTTTTCATTTAGGTATGTCTTTTCGGATCGAAATTAGTAATTGATCTTAAACTAACTTCCCAATGAGCTGGATATTGGAAATTTTGAACATAACTCAGAATGTTCCCATGACAATGTCAGAATATGAAAAAAAAACGTGGTAAATTAAAACTTTTCACTAATTTTTACCAAGAAACACCAGTGCACCAACCGCTGTTCCGATGTGAAGGTATAGCGAGTCAGTATAGTTATAGACTTTTAAGCCTTCATTGTTAGAAATAGGTCCACAGGCGTTAGCACAGAAGCGTGTTAGTCTTACGGTACCTTTTAAATTGGAACACACCAGTGAGAGAAAAGAGTGTGTGGAGAGCAGAAGTGGTACTTGTTTTTTTATTTAACAATTTAAACACAAAGTAAAAATAAAAAAGGATATTTTTGTACAAAGGCACTGCTTATTACACATTTAAATTTCTTCCAGCAGGGCCGATACTAAACAGTTCAAAGAGAAGCAGATTTAATGAGCACTGACATAAGAATTATTATTATTTTACAGCTTTAACTTAGAATTTAATTAATTGTATAAATAATAAAACTGAAAATGTTTTGGCCGTGGGAAGATTCAAAAGCATTCCCCGAGTAAAATAACAGCGTTATAATTCAGAATGAAGTAAGAAATTAATTTGAATTTTATTTAATGGAGGCTCTTCTGAACAACCATTTTATTTAATTTGAATAATTTATTCATTTTAATAAGTTACGAACGTTGTTATGTTGTCTTAGATTATAAATTCATATTTTAAAAAATACTTATAAATAATCTATTATTGTAAAATACATAAACCATTGAGTACGACAAATAAAAAAATATGAAGATGGGCTAAGTTAAAAGTAACCTTAACCGACGAGTAGTTTGGCTTAGATTTATGAACGTAAAGGAGGCGAGAGAGGTGTGTCAGGAACGTGACAAATGAAAGTCTGTCCTACCCCTCTGTATTGTGGAGGCAGTTTACAAACATATATTGCACGAGGACAAACCTCCAGACCCGGAACAAGTATTTGTATGGCCTACAGATACACGGAACAAGTATCTGTAGGCCATACAAATACTTGTTCCGTGCGAGATTCGAACCCGTGACTGCCAGCGCAACAACTCATTGCTAACCTACTGCGCCACGGCGCCGTTAAAAATATTAAGGATAACTTAAAAATCAGACCTTGGCCTTGACTGTACTTGAATTTATATGGGACCACATGAGAAGCATCAGCTTTTATATAAAAAACATACCTAGAGAGTACCTCCTCCTTTTTGAAATCGGTTAAAAAGTATTCATGATGTGGTCAATAACCGGACTCCCGATAAGTGAGAAAGGGTCATAAAGGTATACTCGCTAAATGTCTCTGGGTGGAGGGACTTGTTTTTTGCCTAGGAGTCCATCTGGGCAAGTACGTCCCTCTTACCTATGTTTGCAGCGAAATAGCAGAATGCCCTACTGTTTTTTTTTTATGAGATAGAGTGACAAACGAGTACAGTCTGCTTGCTGGTAAGTGGTTGCTGCGGCCCATCGACATCTACATCTATCCTCTTTTGCGAATCAAAATGCAGATGCGTTGTCATCCGTGACGACTAAGATGGAAGGCCTCATTTCCAGTAAAAAGGATCTCCGGTTCTCTACACTCACCATACGAAACACAGCAGTGTTAAGCTGCTATTTTACGCTGGTATCCTGTGAGAGCGTGGTCCTTCCCCGGTCGAGCCGACCCATTCATGCTACAACTATAGTACTAATATAGCTGCAGAATGGCTCTACCACGTATAAAAAACAAATCCATATAAATGTTGCACCAAACACTTGACATTTGGTCGGTTTAGAAATCCGTGTAGTGGGAAAGGTTGGTTACGTTCACTGGGTCTGAGCGGCCCTTCGCGAACTTTTCTTTTTCATTTGCGTATTATAATGAACAACCTTTCGCGTAACGTTTTACGAGCATTTACATTTTTCGCCCCAGTTCCGCGCTAATAGCATGAATCACGCAGTACTAAGGTCAAGGTGTTACGAAACAGAAGCCGAATATTTATTTGATTAACAATACACTTGAAAATGGTTTTTAACACGCTTATATTAGCTTTGCGTGTATCTATGTGCGCGTGTATATATGTAACAGAAACTATTAGTGTAATTTTCACTAACTTGTAGACTGACGATTGGCTTGAAAATTTACACTCGTATCAAGATCGCCAGATCCTGAGCAGGATCATTAGGATAATTTTTTTTTTATCTTTAGCGTGTTTTTTTGTTCTTTAAACTATAATTTAATTATTTATAATAAGTACTTACTTATAATGGCGGCCTCGTGCCGGCGGACGAAATGTAGGGCGTCCCCCACTAGATGAAGTGACGACCTGGTAAGACATGCAGGAAGTCGATGGATGCAGGTGACTCAGGACCGTGCTTAGTGTCATTCCTCGGGAGAGGCTCAGCAGCGGACTTGTGAAGGGCTGCATTGATGATGATGATGATATAATATACTTTTTTTTTAAGTAAATGGATTTCAATTCTTTGACATACATTTGATTTAACACCGACCTCAGAATATTGTTTTAGTTCTTTTTATTAATGTATTATAGTTATTTCATAGAAAGAGAGTTAATAATACCTGCTTGTTCTGAGGCGTTTCATCATCATGCTAAGGGATGACAAAGTACGACCCAACCTGGTGGTGATATGACGGCATAATAATAACACGGCAAATCGCATTACCCTTTTTCAGCTTAGGAGTTCGTCTATGTAGGTACAATTTTCTTACCTTTTTCTGCTGACGAATAGCAGTGCTTACACTGCTGTACACCTAAAGGTAAGTGGTTGCTGTGGCCCATAGACATCTACATCTACCCTCGTTTGCGAATCAAAATTCAGACGCGTTATCACCCGTGAGGACTAAGATGGAATCTGTAGGGTATAGAGATCCAGTATAACCACAGCCAGTGAGGCATGCCAACTTAGTCCACAGTTGTGACAACGCATTTGTAGTGTCCTTTGTTCAAAGCCGCAGGGGTCAATGGACTGTAGAAGTCACTTACCATCAGCTGGTCTGTAACTTTGTTAATTTTTTCAGACATACACGAGTACATATTTTTAAATTCTCATACATGTCAGTTTCCTCACAGATGTGAGATTCTCTTTTAATGTCGAGTACGTGTTAAACTAACCCTTAAAATGTAATTATATTTATTAAATTAATTATATTAATTATTAAATTAATTTTAATGGTGCCGGCTTATGTGTACTTTAATGGTACCGGCGTAGACCGCACTCGGTTTGCTAGCGCAGGCTTTCTCAAACTTATATAGCTCCTATATCAAATATCTCTGAACCCCTAGCTGCCTAAAGATAAAAATAAAGTTTTTTGTTTAAAATATCGTCGCAAACGGCAATAAGTTTATTTTATAGAATAAAGCTGACAAACGAGCAACAGTCCACCTGAAGGTAAGACCATCTGTGGCACATAGAAATCTTCATTTATCCTCGATTAAGAATCAAAATACAGATATACTGGCACTCCAGAGAACAGTAAAAAGGGTCTCCAGTTCTCTATATTCACTACTTATACGAAACACAGCAGCATTACGATGCTATTTTACGCTGGTATTCTGTGAGACCGTGGTCCTTTCCCGGTCAAGTGGACCCATTCATGCTACAACCATAATACAGCTGCAGCGTGCTACTACCACGTAAAACGTTTTAATAAGTGTGGTGACTAAACAGCAAGTAATCTGCGCGCAGCACCTTTACCCCGCGGTCCCTGTACCACTGAAACTAGGTCGCGTCACAGCTGCAATCAAACCTGGCTGTTGGTCGCCTGCAAAATAGATTATATAGTAATATAACTGACTTTCACCATCATGCGTGTAGCACGCGTGCCAACCAATCAGCCGCCATAACGTAAATCTGGTTGCCAATCCCCTACGATAAACTTTTTTTTATAGGATAGGGTGACAAGCGAGCACACAGTCCACCTGATGGTGATTGCTGTGGCTCATAGACATCTACATCTATCCTCGTTTTCGAATCAAAATGCAGATGCGTTGTCACCCGTGAGGACTAAGATGGAATGCCTCTTTTCCAGTAAAAAGGGTCTCCAGTTCTCTACACTCACCATACGAAACACAGCAGTGTTACTCGTAAGCTGCTATTTTACGCTAATATTCGGTAAGAGCGTGGTCCTTCCCCGGTCGAGCCGACCCATTCGTGCTACAACTATACTACTAATATAGCTGCAGCATGGCTCTACCACTTACAAGAACTGGCAAACCCCTGGGGGTTTGCGTATCCCACTTTGAAAAACTCCACATTGCGTATTTACTTATCTCTTGAGCTACCCTGGTTCTGATGATTTTATAATAATCAGATTATTTGTGACGTATAATCTACTTAGAAAATCTTTTTATTTGGTTATATGCGTCTCAAAAGGAATCCTTACAACTTCATTTTGTCTTTGCTTATGTGTCACAGTTTTATATCTTTCGATGTTTGTCTTTAAGAGGGACCAATTTCAGTAGAATATAGGAATTTCATCATCATAATCATCATTACAGCCCTTGACAAGTCCACTGCTGAACATAGGCCTTCCCCAAGGAATGCCACAAAGTACGGCCCTGAACTATCTTGCATCCATCGGCTTCCTGCATCTCTTACCAGTTCGTCATTCTATCTAAGGAGGGCCAGGAAGACAACGCATCTGCATTATGATACGTAATCGAGGATAGAAGTAGATATCTATGGGCTACAGCATTCACTCACCTTCAGGTGGACTGTGTGCTCTTTTGTCACCCTAATTATTTAAATAAAAATCTTATCTATAGGTGGACTGTAAGATCGTGATTAGAATTATAACTACCTTCTAGTTTAAGGGCTAGTCTTCATTGATGTATTGAAAATGCAACACAACGTGTCATTAATAATGAAGGTACATGCACCTTCATTATTAATGACATAAGGTGCATGTAATGCGTATCGATTTGGCATCGCCTTCCAATAGGTTATAGTGTACTTGAGGCCACGTGCCCGACTCCAAGTGCGCTGCGCTTCGTTAATAGTTTGTTACGTACCTACAAGGTATAACTGCTAACCTAATATAGATATATAGAACTAACCGCTGTTCAATTTTTTGACAATTTTTTGTTGTCTTGTGATGATATTTAACCAATCCTGATTTTAGCATTCTATTTCATCCTAAATTTATGATAACTAACACGAGAGAGCCTCTAAAATGCTTAGCGTGCTCAGCAGAGCGGGACACTATTTCATGCCGGTACATCGCCTGCAACTTTACAAGGCGCAAGTTTGGCCTCACATGGTTCTGTTGTTGTACTGTTCCCATCTCTGGGCTTAGGCTCCCCAGTGCCAGCTCCTTCCACTTGACCGTATCCTGCGCAGAGCGGCTCGAATCGGCAAGGGCCGAGTACTCTCCGACAATGTTGCATCCCTTTGCATTTTCTATTGCATCTACCACGGGGAGTGCTCTGAGGAATTTTTTGGACTAATTACAGCTTCTACGTGGTAGAGTCAAGCTGCAGCTATATTAGTAGTATAGGTGTAGCACGAATGGGTCGGCTAGACCGGGGAAGGACCACGCTCTCACAGAATACCAGCGTAAAATAACAGCTTAACGCTGCTGTGTTTCGTATGGTGAGTGTAGAGAACCGGAGACCCTTTTTACTGGAAAAGAGGCATTCCATCCGGTGGACTGTGTGCTCGTTTGTCACCCGATCCTATAAAAAAAAGCTGCCAAATTTAACGAACGCACGATGCTTGACCATTCACCACTGTAAGTTTTACTAAGTTTTTTTCCTCGTACGACCCCTCTGTCGAATAGTTTACGACCGGCGATTTTTCCGGAACGATACGATAGGAACCTTCAAGAAAGTATTTGTATTGCCTACAAATAATTGTTGCGGGTCTGGAATTTATGTATGTAAACAGCTACCACGATACGGGAGGAAATCCTAGTATGGGGTTAACGTTTAACGTTTTAAAAGTAAAATAAAAAAATAAAGAATTACTAGAGTAACTATGACCAACTCCAGACTGTTATGATATCATTGTTTGTTGATTAAAACTGTTTTCCACCACGCTGAATGGCTTGGTTCCCGTTTAACCGATCATGCGGGTAGATCTGTCTATGACTTTGCTTTGGCATATGGTCTAACACAACTGGTTACTTCGCCTACGCGGATCCCAGGTAGACGGTGCATGCTCTGATTTCAAGCCTATCAACGCTGGTGTTCCACAAGGCTGCGTGCTATCACCAACGCTGTTCTCCTGCATATCAATGATATGTTGCTAACTGGTAGCATTCATTGCTATGCGAACGACAGCACTGGTGATGCCTTATATACCGGCCGTGCCAATATTTCTCGGGAAAACGTCGCTGAGTACCGGGACAAACTTGTGTCTGAAGTCGAGTCTTTGCTTAACAAAGTCTCGGATTGGGGCCGACTAAATCTAGTCCAGTTCAATCCCCATAAGACACAAGTTTGCGCGTTTACCGCTAAAAAGAACCCCTTTGTCGTATCTCCTCAGTTTCAAGGCACTCCCCTTGCTGCCTCAGCTAGTATCGGAATCCTTGGCGTCGACATATCGAATGGTGTGCAGTTTCGTGGTCACTTGGAAGGGAAGACCAAATTGGCCTCTAAAAAGCTTGGCGTGCTCAGCAGAGCGAGACAGTACTTCATGACGGCACATCGCTTGCAACTTTACAAAGCGCAAGTTCGGCCCCACATGGAATACTGTTCTCATCTCTGGGCCGGGGCGCCCCAGTGCCAGCTCCTTCCACTTGACCGCGTCCAGCGCAGAGCGGTTCGAATCGTCGACGACCGAGTTCTTTCTGATCGGCTCGATACACTGGCACTGCGTAGAGATGTTGCATCTCTTTGCGTATTTTATCGCATCTATCACGGGGAGTGCTCTGAGGAATTGTTCGGACTAATTCCAGCCGCTCAATTTCACCATCGCACATCGCGACAAAATTCGCGTTACCATCCATACCATCTGGATGATTGGCGGTCCACCACTGTGCGATTTAGAAGAAGTTTTCTCCCTCGCACAACTTCCTTGTGGAATCAATTACCACCAGCGAATTTTCCGGACCGATACGACTTAGGAACCTTCAAGAAAAGAGCTTACACCTTTCTAAAAGGCCGGCAACGCATCTGCAATTCCCCTGGTGTTGCGGTTGTTAATGGGCGGCGGTAGTCACTTACCATCAGGTGAGCCGCATGCTCGTTTGCCCCCTCTTCTATAAAAAAAAAGAAAAAAACTGTCATCGAGCAAATTCTTTAACCACATTTTTAAATAAAACACGTACCTACATTATAGCAATTCAAAATTTGATTGAAATACTCTCATTAAATTATTCCATGTTCCGTGTTCAGTTAATATCGTACAACGTGCTCATTTTGTAAAACTGTAAAATTAATTTCATCGCGTTTAATTTTAACTTACTTTCAATTGCCAACAAGTCATTGTAAAAAAATTAAAAAGTATACGTTCGAATTGTAAGTCTCTTCCTTTTTTGAAGTCGGCTAAAAATGAAACCCACGCGCCGACGCATTGCCGCGCCCGCGCATACTCATGACGCCAAAGTGGCACTTGGGCATCATTACAGCCCTTCTCGAGTCCACTGCTGAACATAAGCCTCCCCCAAGGAATGCCACAAAGCGCGGTCCTGAGCCACCTGCGTCCAACCACTTCCTGAATGTCTCACCAAGTCGACCCTCAATCTAGTGGGGGGACACCCTACAGTCCGTTAATCACTTTATTAAGTATATAAAAATAACTGTGTTGCCAATGCCGGCCAGTGCCGACCGCCACCCACGTTGATCGAAGCGCTGCTTCTTTTATGGCTGTAAAGCCGATATTACACGGATCACTTCGGTTCAATACTGCTTTCAATTTCATTACTTCAATGGTAGCCTGAGAGCTGGCGACGAATTTTGGGAAGGTCCTTTGGGCAAGTTGAAATTGTGAAAAAATATAATTTCGTCAATTGGCGAATCCAGTCCCGCGAGTCTGGCTGAGCGTTTGCGGTTATTTTGTTACTGCGCGGTATATAACATTTGCAAAAAAAAATCCAAAAAAATGTTCTTTTGGCAACTTAATTTCTTTTTTATCTTTTAATTTAGTTTTTGTGTAATTCAAAAAAAAAATAATCCCAGACGTTTTTGTCGGTTATAAAGTATTACCAGACCTCTCCATAAATATTTTTTTAGTTCCCAAAAAATAAACTTTTGGCAATCTCAAATTTTAATCATGTGTTTATTGAATAATTTTGCTTTTAGCCAAACATATTCGAATTTGGGCTCGTTTTGTTAGTTATGATGAGACCTTGCCTTAGAACTACAATTAATAGAATCAGGCGTTACTTTGCGGAAATCCATTATAATGGGGTAACAACCCCATAAACTAATTTGCTTAATTCCGCGTACAGAAAAAAATTGATGTGTCCTGCCCCTTAAAATGGGTTTAAACTAAATATTAACTATATACATGGATATTTACATGTCCATATATGCGCAAACATACACGCTAAATCCTAAAACAAGAATTTAATCTTAAAATCTTCAAAAAAATATTTCCAAGTAACCAATCACAGCGCGAGGAGCTTAGGCCTCCATCCGCTGTCGGCATGCTTCGATAAGCTATCTTTGTCGCACTTACGCATAAAGCTTTTTTGTCGTATTAGTTGGTAAACTTTATTCATGTCTGGGAATTATTTAAAATCGCTAAATTCGTCTGGCGATTTGCAGGTGTTATTTAAAATTACTCAATAAACACGTGATTAAAATTATATTTTTAAAAGCCAAAAGTATATTTTTTGGGAACAAAAAAAATATTTTTGGAGAGGTCTGGTAATACTTTATAACCGACAAAAACGTCTGGTATTATTTTTTTTGAATTATATAAAAACTAAATTAAAAGATAAAAAAGAAATTAAGTTGCCAAAAGAACTTTGTTTTGGATTTTTTTTTTTGTAAATGTTTTATACCGCGCAGTAACAAAATAACCGCAAACGCTCAGCCAGGCTCGCAGGACTGGATTCGCCAATTGACGAAATTATATTTTTTCACAATTTCAACTTGCCCAAAGGACCTTCCCAAAATTCGTCGCCAGCTCTCAGTCTATGGCATTGAGACATCCAAATACATTTCAACGCTATTGCGCAATCTCATTGAAAGCTTAAATTCACCAAACGATTTCAATGCAATGGTAGTAATATTAAACATTGGTCAATGCGGTGAAGACGTGTAGATGAACATGAAGCTTCAATGATGACTAATTCCGCGCACCTGTGTTTCGTATGGTGAGTGTAGAGAACCGGAGACCCTTTTTACTGGAAAAGAGGCATTCCATACCATTTTAATTCGCAAACGAAGATAGATGTATATGTCTATGGGCCACAGAAACCACTTACTATCAGGTGGAATGTGTGCTCGTTTGTCACCCTAATTCTATAAAAAAATTATGCAACTCATTTATTAAATAGTAGCAGTATATCGAAATTCCCTCACGTACGAGTTGGCGTGACATCTCATTGCGCTGTGAACATTGAACGTCATTTAAATGATTTACGTGTATATTGGTAAAGCCATTCAATGTGCAATGTTCAATGTTTTTCAATGGAATTGTTTCAGTTTGTTTGATCCGTGTAATATCGGCTTAAAGTTGTAAACGCATTTGCTGTTCATGAGGTCCCGACTTCGAAGTCCAGAGTCTGATCTAAATCAAGAAGTTCTCAGTGTGGACTTAGGAAATTGATGTGCTACCCCCATACTTCGGTCTCTAAAAGTGCTCGTAAAGCCGTCGGTCCTGCGCCTGATCTCTCTTCGGTCGTGTCGAATTACAATGCCATCGAACTATAAGAGTGAAGGAATAAAAAGTACACCTGTGCTTGCGCATACACTTGGACATTCTAATCAAGTCCTGAGCAGATGGTTAGTCTACGTTGAGGCTGGCCGCCGTCACCTAATTCGGTCTGAATATCCTTCACACCGAATTTAGGTCACGGTGGTCTTTATTATTATTCTTTTATATACATAAAAAAATAAAATATTGAATGAAACTACTTTTACGGATTTTACGGGTTGCTTTTCAGCAACCGTGGTCACGGGGGACTGAGGTGATTGACGTCCCGATGTCAGAGTTAACCCGGAGTACCTTCAGCTTTTTTAATTAATAATTTTAGTCCGATCTACGCAGAATGAACTAACTGTGTCTTGAAGTCTTGCAGTGGTATGCTCGGGTTTAGTTTTAATTTTATGAATTACAGGATCCCAAGCAGGTGGTAGTACCCAGCCTCCCTCTCTATTGAAATTAGGATGTTTTTTTTTAATTTCCATAGCCTCACGTATCATCCTTGGCAGGAATCGATGTTCTTACGCGAGGACTTGTGGTTTATCAAATCTAATGTAATGGCGGGGGCCGTCTAGGATATGATCACAAACTGCAGACTTCCCGGAACGTTGGTGGTTCACGATGGCTATGTGTTCTTTTACGCGGGTTTTTATTGATCGTTTTGTTTGCTCTATATCTTCTATCTTCTATATCTTGTAGAGGAATATTGCACTTGATGGATGGTAAGAACTGACTAATCTTCTTCGGTGGCTTGAAAAATGTTCTAATAGAAGCTCGCTTCAAGATATAACAAACACCAGGTTGGCTGTAACAGACCGCCTGGCCTGTGACCTGGCCGCCGAGCTTCAGCACGTCAAGCAGGTTCTGCACGACAACAAGCTTCGGGTTCCGCGCCTACGTCACAGTGACCGAGTGAAACCGGCCACAGTCGAGCGTGTGCCTGCTGTACTACCATATGTCAGAGGTGTCACAGACAAGATTTGCTACATCTTGAAGCGGGACGTCGGGAATATAAAATAAGTAATTAAACTCGATAAAATCCGTAAAAGTAGTTTCATTCAATGTGTAGTGTCCGCGTAAATATAAGAAATCATTATAAAATAAAATATACTTTTTAAATAAAATAAAATATAAAATAAAATAAATGAATATACATATTTATTTATATTTATTTATTTTATTTTATAATTATTATAATAATAATATAAATATTTATTTAATAAAATAGTTAATATGTATAAAAACAAATAATTAGAGGTAAAATAATAAATGGTTAGTAAAGAAAATACTGTTATTCATAAATATTAAAATAATTAATAAAACATATATAAATTAGAAACTCCTATAGATACATATGGATATTACATACTGTATTCATGTATTTTTTTATATATTTTATTTACGTAATTTTATGATAAAGATTATGGTTTAAGATTATAGTTATAATATGTACGTGTTTCTGGTGATTAGTATTGATTTTTATTTTGAACGATCAAAAATCATATTGTCGAGCTATATTAGAATATTGTCCAGGGATTTTGGTTTCGCAATCTGGCAACCCCATCCACCACCCAAAGATCTTTCAAAACCA
This sequence comes from Parnassius mnemosyne, assembly GCA_963668995.1. Lineage (NCBI taxonomy): Eukaryota > Metazoa > Arthropoda > Insecta > Lepidoptera > Papilionidae > Parnassius > Parnassius mnemosyne. Next base: position 72,161,290 of record CAVLGL010000001.1, read on the forward strand.
CGCACGCGCCTCGCGGTCAACCAGCAGTGCCAGACAACCGCACCCGCACGGAGTACTCATAGATAATACACTATATACCAGGGAGTACTTTTCATATACTGAAACGCACCCGCGAGTTATACGTCAACAAGGCCTAATTTATAATGAAAATTTCTTATTTCGTAGAAATTTTCAGAATTAATATAAAAAGTAGTTTTTCATTCGACATATAAAAGTTATTTGTCAAATAAGTTACAACCTGGCTGAATATAAAAGTGTAACAATTGGACTATTTTGTATGTACAACTGCAGTTTTTAATTGAATGGTATTTTATTCTATGAATAATTTTTATCTGAGGATTTAAAAATCGGCCATTACAAAGCGTCATCAAGCAACTTTTCTTTTAATTGCATAATGCATAAATAAACATAACTAAGGGTGCGTACAGATTAAGTAACATGCTGTCTAACTTTTGTTTTATAACACGTCCACATTATGTTACATTGTTTTTCAACATTGCAACATATAACTAATCTGTACACATTGGAATAACAATGCATTATAACAATGTTATATGACATTATCAATGTCATATAACATTCTGTAGTGCTATGCACAATGTCGACACAAGAGGACGTTTTGCTAGCTGCTGCAACAACTCTTGTACTTTTAAATAACAAAAGGAAAAACATAGATACTACTAACATTTGTGTCACGTTATATAACACGTTTTATTACATTCAGTCTCCACATTACTGAAACATGTTATATAACCAGGCTTTATAACATGTTATGTTATATAATATGTACGCACCGTTACATGCGAGTAATAAATTATGCTCGCAATACATCCACGACTTTTTCTGCCACCAGGGCGGCATGGCGTCACTTAGAGGTGAGGTGAAATATTCGACAGATTTCATAACGGGAAAGTTAATTTGTTAAAAAAGTGTAAAATGTGTATGATTCGTTCTAAAATATTATTTATATTTTATATTAATTAGATTTGGATATGGAATTGGATAATTTTTTTTTATTTTTATGATTACCCATTGCGTTCCCACGAATAGCGAGGGAAAGGTTTGTCCCCCCCAGCAGAGCCCCGCATGCCAGGGTAAGGCTAGCCTAATTCTGGGGTCGCCCGGTCCCAGGGCAGTGTGGCACGCTAACGACTAGGCTCGCCCCTAGCCATGCATCCATCCGCGCGGCAGACGTTGGATTGGCGGAGGGTAGGAATAGGAAAAGGGGAAGGATAGGTGGTGTGAAAAGGAAGAGTAAGGTAAGTTAGGGTAGGAAATAGGAAATGTAGGATATTACCGTCCAGGAGGGCACGGGATAGGACAGTAATAGCTAGGGAAGCCGGGGTCGCATAGCCGTATACCATACCACAACTACCGGACAGGTAAATTGGGATGAGTATCCCTCGACAGGAAGTGCAGGTACAGCATCTGCCACCTTCCACGGAAACTAATATAAATGTTGATGAAAATGAGATAAGCATGGATGAAATAGTGAAAGCGTTGAAAAGTATGAGATTAGGAAAGGCTGCAGGGTATGACAGGATTACCGTCGAGATGCTGAGGGCTGGACAGGGCCTGGTGGCTAGTCAGCTGTACCGCCTTTTCAATCTGTGCTGGCGAAATGGGCAAGTACCGGGAGACTGGTGCAAAGCCGTAATCGTGCCATTGTATAAGGGAAAAGGGTCACGGCAGGACTGCATAAATTACCGCGGTATAAGCCTTCTTAGCGTCGTCGGTAAATTGTATGCGAAAGTGTTGATTGAAAGGATTGTGAATGAAACAGACAAGAAAGTATGGGATGCACAAGCGGGATTTAGAAAGGGAATGGGATGTACGGATCAGGTCTTTTCCTTGCGGTGCATAGCCGAAAAGTATTTGGCTAAAAACAAGAAAGTCTACTGCGCGTTCGTAGATCTAGAAAAGGCCTATGATAGAGTGGTGAGGAATGAATTGTGGTCAGCACTGTCCGTGAACGGTGTGAGCAGTATCCTCATACGAGCAATGCAATCTCTTTATAGGGATTCTAGTGCTTGTGTAAGGATAAACGGGGCATACACTGAATGGTTTAATATCGAAAAAGGTGTTAGACAGGGATGTGTAGCGTCACCGTGGCTGTTTAATCTGTTCATGGACAATTGTTTGACAGATTTAAAAGAGAATGAAAGTGGGTTGAGAATGAATGAGTTACTCGTCAAATGTTTTCTCTATGCTGATGACCAAGTATTACTTGCGTCTTCGGCCGAGGAGTTGCAGGAGATGGTAACTGCTATGAGTGGAGCTTTTGTTAGAAAGGGAATGAAGATGAATGTAAGGAAGACGAAAGTGATGGTGTTTGAAAAAGATGAGGCAGTGACAGACTGCAACATTGTGATTGAAGATGAACAAATTGAACAGGTGAAAGAGTTTGTGTATCTGGGTTCAAAGTTTACAAGAGATGGAAAGTGTGAGAGTGATATCGAAAGAAGAGTGAATGCAGGAAACATGGTGAATGGAGCTTTGCACTCCTTTATGAGCAGTCGGAAGGTGTCTAACAAGGCTCGTTTGGCTGTGCATGAGGGGGTGTTGGTTCCGACACTCATGTACGGAAGTGAAACTTGGGTATGGTAGAAGAAACATGAAAGCAGAATAAATGCAGTTGAGATGAGAGCATTAAGAAGTATGATAGGAGTTAAACTGAGTGACAGGCTAAGAAATAGTGAGATAAGGAAACGTTGTGGTCTGAAAGAAGATGTAGTGACAAAAATTGAGAAAGGTATGCTGAGATGGTTTGGCCATGTCGAGAGAATGAATGAAGAACGATTGACGAAAAAAGTGTATAAGGCGAGTGTGAATGAAAGTGTTGGAAGGGGTAGACCTAGGCGGATATTTCTAGACCAATTCAGGGACGTCTTGAAAAAAGGCCAGGTCAAGAGCACCCTAAACCGTAGAGCATGTATGAAGGGAATAATGAAAGTGGACGAAGCAAAACAAGTATGTAAGGATCGTAGCAAGTGGAAAGAACTGGTCTCTGCCTACCCCTACGGGAAAGAGGCGTGATTATATATGTAGAAATGGATAAACGAAACTACGGATATAACTTTAAATAGAATAATCTAAGAAAGTTTAAAATATGTAAACAATAATAATAATAATTTATTTTATTTTCTCAAAGAAAACAATGAGGCATTATTTTGCGTGTATATTCACACAAGAAACCATAGAACGTATATTTATAATGCAACTTTTCAATGATGATGACACCGCATGACCATTTGCGTGACAAATAAGCCCACCTCAGTGCCATCTAGCGACATCTGGTGAGATTAAGATTATTAGCACTAATTAATGTCCCAGTTGACCTACTTCAGTATGGAGTATTACCACATGAGTAAAGAAAGTATTACCCTGTACGAGCGTGCCTAGATTCAGATCCAAGGTCAGTACAGTCGATTACAGTTTCCGGTAAACTAATTAACGACTCTAATTCGTTGCGGTTTATTTTATAATGATGTCCAATGTAGCGTGGTTTGGCTAAGTACCAGAAATTCAGTTACTGTTGGAGGGAATTATCTTAATTACCTATTTATTATTATTGTATGAACCACCTTAAAGGGAATCTTAATTGATCTAAATTACTTATTAACTATGTGTATTAAAACGTGAAGGGAAAAGTCTGTACCCCTGTTTAAACATATTTCTCGCATAAATGTTTATTTTTCAATAGTGTGTGTGTGTGTGTGTGTGTGTGTGTGTGTGTGTGTGTGTGTATGTGTGTTTTTATAGAATAAGGGTGACAAACGAGCACAGAGTCCACTCGATGGTAAGTGGATGCTGTGGTCCATAGCCATCTACATCTATCCTCGAATCAAAATGCGTTGTCACCCCTAAAGACTAGCATGGAATACCTCGTATCCAGTAAAAAGGGTCTCCTGTTCTCTACACTCACCATACCAAACACAGCAGTATGCTCCTATTTCACGCTGGTATTCCGTGAGAGCGTGGCACTTCCTCGGTCGGGCCGACCCATTCGTGCTACAACTATGATATAACTGCAGTATTGCTCTACCACGTATAAATGTGGAGGGTACGAGTAATATTTCGAGTCAAAAAAGCGTCTGATTTATATTTTGTATATAAGATATCTGTGATTAATATATTAATTTACATGAATGAAATATACTTTATTGTACACCGACAAATAAGAGAAGGACAAAATACAAATTAAAAAAAAGTACAATTGGCGCCTTTATCGCTTATAAGCAATCTCAACATTGCAGAGGATTTATAATGATCTGTTGGGTAAGGGTGTACGCAAGTTATTTGAAAATACACACAACATACATATAATTATAATTTCAATAAATACATACATATATATTATAATTTTATACGTGGTAGAGCCATGCTGCAGCTATATGAGTAGTATAGTGGTAGCACGAATAGGTCGGCTCGACCGGGGAGGACCACGCTCTCACAGAGGACCAGCGTGGAATAGCAGGTTAACGCTGCTGTGTTTCGTATGGTGAGTATAGATAACCGAAGTCCCTTTTTACTGGCAAAGAGGCATTCCATCTTAGTACCCACGGGTGACAACGCATCTGCATCTTGAGTCTTTATTGAGTATAGATGTAGATGTCTATGGGTCACAGTAACCACTTACCATCAGGTGGACTGTGTGCTCGTTTGTCTATCTATCCCTATCCTATAAAAAAAAATTAATAAATAGATTTGTAATACAAAAATATGGAAATACATATTATGTACAAGAACATAAAGCAGTAAACAAGTGGGTGAAATAAAAGCCATAACGCAAGGAAAAATAAGTAGCAATTTTAATAAGCGACGTGAGTTCAAAGAGACTTAAAGGTATGACTATTTAAGGAGGAAAGAACGTTTATGTTAGAGATATGCCAACCCCCTCGTTTACTACCTAGAATAGAATAGAATAGAAGCCTAAGAGGCTCACATCTGAGAATTTGTTTAAAAACTCACTAAACAACCTAGCGCCAACTGATCCGGATTTCGACAGTATAGTCTGAGTCGGGCCCATGTCATAGTGGTTTTATTTTAGTTTTCTCATCAGCGAATCTCATTTACATTTATATTTGACACACGCCTTCAACGAATTTTGGACGTCCTCTAAAATTCCACATTCTTCGCAATCAGAAGAGTCAGCTCAGTTATCTTTATTAAGAACCCAATGTTACTTGATGGATAGTGTCCTGAACGAAGTCTTAAAGCTAACTTTATATAATTTAGGTATGATTAGAGATACAATACGTCAGGATTTGTCTTGACACGTTACGATTTTTGAGCTCTTGCCAGCATTTTGGTTGGATTTTGGAAATGGCAGAAGTTTTCGATTTTTAAATAAAATCACACACATACACATTAAGTGTAATTTGTTACGTATACTGATCATTAGAGTGTACAAAACCCTTCTGTAGTAACTTGTGATAAAAATAAATTTTTAGAAATTCTGGAAACTACATTTTTAAATTTCGGGAGCAATTTTAAATTTAGAGCAAGACGAGTGGCCGATCTAATCGAACAAGTACGTGTTACCAATAAATCAACATCTTCTTTGACCCTTTATCCTATATTTCCTTGAATCAAATGCAAATTGTTTTATGTAAATTTGAATTTCATTACGTTCGTCCAAATTGCCAGAATAGTTATCGATACGCCTTTGTTCTCAGAGGCGAATCAAACCCGATTCTGTAGCTCAGTTTTACAATCTGTAAAAATGATGCATTTCTTCAAACAACAACTACATACGATATCGCATTTGAAATTACAATCGATTCTATTGACATGATAAATACATAGGGTCAGTCAAGGCTCCATCCTAGCAATCTCGAAAACCAGAGTAAATTAGCAGCTTAATGCTGCTTGTTTCGTATAGAACCGGATACCCTTTTTACTAGAAACGCATTCCGTCTCAGTCTTCAGGGGTGATAGTGCATCTGCATTTTGATATTTAATTGAGGATAGATGTAGGTCTATAGGTCACAGCATCCAGTTACCATCAGGTGGACTGTGTGCTCGTTCGTTACGATTATTCTATAAAAAATCTCTGAGCCATCAGCGAATATCATAAGCCGAATTTGAGAATATTAAAATCGTATGTTCTTTTAGCTTGTTTAACAGCATTGTTAGACAAGTTCGCAAAGAAAAGGACGCATTGGCAGTGTGCATATTTACATTTCACACGAGCCATACCACAATATTTATTACATATAGATAACTAATAAATTTTATTTTTATTAACTTAGTAATTATAAGTTATAAAATTGGTACTAAATGTCGAGCGATTACTTGCAAGTCGACTAATGTGGCTCCGACAGAATACCAGCGCTGCGGTAACTCTGTTACTGTAGCATTATGGTGAATCGTTGGCGTTTTTGTTGCTACACTCCATTTTTCTTCAAATATTTAGTTAATTATTTGTTTTTGTTTGTAAAATGGATGTTCTGCAAGTTGCAGTAATAAATAAATATGCTCTTTTTTCTTTCTTCCATTTCGAGCCACTTTCGGACCCGAGCATAGCTCACTGCTAACGGCAATACTTAATTAATAGCGGGACAACGGACAATCGTGCATAGACTCCTCGCAGTTGATTTAGGACACTATTGGGAACGATTTATGCGTGATATCGCGCCAAACTGCATTATAGATACGGCAACATGATTTTCTTTGGAATAGGCTTACATTCTAAAATCATGCTTAGGAAAACTGAAATTATTGGAAATTATCGAGAAAATAATATTTTCGACTGAGCTAGGTTAACACAATTAATAATATTTTGGTACCTATGTGTGTACTGGTTATTTTCTTTCTGTTATACCGTTTACAAAAGAAAAAAAAAAAGAAAAGTGAAGGCCAGTGTCAGTTAAAGCCGATAAAGAAAATGGAGGCTCTACACGAGATTTCCGTGCCATAATTCTTTACAACTATAACGAGGATTATCCCAGGAACAATGTTTTGATAAGCTTGTTTTCATTTACAATAGTGAAAGCTCTAGGGAAAATATTATAACACTCGTATTGTGAATTTTGACATGGTTGTCTTATCGTATCTTTTAAGGTTCGGATAAAAAAATGTTGGCGAAAGCAAAAGTGCATTGCATTGTAATGGACTCTCCATTCGAAAAGAAAAAAAAATAGATATTTCCTAGTTTTTCTTAAAAGTTTTTATTAAAATATTAAGTACCTAATTAATCGATATTTGTCATATCCTCCTAGAAGCCATACCACTAGAAAGTTTGGCGCTGCTCCTCACATACTCGAATAATGGTAGTCTCTTACAAGAATCTCGGGCAAATGGCGGGAGGTCTGAGGGACCTAAATGATCTGTAAAAAACCTCGAGCAGAATAATACTTGGGTTGGCTGGCTATAAACGTCCATTACTTGATTATAATTATGTTTTCAGCTTAGAAGGCTTGCCGGGGTTAAACTTTAACCTTTTACACTGTTTTCAGATGTCGGAAATGCGTTTTGAATTAATTACGATAAAATAAATATCACAAAAAATTGCGTATAACGAAACGCAAATATGTCAAATTGGTCTAGTATTATGAAGTAGACGTCCGGTACTTGATTTTAAGTATGTTTTCAGTTTAGTAGGCTTGTCAGGGTTAAGCTTGAACCTTTTACACTTTTTGGTTGTTGGAAATGCGTTTTGATGTAATTAGGTATAAAAATAAATTTCACTAAAAATTTCTTATAACGAAATTCAAGTATGTATGTCAATTTGGTCTAGTATTATGAAGTAGACGTCGAGTACTTGATTTTAATTATATTTTCAGCTTAGGAGGTTTGCCGGGGTTAAACTTTAACCTTTTACACTGATTTTAGACGTCGGAAATGCGTTTTGAATTAATTACGATAAAATAAATATCACAAAAAATTGCGTATAACGAAACGCAAATATATTATGTCAATTTGGTCTAGTATTATGAAGTAGACATCCGGTACTTTATTTTAAGTACGTTTTCAGTTTAGTAGGCTTGTCAGGCTTAAGCTTGAACCTTTTACACTTTTTGGTTGTCGGAAATGCGTTTTGATGTAATTAGGTATAAAAATAAATTATACTAAAAATTTCTTATAATGAAATTCAAATATGTATGTCAATTTGGTCTAGTATTATAAAGTAGACGTCGAGTACTTGATTTTAATTATGTTTTCAATTTAGGAGATTTTTCAGGGTTAAGCTTGAACCTTTTAAATTGTTTTTGAATTTCGGAAATGATTTTTGAATTAATTAAGATAAAAATAAATTTCACTAACTAAGAATTGCATATAAAGAAACGGTTCACCCATAAAAAAGTTAATTACTCGGTCCCAGACAATCTATTTGTAGCTGAAAATGGTACTCATACACAGTGAATTGAGTCGCAGTGGAGAGCAGTCAAGAGGTTTCAGAAAACGAAATTTTAACAATTCACATTATATTGTTCAATTTACCACTATCATAGCAGACTTTAGGGCAACCTGACTTTATAGATAAGATAGATCGAATCTGTACTGAAACCGAATCAGAACGCCCCGACTTCTTGTAGTCTTGTTGCCCTACCCCTAGAGTGTTTTTGTAAAGCCGTAGGCGCGCAGGGAGCCCCCACTCGCTGTATCGAATTGCAGACACCTGTGTGAGCCGTAGCGGCTGAGGCTGGTAGCTGAAGGCGACCTTTAAGCCGAAGATGCGGAGATGAGCGTGGTTACCTGTGATTTCCTACGCAAGGGCGAAGAGGCTTCACTTTCCGCAGCGCCGAAGCCGTTGCAAAAGTAACTTTGAGTCAATATTCCTGTGTAAAAAAGTGAGGGTATGATTTTACAAAAAAAAAAATATTACTCTATAGCGAGACATGTGCACCTTTTTAACATGTACCACCTTTATATTCCATGTTCTTACGCAAATAAAAATTCTGATTCTGATTCATTAAAATTTTGAATTTCTTACAATACGTCTCATACACTTGGCTTCTTCTAATAAAATCCAAAATCCAAAACAGCTTAACCAAAGCAAAGTTTAGCGTGTCTCTTTTAAATTTTTCTGCGCCATAATATGAGACTATCTGAAAAATTTAAAGTAATCCGTGTCTTGTTTATGTTACGTTATGTTCGTATGTCTGTATTCTACTCCCACGCAAGTATTTCATTTTTTAACTTTCTCCTCGTATATCTTTAATTTCTGATCCGATTGGTGTCATATGTTGCTCAAAAACTATTAATGACATAATTAACTTGTTGCCTTCACAAATATCCTCTCTAAAATATCTTCCCGAAAAATAGCATCGAGTTTCGCCACTTTATTAAATAAATTTCGTGCCTCTTTTCGAAAATTGACTTTCTCTTTCTTATTTCCACTAAAACTCATGAAATTTTTACAATATCATCATAATTATTTTTGAAGCTTTGGCAGCTATTGTCTTCAGTTGTTGCTGGAGGCCATATAAGCTCATACATAGATCCACCCCTGATGCCAGCGTAAAATGGCAGTTAAAACTGTTAAACGCCGGTATTCTGAGAGTGTGGTCACACCTAGGCCTAGCCGACCCATTCCTGCTGCAGCCCTAATGTTTTATTTATTTATACAGTTATCTGCAGGGTGGCTCAACCAAGTCGGTTTACATGGCCCCACGAATATACTACACAATCTATGGAGCTAGTATTACTAGCTTGTGTTTGTTCTTGAACAGAGATGGTAACCATACCAATTTCTTACGTACCATTTTTTTGGGGCTGTAGCAACCTACAAACTAAATATATGGTACGCAAAAAAATCCGCTCTGATCCTACTTAGAGTGAGAGTTTTGAAAGATATGATAGCAATCTTATTTTTATTTATTCATTTAATGATTAATACACGTACATCTCACCCAGATTCTATGCTGTATCTAAAGCCAAAGTTTATAAAAATCCCTACGTTACTAAAGTAAGCCCAATTGCTGAGAATATAAGTATTAATTTTAATCTATGATTGAGCGTGAGCTCACTGAGGTGACGCCAAAGGACTTTAATTACCCAATAATTTCAAATAATAAAAAATATATAGTAATATCATAGTAGTGTACCGTATAAAATGTTTTGGTGACGTTAATAAAAATCACATTTTAAAAAATACAATGCATTTTTAAGATGGCAATAACGCCGCAATCGGAACGGTATCATCAAATGTCACAATAGTTCCCACATTTGCCACAAAGCGCTGGCGTCATAAATGTAGTGTAGTGAATGTTCCAAATATCGATAATTTTATAGTATTACTAGCATTTTGACGCGGCTTAGCTTGCGAGAACTTTGTTAACATCATTACATCAGCCAAAATTCAGGTTCACCAAGTTGTCAGTCAGTGTTTCTGATTTTCTGTCATAAATGTTCTTCTTAGAGACCAGATAATCATAAGTTCATAGGTATATGCCGTAAATTTTTACCAACCTATCAGATCCTCGCTTAGCTATAATATAATATATTTTGTAAATATGATTTCAATCGGTCAAGTTGAAAGTTACACTATCACTAATATACAAACCTTTGATTAAATCAATCCATCTGTTTTCAACAGTTGTAGAGCCACGTGGCAGAATTGCTGTCGCACGGATGGGCCGGCTCGAACCGGGATGGTACCACGACCTCACAGAATACCAGCGTGGTTTACCTCTGCGTTTGGTTTTGTGAGTGCAGGCGGCTGGAGGCCCTTTTTACTGGAAATGAGGCATTCCATCTTAGTCCTCACGGGTGACAACGCATCTGCATTTTGATGCGCAAACGAGGATAGATGTAGATGTCTATGGGCCGCAGCAACCACTTACCATCAGGTGGAATGTGTGCTCGTTTGTCACCCTTATCCTATAAAAAAAATCTGTTACAGTCGTAAGACGACTGCCGAAAATAGGATTTTAACCCAGTTGCCACACTTGACAGGTGAGCTGACAACTGCAGTTTTCTTTATTACCTTTGAGTTTTTTTTTATAGGAGAGGGGGCAAACGAGCATGCGGCTCACCTGATGGTAAGTGACTACCGCCGCCCATGAACAACTGCAACACCAAGGGAATCGCAGATGCGTTGCCGGCCTTTTAAAAAGGAGTACGCTCTTTTCTTGAAGGTCCCTAAGTCGTATCGGTCCGGAAAAATCGCTGATGGTAATCGATTCCACAAGGAGGTCGTGCGAGGAAGAAAACATCTTCTAAATCGCACAGTGGTGGACCGCCAATCATCCAGATGGTGTGGATGGTATCGGGAGTTCTGCCGCGATGTGCGTTCGTGAAATTTGGCGGCTGGGATTAATCCGAACAATTCCTCAGAGCACTCCCCCATGGTAGATGCGAAAGAAAATGCAAAGGGATGCAACATCTCTTCGCAGTGCCAATGAATCGAGCCGATCGGAAAGGGCTCGGTCGTCGACAATTCGAGCCGCTCTGCGTTGGATGCGGTCAAGTGGAAGGAGCTGGCACTGGGGAGCCCCTGCCCAGAGATGGGAACAGTATTCCATGTGAGGTCGAACTTGCGCCTTGTAAAGTAGCAGGCGGTGTGCCGGCATGAAATACTGTCCCGCTCTGCTGAGCACGCCAAGCTTTTTAGAGGCCAATTTGGCCTTCCCTTCCAAGTGATCACGAAACTGCACGTCACTCGATATGTCGACTCCGAGGATACCGATACTGGCTGAGGCAAGAAGGGGAGTGCCTTGAAACTGAGGAGATACGATAAAGGGGTTCTTTTTAGCGGTAAACGCGCAAACTTGTGTCTTCTGAGGATTAAATTGGACTAGATTTAGTCGCCCCCAATCCGAGACTTTGTTCAGCAAAGACTCGACTTCAGACACAAGTTTGTTCCGGTACTCAGCGACGTTTTCCCGAGAAATATTGGCACGGCCGGTGTATAGAGCATCACCAGTGCTGTCATCCGCATAGCAATGAATGTTACCAGTTAGCAACATATCATTGATATGCAGAAGAAACAGCGTTGGTGATAGCACACAGCCTTGTGGAACACCAGCGTTAATAGGCTTGTAGTCAGAGCATGCACCGTCTACAACGACCTTGATGCTCCGATCTACAAGAAAGCTGGTGATCCAATTGCACAATTTCTCGGGAAGCCCATAGGAAGGGAGCTTTGAAAGAAGCGCTTTGTGCCAAACCCGATCGAAGGCCTTCGCAATGTCCAGACTAACGGCCAACGCCTCCCCCTTGGACTCTACTGCCTCCGCCCATCTATGGGTCAGGTAGACCAGAAGATCACCAGCTGATCGACCCCGACGAAAACCGTATTGGCGGTCATTAATCAGCTGGTGATCCTCAAGGTACCGGATGAGCTGGCAGTTAATAATGGATTCCATTATTTTGGAGAACAAGGAGGTGATCGCGATAGGCCTATAGTTGGATGGGTCTGAGCGGTCGCCTTTTTTAGGGATCGGGTGGACAAAAGCTGTCTTCCATGAATTCGGGACTACGCCTTGGGTGTAGGAGTACCGGAAAAGACGCGTTAGGACCGGTGCCAACTCCGGAACACACGTCCTCAGCACAATTGGGGGGATTCCGTCAGGCCCACTCGACTTCTGGATGTCCAGGGAGAGCAGTGCTTTGCGAACCGAGCGCTGTGAGAACAGCACATCCGGCATGGAGCACTCACACCGCGGGATGGTCGGCGGTGTTTTCCCCCCGTCATCAAGAGTCGAGTTAGACGCAAAAAGGGAGCCTAAAAGGTCGGCTTTGTCTTTTGCGTCATGGGCCAGTGAGTCATCCTCCCTGTGCAGAGATGGTAGTGATGGCTTACAGAAATTCCCTTGGACAGCCTTGGCGAGAGACCAGAATGCACGGGTTCCCGAAGGAAGGCGAACTAGTTTCTCGCCAATTCTGCCTATGTGCTCTGACTTTGCCTTGGCAATAACTCTTTTGAAGGACCTGGAGGCGAAGTTATACTTCTTTTTAAGTGTGCTGGTATTTACATCCCGAGTCGCCGAAGCCGCAGCCCAGGCTTGATAACACTCCTGCTTACTGCGTAATGCAGTCTTACAGGAGCGACAAAACCAAGGCTGAGATCTGCCTCCGATGGGTACCACAGATGATGGAATAAATAGTTCCATTCCCTGTAGCACCACATCAGTGACAGAGTCAGCAACAGCGCTGGGATCATCCGGCGAGAAGCAAACCCGCCCCCATGGGTAGGATGCAAAGAAGGACCGCATTCCGTCCCAATCCGCCGACCTGTAATGCCAAACACGGCGGCAACCTGCAGAACGCAACCGCGAAGGGAGCGTGAGTGGCACCACACTCCGGATCAGACAATGGTCCGAAGAGCCGAGAGGCACAAAGGAATGCTCCAATTTGTACCCCGGGTAGGAGAGATACGAAATATCAGCCGGAGAGGAAACCTGCGTCTCGGTCAGAAAGAGCAAGGCCGGCTTCGCCGTCTCGAGATGGTAGTGGACGGCGTTTAGGTTAGAGTGAAGTCCCCTGATGTTGCAGAAATTCACGGATAGCGTGGCAGGGGTCGCCTTGGTGTTCTTGCTCAGTTTGCCCCTAGCAGTAATGCTTTTGAGCGGAATTTTGCCCCCCCCAGAATACGCGGGGCAGCCTGAGCACCCACGCTCAGGATCGGAATAACATGGTCGTGGATGCTCAGCGAGGGATTCTCCAGGGGTGCTGGTACCCTCCTGAGGTAGTTCTTCGTGTAATTCCGCTACCATGTTGATGGGGGGGGGGGGGATTGGGCCTCCGGCCACCTGCACTCACCAGACGAAACGCAGAAGCAAAGCTTCTACTTCACGCCGGTATTCTGTGAGTTGTTATCTGAATGATGCTGCTGACCATCTCCTGTTTTAGTTTTTCTTTGTTGTCTCTTACGACACCCATTGGACGATATGGAGTAGTAATATGCTTACACTACCACTACACGGCCAACATCACAATGATTATTATATATATAAAAATATAAATATATTTAAAATTATATATATAAAAATAAATATATAAAATTTATTCAAATAATAGTATTATATTAGTATTAGGATAAATTTTATCTCTATATTATTATTGGAACTATATATTATGACTGTTGATATACGAAAAATCCACTTGTTATTGTCATTTTTTAATTGACATGAATTTTTTTTCGTAGTTTCTATTAAAGAGGAAGATAAATATCACTTTATATTTAGTCTATCAAGTGTATAAAATACATGTAATGCTAATTAATAATACTTACTTTTAGAAAAATTTAAAATATTTATCTACTTAAAATACGAAATAATTTTTTTATAGGATTAGGGTGACAAATGAGCACACAGTCCACCTGATGGTAAGTGGTTATTGTGACCCATAGACATCATTTATTCTCAATAAATAATCAAAATGCAGATGCGTTGTCACCCGTGAGGACTAAGATGCAAAGCCTCTTTTCCAGTAAAAAGGGTCTCCGGTTCTCTACACTCACCATACGGAACACAGCAGTGTTAAGCTGCTATTTTACGCTGGTATTCTGTGAGAGCGTGGTCCTTCCCCGGTCGAGCCGACCCATTCGTGCTACAACTATACTATTAGTATAGCTGCAGCATGGCTCTACCACGTAAATTTTTTTTATTGGGTTATAACTTATATAGCGTCACACCTGTAATCCCTGAGGGTGTAAGCAAATTCTAAAGAGCTACTTAAGCCATTCGAACCAGGTGAAGCCAAAAATATGATAATTTTAAAGAAGTAATAGATGACTAGCGAATTGCCTACACAACAGCACAATCAAATATCCCATTAATTACAACTATTTTAAACGAGACGCTAAGTAAAAGAGTTGGCACATTATTTTATGTCATCACTCCCATACTTCCATATCAACATGGAGTCAGTATCCCAGATCAACAAATATATATCAGTCTTGGTCCAAACCTTTAAAGAATATATCTAAATATTAAACTTACTACAAAATTAATATTTAAAATGTACTTATGAGAAAAAAAAAATATCATATTTTTGTATCGACATTACCATTTAACTAATGAATTCAATTGACATTTCGATAAAAACACCCGACATCCCTATGCTATGCTAAAGTTGTTTTGTGCTGGGCGGCTGAAAGAAGATCGATAGGTCCGGGAATTGTTTTTCGTGATGTCAACAAGAATTTTCACGCGAGTTATACTAATAAACCGTTTAGTTAACATGAATTTATAATTTCTCATAGGTGTTTATTTAAAGTAACACAGAAATATTTTGTAAATTTCGATTCTTTAAAACAATGATAAGATATTTTTATGATGATTTTTCGTATTATATCTTTGTAAAGCACAAAATGCAGTGATAATGGGTGTCAAATTTATTGTTTTTTATTAGTTTCTAAATAGTGCAGAGTGTTGTGTACTAGTGTACTGTGTATTTTCGTAGTGAAAAGTTCAGTTTTAGCCTTAAAATGGCTTTCAGAGATTATGTGAGTGGATTCTTCCGCAATCATAACATGACGGCGCCGTTTTCAAGATTCTACAGAGCCATGGTGCTCAAGATGAATCCACGTGATTACTGTAAGCATCCACAATCATGATCATACTTCGCCAATGCAATTTATTGTATTGAGGCTTTATTAATATAGATATATAAGTACTTAACTATTTTAACCTTTGCTTATTTGTCTAATTATAACCATGTCGGCAACGAAGAGCCGTGGTGTCTCTGGGACTATGTTATTTGCTGTAATATGAGAGAATCCTGGGTGCGTTACTAGATTGCACCAAAGTGCTGATTTACTATGTGAAGTTTACCAACATGCAATGGGGCAGCGCAACATACACTTTATTGCACTAACTCTCAGAAAATGAGGGACTTGTGACCAGCAGTGGGATGTAGATAGGCTGCTACTTTACTTTTCCTTTACAGGAATGATAGGATGCCTATGCTCAGCTACCTATAGATATGCACAAAAAATAAAATAATGTGTATATGTTGCCGTGAAGGCAAGTAAAATAAAGTGTCACAGCTCAATTTTCTAAACAAAAAACTTTAAGCAAATAAAAGATATTTTGATCATGTTTACAGTTGTAGAAGCTTAGATACCTTTACCTTCTCGTGTAAATATTAAAAATAAAAAGTAAATACAAAGAAATGTTAGGCACTTAGCGTTGTTTCCTCACATTTGGTCAAATTTAGAGATAGACAATACTGGTTTATATTTACTATGTTTTTATTACTAGAATCAATATAAAATGTAAACCTTACTAAATAAAGAATTAAAAAAAGTAAATTAGATTTATTCAGATACTGAGAAATTGTTTGATTGTCTGTTATTTTAGACTAACAATTTGCTTGGGCTTTGGCTGGATAAGATCTATTAATGTGGCGGTATTTATTTATACAATACATAATACATAAACACTTACGCCTGTCACCCAGAGGGGTAGGCAGAGACTATGGACTTCCATTTGGCAAGATCCTGACACACCTCTCTCGCTTCCTCCACATCCATATACCTACACATACACACACGTGGGTTAAAGGTACTCTTTAACCGACGAGTGTTTATATTTGAGAATAAAATCTAATATATAAAATTAAATGTTTGCTTGTTCATATTTTATGCACTACCATACCGTTCATACAGTTTGCACTAAAACTTTGTCAACTTATTGCTAGCTTTGCACGAAGGTTATAGGCATAGTACAATTAACTTACAGTAAGTGGCGTGCATATTGTACTGAAAAATTTATAAGAAAGTTATATGTCATTCAACTTCATTGAATGTATTTTCATTCTTAATATAAAGCATTCCAAAGTTAAAACAATATTTGCCCACAATTATTTCTTCTGTGGCAATAACACACCCGGTTCCAACTAGTAGAATATAAGGTAATCGAAGAGCATTTTTTTTAAAGAAACTTCAAGTTTTGCAGATAAAGTATCGCCTAAATCTCTCCTCGCATTGCTCTCTATCTGTTTGTAAAAATTCATCACAATCAGTTCTGTCATTTAATAGATTAGCCCAAACAGACAGATAGATGGACAGGCAAACATTTTAAAATAGTTCTTTATGTCTAAATAGAGCTAGCTATTTAAACTAGTTATTTCGATATTACTCATAGACACTTGAAATATTTTTTTTTTATTAAATAAGGGTGACAAACGAGCACTCAGTTCACCTGATGGTAAGTGGTTGCTATAGCCCATAGACATCCATATCTATTCCCGATGATTAATCAAAATGCAGATGTGTTGTCACCCGTGAGGACTAAAATGGAATGCCTTGTATTACAGAAAAACTGTTCACCCACCATACGAAACACAGCAGCATTAAGTTGCTATTTTACGCTGGTATTCTGTGAGAGTGTGGTCTTTCCCCAGTCGAGCCTACCTATTTGTGCTACAACTATACCAGTAATATAGCAGCAGTATGGCTCTACCACATATAATTTATTTATATGTGTAGTTATACATGACTTTTAAGAGTAGAGTGTTTTTATCATTTTTTATAATCTGCCTCCTACAAGTGAATTTATTGAACTCAATTACTTTGTGTTGTGTGCATATTACATTTAATTATTACCATATCTACCTACAATAGCACTGTTAGCTAAGTTAAATTTTTACATTAACGCTGATAGAAAATGAGGGCACATTAAATGATAATATATTCAAATTTCACTTTATTTTATATAATTTTCAAATTTGTGTTATGTGTATATACTTATATATTTTATGTATGCTATTTAAGGCACACTAGCTCCACAAAGAATTCAAACAGCTTTATGATGTTGCGGGAGCGACCCTGGTATGCCATGTTTCTTAGCCCCGTAGTAGGCGACCACAGAAGACTCCACTAGGATGGGAGCTGCATTCTTATCAGCATCCATGCAGGTTTCTGTACGGAAGACTGTCTGTGACACAGCTGATGCTTATTAAAAGACCCATGCCCAGTTAAAGCACTTTACAATAAAGAATGAATTAATAAGTAAAAAATAAAAATTATTGAAATCTACATTAAGTACTGTGGCTATCAAGTAATTTCCACTTCTGAACATAGGTCTCCACCATTGATGCCTCATATTGATGATATTTGCTATAGTTGCAACACCATTCAGCTTGTATGACAAATTTTGACAGCAATTGTAAAGAAGTTGTCCTGCCACCCTTTGCCAATAGCATAATACATGACAATGTGTAACAAATTGTAATAGAATTGAAGATAATAAAATAATTATTAAGTGTTCAATATTGATTGAATAATAATAGGTATTAAACATAATTTATACTTTGACTATTGTTTGGAATCAACCTCGCTCTTGGAAAGCTGAGAACGTCATAACCATTTATTTTTATAGTTTCCTTAAGTGTTAACAGTTGTAGGAAATCAACTTGGCTAACCTGGTTACATATACTTTTGCTCTTATATGCAGTTATGAAACTTGAATGGATGTTGAACTAATAGATAAAACCCTCTCTCTTATCCTATATTATATTATACATTTTTTACCACAGACTAGAAGTGCGACTATGAGGTTTCCTATAAAAAGTATAAATCTATAAACACTCATGCCTGTCATCTAGGGGGGTAGGCAGAGACTATGGACTTCCATTTGGCACGATCCTGACACACCTCTCTCGTCTCTTTTACTCATTGGTTAAGGATACTCTTAATTTGACCAATCTTCAATATATCGCCAATTTGTTAGATATACTTTTATCGAGGGCATCCTTTGTCAATCATTTCTGCAGCATAAATTTGTTTTGTCACTCTTTCTACATGACCAAGCCGCTAAAGCATTCCTTTCTTAATCCAGGTCACAAAATTATCTTTCAAACCACACTTTCCTCTTATCACACAATTTCTCACCCTGTCATTCAGATTCCCTCCCTTTCCCTACGTGTTTGACTATCTTGACTCACTATGAGGTTTCCATCTTATTCTAAGGGGTAATTAAGTATCTAGTTATATTTGCTTGAACTAATAGATAAAACCCTCTCTCTTATCCTATATTATATTATACATTTTTTACCACAGACTAGAAGTGCGACTATGAGGTTTCCTATAAAAAGTATAAATCTATAAACACTCATGCCTGTCATCTAGGGGGGTAGGCAGAGACTATGGACTTCCATTTGGCACGTACCTGACACACCTCTCTCGTCTCTTTTACTCATTGGTTAAGGATACTCTTAATTTGACCAATCTTCAATATATCGCCAATTTGTTAGATATACTTTTATCGAGGGCATCATCTGTCAATCATTTCTGCAGCATAAATTTGTTTTGTCACTCTTTCTACATGACCAAGCCGCTAAAGCATTCCTTTCTTAATCCAGGTCACAAAATTATCTTTCAAACCACACTTTCCTCTTATCACACAATTTCTCACCCTGTCATTCAGATTCCCTCCCTTTCCCTACGTGTTTGACTATCTTGCCTCACTATGAGGTTTCCATCTTATTCTAAGGGGTAATTAAGTATCTAGTTATCTTTGCTTGAAGTTAGTTACTAATGTCAATGAGCTGCACTGAACTCATTACCATTATGTGGACCTTGAGGCTGTTACTTTTATGTTATAAAAGAGTGATAATGCTCCTATTGTTAACAACATAATAGTGAACACGGTTGCTAAATAACACTTCTAAAATGAAACTTGTTTTCGTTATATTTAAGGGGTTTTGTCAGCTTAAGATTGAACACAGTTTTAAACAGTTTAGTGGTGGTGTAAAGATATCCACTACCCATATCATCCCGTGGGTGTCTTAAGAAGCGACAGAGAGAAACTAATCAGGAGATGGAGAGCGGTGTCTTCTTAATAACTAAAAATGTAAAACTGCGGTTGCAAACCCATCTGACAAGCGTGGCAACTATGCCCTATGAGGCAATCTATGGGGGAGACCTATGTTCAGCAGTGAACTTTAATAGGCTGTAACTGTACAGTACAGCACAGACCACACCCTCACCTTAGTCCTCACAGGTGACAACGAATCTGCATTTTGATTCGCAAATGAGGATAGATGTAGATGTCTATGGGCCACAGCAACCACTTACCATCAGGTGGACTGTGTGCATGTTTGTTACCCTATCCTGTAAAAAAGAGTAAATGTAAAGTAATAAAATTTTTATTATTTAACAACAATTTATCATCCTTATAAACTAATAATCTTTTTCTTATAACATGTAATTTTTATTATAGAACATTTAATAATGGTTAAAAAAACATTGTGCAGATCCAGGTTACTTGAGGTTTCTTTATTTAATTTTGCAGTGACTGGAATTTTATATTTAACTCAACCGGAAGGAAGTTAGTGCAGAATATTATGTTTTTTAATTAAACTGTATGCCAATTAATTGCCCCTTAAATCCTCTTTTAGAATCCACACTTGCTCCACATCCATTACTATTAGTTAATTTAAAATTAATTTAATAAAAGAAACAATTTTCGAAAATTTTATTTTGCTATACTTACTTAAAACAAAATATTCTTTTTTTAAATTAAACTGTATGCCAATTATTTTTGGTCCTTAAATGATCTCTTAAAATCCGTAATTGCTCTATGTCTATTACTAAATTTTTTGCTTAAAGAATTGCTCTCAATTTGCACTATTAATTAAATAACAAAAACATTTTTTTTCTTATATCTCTATATTATCTTTATATATAAAAATTACATGTCACATTGTTTGTCCGCGATGTACTCTTAAACTACAGTACTGATTTCAATAAATTTTTTCAAACTGTCTGCAGTGTGGTCCAACTTGAGAGATAGGATATTTTTTATCCCGATAAGTGACCCTCAATATTTTTTTATTGCGAGTTTAACAATTTTTTTATAGAAAGGGTCTTCAGAAAGGGAAGAACAAAGTCTATATATATATTATTAACTGCCTAATAATATTCAATAAACCCTATGATCATTATAATGTGTGGATAATAAAATGTGGGAAAATATAATAAATATTACTATTATTATAAAGAAATGTCTGAGGCGCCAAAGGGCCACCCCAGCCGCTCCGTAATCTACTGTCATTGATATTGCAAGATTGGTGTAATGTTTTATTAGACGCAAATAGCCTAGTCGTACGAGTAAGTATCATAGTATATTATATGAAAAAAATGTATAAAAGATCAATATAATAATAATAATAAAAAAGTATCTGTTTTGTTTCATAGAAAAATTAAATTTTCTAATTTTTTTTTATAATCATAAATTAAGTAATGGTAATAGATATGGAGCAATTACAGATTCAAAGCGAGCGTTTAATGAGCTATAAATTGGCATACAGTTTAATTTAAAAAATATAATATTCTGCGCTAGCTTCCTTCCGGTTTTAACTCAAGGAAATTAAATTTTTTTTTTGTTGTACAATTTTATATTTGTATCAGTTTTATGTGTTGATTGATTACATGTCCATTGGCAAAAGTAAGCATTGTGAGGGAAAAAAATAGCAGCTGTTACACACCGCAGTCTACTTCACCTGGTTCACCTGAGGATGCCTTGTGTAGAGACGAAACACGTGTCCTATTATCGGCAGTAGTGTGTCTTTTCTAGTGTAGTAGTGTTGTGAGTAGTGGTGACGGGGATAGTGCACGCAATTGAGGGAGGTGGGGAGGTGCTCTTCAAAACTAGGAAAGCCACATCATTTTATTTTATTACGCGAATCGTAGCTAATTAATTTTTAACATCTTTAATGTAATGGATTTTTTTATAGGATAGGGTGACAAACGAGCACACAGTCCACCTGATGGTAAGTGGTTGCTGTGGCCCATGGACATCTACATCTATCCTCGTTTGCGAATCAAAATGCAGATGCGTTGTCACCCGTGAGGACTAAGATAGAATGCCTCTTTTTCAGTAAAAGGGTCTCTGGTTCTCTACACTCACCAAACGAAACACAGCAGTGTTAAGCTGCTATTTTACACTGGTATTCTGTGAGAGCGTGGTCCTTCCCCGGTCGAGCCGACCCATTTGTGCTACAACTATACTGCTAATATAGCTTCAGCATGGCCCTACCACGTAAAAAAAATCCGCAAAGCAACGCCTGATTCTATTAATTATCGTGAGGAAACTTGCATGTGTATGGGGCATCACGGTGAACCCATCTCAGTTCTAAAGGAAATTATAGATTGTGTTATAGGGGGGATCCCTTTATGCAATAATATGCAATCGCAAAATTGACCACACTTGCGCCACACTTGGCATGCGGGTTGGCGTTTGAAGATGCTGCTGCCCATCACCTGTTCCATTTCCTTCTCTCGCCTCTTACGATACCCTCGATATGTTATGGGGATGTGGCTTCTCTTAAGCCGTCAAATGTTACAGCCTATATACGTACCACTGCTGGGCACAGGCCTCCTCTCCTTTCTGAGAGGGTTTTTAGGGTAAGGAAATATCAGCCATATTTTACGCCGTCACATTACGGCTTAACCATCAAATATTTATTTTTAATTTGTCACGCATTTCTTCGTAAACTTGACTTGGTGAATAGCATCATTAAGGTTACCGCCCTCTTTCAACCATTCGCATGTTAAGGTCATCAGGCTGTTTGAAGTTAATTTGGTCATCAAATACATGTGCCAGT
Source organism: Parnassius mnemosyne (assembly GCA_963668995.1). NCBI lineage: Eukaryota > Metazoa > Arthropoda > Insecta > Lepidoptera > Papilionidae > Parnassius > Parnassius mnemosyne. The sequence goes on from CAVLGL010000001.1 coordinate 72,183,793, forward strand.
TACTACCCAAACTATAAGCTACCATATATAATTACGTCATGTTTTCAAATTAAAAAAAAACACGCCTATTTACTTATTATAATATTTTATTTTAGTAATTAAGCTAGAATATTAAAGTTATGTTAAAATTTATATCACTTAGCGTTTGTGAGAGGTAGAGTGGTGATCTACAAACTGTATGCATAAGTGATACTAGGTATTTTTATTTTGCATGATCTTTGCTAATTAACTTTTTTTATATTTTAATACAATGAACTCCCGCAAAGTTATGTCTGTTCAGTCCTATTAATTACCAAATGTTTTGAATACATTTATACATATAAATATGAAGTGACTGTCTGTAATATCGAAATAACTGTCGTATTTTGTGCTGAGGGCATCTGCATGCCATTAATACACGAACAACCATTCTTTTTTTAACTGTGTGTCCGAGCTAATCTTCGGAATGGCTGAACCGATTGTAAAGCAACTTCACGAACAGATAGAAGCAATGCCAGGAGTGACTATAGACATATAGTCTAAATCCGAAAAACTTGTATTTTTTTGAAAAAAAAACGAAAAATGTATAAAATGTTCTTGAATATCTTACGCCACATAAAATACATATATCCAACCCAGGCGAAGCACCGCTATAGTAATATTATAGTTAAAACACGAAGGGGTCGGCTCGACCGGGGAAGGACCACGCTCTCACAGAATACCAGTGTGAAATAGCAGCTTAATGCTGCTGTGTTTTGTATGGTGAGTGTAGAAAACCGCAGACCCTTTTCACTGTAAACGAGACATTCTATATCTATCGATATCTTAGGCCCCAGTGGTGACAACGCATTCTGCATTTTGATTCTTAATACTTCCATTCCTCAAAACATAAAATAATTTTCTATGTCCTGATTTAAAGCTCAAAGAGGTCGTCTCATTCGGTCTGGAATTCTGTTATTAGAGCGCGTCCCGTCTTTCCAGTATCGAGTCGGACGTGCTTGCCCTTAGTACCACTTCCACATTTGAATCGTGCTACGTGAGCGGGGAAGCGTCTGGGGATATTGAAGTATAAATAAAAGAAAAAACTTCGTATACTTTGATATTAAAAGAGACATACTACTATGTAACCAACGTTACTTCTGCCTTTAAAAAAATAGTTCCCCTACTAGGATTTTCTGCTGTATCGTGGATGAGGTAGCTTACGAACATCCAGACTCTATACCCGAAACAATTATTTGTAGGCCATACAAAGACTTGATCGGTGCGGCATTAGTAGCTGCGGCCCCCAGTGCCACAAGTCAATGCTAAGCCACTGCGCCACGTAGCAATCTACTTGTAAAGCTTGTTTAGTTTCGTGTATAAAAATGCGTTTTGTATTCCATAAATTTCGGAAAATGTAAGATTTAATGCTTCTTTTTGTACGGGGGCGGTTGAAAAGTTCTCGGCCCGACTAAGCAAACAGGAAAATAAAATTTAAAAAATATTTTGTTTTTCTACATATTCACCAATTATCTCAATACACTTATTCAATCTTTGCTCCAGCGCTTCTATGCCGCTCTTATATGCCGTTTCCTTCAACTCTTCCAAAAAACCGCTCCGGCTCGGTTATCACCTATTCGTTTGTGGAAAACTTTTTTCAATTTAGGGAACAGTAAATAGTCCGATGGTGCTAAATCATTGAGCTTAGCCATTGCAACAATTGTCTTGTGCGCCGATGCATTATAATGACAAAAGGATTTTCTTTTTAGCCAATCTCCGCCGCTTTTCATGAACTTTGTCGGCTAATTTATCTAATAGGTTAGGATAGTACGGGCCTGTTATAGTTTGTCGCTTGGGAAGGTAGTCAATAAAAATAATTCCCTTGTAATCCCAAAACACTGATGCCATCACTTTTCCCGCCGACTTTTGCGACTTGGCTTTCTTCGGTGGCGGAGAATCGCTATTATAGTGGTGAATCCAAGTTTCATCAATGGTTATAAATTTTCTTAAAAAGTCGCTAGTATTTGATCGAAACAATGCCAAATTCTCCCAATGACATTTCGAACCGGTTTTGAGTTTTTGTTCAGCGGTGAACAAACGCGGCACTAATCTTGCTTACAACTTTTTCATTCCAAGCTTGTCGGTTAAAATATGAAACACCTGCTCAGTTGAGATACCTATAGTGTCACTTATTTCACGCACTTTCAATCTTCGGTCTTCTAAAACCATTTTGTGGATTTTGTCGATGACTTATGACGTAATGGACGTCGACGGCCTTCCGTTCCTCGGGTCATCTTCGACGCTTTCTCTGTTTTGTTTGAACAAAGCTGCTCACTTTTTTACTGTAGAATACGAAGTCACAGATTCACCTAATGTGTTATTCATATCTACCTTGATTTGGCTTGGCGTCATTTTTTTTTACGAAATATTTAATTACGGCTCTTATTTCACTTTATTCCATTTTCCGGGAGAATAGCAGATTCGCTGGAACAAAAAATCGTAGAAAATTATAACGCAAACTGTCACAATTTCATTTGACATACGATTGATTACAGTAAGTTTAAACGATGTCTGTTACAGCTGTGTGTAATTAATTAAAATAGGTACATACTTCTGACTTTTACTTATTTCACAAATACAAATAAGTCGTATTTAACAATTGTGACTCAAAATTGAGGTGGATATTATCAATTTACAATATTTAATTTTTAAAAATAGTTGGGAGCAATTGTTTTACAACTTTAACTATTTTTACACTTGGTAGAGCCATGCTGCAGCTATATTAATAATATAAGGACCACGCTCTCACAGAATACTAGCGTAAAATACCAGCTTAATTCTGCTGTGTTTCGTATGGTGAGTGTAGAGAACCGCAGACCCTTTTTACTGGAAAAGAGGCATTCTATCTTTGTTCTCACGGCTGACAACCCATCTGCATTTTAATTCGCAGACTGAAGATAGATGTAGATGTCTATGTGCCACAGTAACCACTTACCACCAGGTGGACTGTGTGCTCGTTTGTCACCCATATTCTATAGAAAAAAAAAACTTGTCACTGGGGTTGCCACATAGAAGCCCAAGGGAGGCATTCCATCTTCGTACTCCGGGGTGACAACTTGACAACGCATTTGTACTTTGATTCTTGATCGAGGATAGATATAGTTGTCTATGGGTCATAGTATCCACTTACCATCAGGTGGACAGTGTCCTCGGTTGTAAAAAAAGTAAAGTTATAATAACTATAGGTATAATATACGAGGGTGGATTGAAAAGTACTCGGCCTAACCAAGAAAATAAACAAATACTAAATCAGTTATATTTTTATTTTTCTACATAATCACCATCAAGTTCAATACACTTTTGCCACCTCCCCTTCCAAGCATTTAGACCGTTGAAAAAAAATGATTCTTCCTTAGAGTCAAAATATGCGTCTACAGCTGCTTTGACCTCGTCGTTTGTCGAAAATCTTTGACCTCCCAAGTGCTTTTTTAGGTTAGGGAACAGAAAGAAGTCTGATGGTGCCAGATCAGGTGAATACGGCGGATGCGGTAACAGTTCAAAGCCACAGTTGTGAATTTCAGCCATTGACTGTACTGGCGTGTGAACACGGGCGTTATCTTGATGAAACAGGACTTTTCTTCTGAGCATTCCTCGACGTTTTTCTTTTATTTCCTCTCGTAAACGACGTAGTAAGGTGCAGTAGTAATCAGAGTTTATATTCTGACCCCTTTCAAGATAATCAATCATAATCACACCTTTCGAGTCCCAGAATACTGAAGCCATCACCTTATTTGCCGACAAAATCGACTTAGCCTTTTTAGGGGGTGGTGAACCAGGTCTTCTCCACTGTTTTGATTGTTGTTTTGTTTCCGGTGTACAGTAATGAACCCATGTTTCGCCCATAGTAACAAAACGATTCAAAAAATCATCTGCATCGGCTTCAAATAACTCCAAACAATCGCGTGAAATAGTCAATCGCGTCCTTTTTTGTTCAACTGAAAGCAGTCGCGGAACCCACCTCGCAGACACCTTGTGGAAACCCAACTCGTTGACAATGATGTTTTGAGTTCGTTCATAAGAGATGCCTATAATCTCGGCTATCTCTCTAATTTTTAATCTGCGGTCTCCCATTATTAAATCAAGTACTTTTTTAATATTTTCGTCAGTAGTTGACGTCGAAGGCCTTCCAGAGCGGGGTTCATCTTTCACACTCTCTCTACCACGCTTAAATTCTGCTATCCATTTTTTGACGGATGAACATGACAGAGCACAATCGCCTAATGTACTGACCATGTCATCATGGATGGCTTTTGATGATAGCCCCTTCTTATGGAGGTACTTAATGACGGCACGCTCCTCGATTTGCTCCATTCGCGGAAATTATGTCCGATTACTTTGTTAATAAATTTATAAAATCACAACTAATTATCGCACACGTTTCGAACTTCACACAATGAACTAGTCTGAACTGAACTAAATGATGTGGGTAGATTTGATTTTTAGAATTGAATGGATCTGTGTTAGGCCGAGTACTTTTCAATCCACCCTCGTATTAATAACTATATACATAGGTACTAAACGTCCCATAGGATACAGACCTGCCCTCATTATCTGAATATTTAGGTAGCAATTACTGGCGCACATTCACGACTTCGAATATAATTTTACTCCTCAGACATGAAGGTTACATCCCGACGATTACCTTTACCGTAGAGCACAGGGTAAATAAGCACTTAAAATTGCAATTGACAATTTCATTTGTGGCGGTGGGAATAGATCCCGAATTGCTCACGTAGTGTGAAATTACGGCACGGTAAGCGACCTTATATTTACAAAAATATTATATTTAAAACTAGCGACACGCCCCGGCTTCGCTTGTATATAATAGCGGATTTCTTGTCTCGGATAGTTTTGGAATATTAATGCGAATAATTGTCGCTTATGTGGTGCTTCCCATTCATTGCATTCCATTCCCTGGAATGGAACTTTTTATTTCATCATCTGTGGTGCCTATCGGAGACAGAACTCGGCCATGGTTTGGTCGCTCCTGTAAAACTGCTTCACGCCATAAGCTGGAGTGCTATCGGGCCTGGGCTGACGCATCGATGTTTCCAGATGTAAATACCAGCGTTCTCAAAAAGAAGTATAATTCCGCCTCCAGGTGCTTCAAAAGTGTCATTGCCAAGGCAAAGTCAGAGCACATCGGCAGAATTGGCAAGAAACTAGTTCGACTTCCTTCGGGAAATCGTGCATTCTGATCTCTCATCAAGGCTGCCCAAACGAACTTCTGTCAGCCATCTCTCCCATATCTGCACAGGTAGGACGACTCACTGGCCCATGCCGCAAAGGAGAAAGCCGATCTGCTTGGCTATATTTTTGCGACCAACTTGATGATAGGGGAACACACCGCCGAGCATCCCGCGGGTTGATTGCTCCGTGCAGAATGTGCTCTTTACCCAGCGCCCGGTGCACAAAGCACTCCTCACTCATCTCTCCAGATGAAGAAAAATTAATTAAAAAACTTAAACTTTCTGTCCTTTTTATCTGTCAAATTCAAAATGCGTGGTAATGCATTCATTTAACTTATTGTTTACTATTTTACTACGCACGCACACTTTCCTAATGGTCGATCGGTCGGAAAAAATGTAGCGCGCGTACGCGTACTTGTTGCCCATATATCACATTAAATTTGGGATAATTTCAAATAAAAGTGGAAGCTTTATTTATTCGTATTTTCAAAAACTGCAGTAACGGCATATCATTATTTATAAATTTCAACTTAAGTTTAAAATTTGGCTACTCTTTGAAAAATAACCCTGTATAGACATTGAAAATATTATTTATTCAATATCAGATATTGAAATCCAATACATTTTTGTTATAGGGTATATAAAACTTATTATATATAAGTTTTGATATAGGGTAAAATACCTAGTGCTCAGGAGTGGGACGTACTCGTTTACTAGGTTTATACTCTACTTTTTACAAATTGAAATTGTATCATATATCTTGTGCAAATAATTTATCGAACGTCTGGCATAGTGTGACCTAGAAAACATCATCTTCAAAGCGTTCTGCTTCGTAGTTTCTGGAGCGGCGCAGGTGAACAGAAGCCGACAACCGTGTTTCAGTTAAATTAAAATAGCTTAGTTAAATAGAATAGTTTTTTTTTTTAAATTTTAACACGGTTTTATCAGTTAGCTGACTACAGCTAAGCCAAAACAATGGTTATTAATTTTAGTAGGCTATGTAGTATGTATGTATGACTGCCTCGTTGGTCTAGTGGTTGTAGTAGTGCGATTGCTGATCATTAGGTTCCGGGTTCAAATCCCGGGTAGGGTCAAAAATCAGTTATTGAGTTTTTCCATCAAGAAATTCTTAGTAGCTGCCCGGAGTCAGGAAGTTGGCGGTGTTTCACCCCCGTGCCTCGGAAAGCACGTCAAGCCGTTGGTCCTGCGCCTGATCTCTCTCCGGTCATCTCGGATTACCGTCCCATCGGACTGTGACAGTGAGGCAATAGAGAGTGCACCTGTACTTGTGCATACACTTGGGCACTATAATCCTGTCCTGCGCCGATGGCTAGTCTCCGTTGAGACTGGCCGCCGTGACCGAAATTCGGTCTGGAGGACATTATGTATGTAATTTAATTCATGTCTCAGGATCTTTAACCTCTACACTCACCATACGAAACACACTAACTAATATTTAACTGCTATTTTACGCTATTCTATGAAAACGTGACCCCTACAACGGTCGAGCCGACCCATAATATTATAGCTGCAGCGTGACTCTACCATGTAGGTACATAAACTCTCGATTCTATTGTGATGAATCTTTTTAAATATAATAGGTTATACTTCTAGAGCTTTAATTACTCTATACAATATATCTTAGCACCGACTTCAGAATTTTATATATTTTTTTAGGTCTTTGATGTAGTCTTTTACTTTTTGTTAAACGTTTTTAATTAAAAATTGCATCAGAAATCAAACCTTTTCTATATAAAGTACCCAGTTACAGTTAGCAGTACACATTTATAGATATATTCTATAATAGCCGCGTCTAGACATTCGCTTGCCTTTGTTATTTTGACATCTGTCTAACAACGTGACACTTTTATTTTTGAATTCGATAAATTACTTAATACTAAAGCATTTCTGTTATGCTGTTTCTAAATGTTTTCATATTAAATTGTATATTATATTCAACAGCATATTATATTCGAAAGTGGCCCCAGGCACGGAAAAATTGAGAAGTGGTAGACTAGAGTGGTATGGGCATATTATACTGAGAGAAATAAACCGCAGATAAATAAACGAGTATTTATACGTGGTAGAGCCATGCTGCAGTTATATTAATAGTATAGTTGTAGCACGAATGGATCGGCTCGACCGGGGAACGACAACGCTCTCACAGAATACCAGCGTAAAATAGCAGCTTAATGCTGCTGTGTTTCGTATGGTGAGTGTAGAGAACCAGGGACCCTTTTTACTGGAAAAGAGGCATTCCATCATACTCGGAGTCCTCTCGAGTGACAACGCATCTGCATTTTGATTCGCTAACGAGGATAGATGTAGATGTTTATGGGCCGCAGTAGGCACTTACCATCAGGTCGGCTGTGTGCACGTTTGTCACCCTTATTCTATAAAAAAAGAGTAGCAGGTGGACTAAGGAGAGATGCATGGGTCGTGTTAGGGATGATATTTGTAAGGAAGGAGTGAGTAGAGACGGCGGCTAATAAAGGAAAATAGAAGAGGAAGACATTCTATACCGACCCCAAAATACTGTGATAAGGACAGGAAGAAGAAGACATAATATTGTATATTAGTGTTTAAAAAAACCCCGCTGGTTTTCTTGCTGCTGGTTCTTTCTAGGACAGAGGTTTTTTGGTGAAAGATTAAATACTTTCATTACGAATTATTACAGTCTAGTGGCGGTGTAAAAATACCGGTAAGATATGGTATTCTAGTGGGTGCCGCAAGAGGCGACAGAGGGAAACAAATCAGGAGATGGGCAGCAGCGTCTTCCTAATAACGACTAAAAAAAAAACTGTGATTGCCAATCCGCTTGCCAAGCGTGGCAACTATGGCAAATATCACCTCTATAAGGCAATCTATGGGGGAGGCCTATGTTCGGCAATGGATTAATAGGTCGGAACGGTAAGTATTCTTTTAATCTTTATTGAAAAAATAATACTATTCTGTTATTTGACAACTGAGAGACTCAGAGACTCAGATGCACAGTAGTAGGAATATATATATATATAGGTTAAGAAATTATGCTCAACTTCTTGACACGTACTAGGAAAAAAGAAAAACTTCTTTTTTTCATATGTCTTAGCATAATATGTGTAGACATCTACACTTATCCTCGTTTAAGAATCAATATGCAGATGCGTTATCACCACTGAGAACTAAAGATGGAATGCCTTGTTTCTAGTAAAAAGGGTCTCCTGTTCTCTACACTCACCATACGAAACACAGCATTGAGCTGCTATTTTATGTTGGTATTCTGTGAGAGCGTGGAGCGGTCAAGGCGACTCATTCGTGCTACAACCACGACATAGCTGCAGCGTGGCTCTACCACGTATAAATTGTTTTGGCTTGATGTTTCGCCATTGAAATGTACGTGCCTAGTGTCCTGTCTATATGTCTTTGTGTATGAGTTTTACGTACGCTATTTATAAACGTGATGAGTTTGTTTCACACGCTCACAGTGACTCGACCTTTGCTTCGCTAATAAAAACTGTAAACTGACTTCCTTCTAACATGATCCCACCAAACACAGAAATCTGAGAGGAGGCCAAGTTCTATACATCAACCTGTACACCACCAACCACCGTCGGGGTTGTCGGTTTCGTTGATAAAAGAATAGGGATCTGAACGTCGACCCAACTCCATTGTTTGATGTAAAAAATAATGGAGTAAAGTCCTGGTTAAAGATGCAGGAAGTCGATGGTTACAAGTGGCTCAGGACCGTGCTTTGTGGCATTCCTTGGGGCTGGTCTATGTTCCGCAATGGAATTGTAATGGGGTGTAACGATGATAATGATTAAAGATTTAATTAGATATACTTAAATAGAAAAACTATACTATTAATAATATGGGGGTCATTGTAGAAGCGTGCTCGTCGCGACCCCTGCCAGCCCTTTTCAGGGCTGCAATTCTACTCAGCTGCGCACCCATGTCAACGAGGGTTAGGGCGTCCCCCCAAGGCGACGCACACCAGCTCGTCCCCGTTGGTGTGGAATGCAGCGCGCAAAGCGGCGATGGGGACCGCCACCCGTCACGCACAGCCCGACACGGCGGAAGGTGGAGGACGGAGTGCAGAGTTGGCACGTGGAATGTTAGAGGAGGCATGAGAGATAAGACGAATGAGTTGATCGAAATAATGAAAGAAAGAGAATTAGATGTCATGTGTATGTCGGAGACCAAACGGAAGGGCAGTGGTACTGAAGAGCTCCCTGGCGGGGCGTTAGCTCTATGGTCCGGAGTCCCGGAGAGCGAGAACGCCTGCCAGGGAGTGGGGGTGCTGCTGTCTTCTCGGCTGGTCGATGTTATGACTGAATATAAGTTTGTGAACTCAAGACTTCTCTGGGTTCGCTTTAAATTGGGACTGACGAAGTTATTCCTTTTGGCTGTTTATGCGCCGGTGGCTTCGTCGTCCAGGGCTGAGCTGGAGGAGTTTTGGGAGAATGTAAGAGAAGTTCTAGATTTGGCTAGGGGAAACGAAAGGATTGTTGTATGTGGTGATTTGAATGGATGGGTTGGTACCGCTCGACCAGGGTACGAGTCGGTACTTGGAAAGTTTGGCGATAAAAGGGTTAATGATGCTGGCAAGCTTATACTGGCGGTATGCAAGGAAAAGGGTCTTCTTGTGACAAACACTATGTTTAATCACAAGAAAATCCATATGTATACTAGAGAAAGAAAGAATGAGAGAAGTATGATCGATTTGTTCCTGGTGGATGACCGACTGCGAAAACAGGTTATGGATACGCGAGTGTTCAGGGGTGCTGACCTGGGAACGGATCACTATCTAGTGATTACTAGATTTAGGGGTCTGTTCGCGGGTTGGCGCTACCGGACGACAGTGACAGAACCACAGTCGGTCTGTCGCATCCGAAGCTGGAAGCTTCAGGAAGCGGATACTAGGGACAAATATCATGCGAGGGTAGCCGAAAAGCTTGACACCATCGATGGCAGAAACGAATGTGTAGAAAGAACATGGCAGAACCTTAGGGATGGAATGGTAAGTGCAGCGGAAGAAGTGTGTGGAACAATAAAAAGAGGCAGTAGTAAAAGAAGAGATGCATGGTGGAATGATGAAGTGAAAGAAGCTGTAAAGAAGAAGAAGAAAGCATGGTTAGACTACTTGGCCTCTAGTAATGATAAGGATATGAGAGAGAAGATGAAAGAAAGATATAAGCTGCAGAAAGTTCACACGAAAGCATTGATTGAGGAAGTGCGTGAAAGGTGTAGAATGGAAGCGGATGAAAGGTTGTCGCACAACTTTAAGGAGAACTCCAAACTCTTCTGGAAAGAGGTTGGAAGGACCCGAAGTGGTACGACGGCCTTAAGAATGAACAAAGTGCTTTCGAGAACTAATGACGTCCTCTCAGAAAAATCGGACGTCATGCAGCGATGGAGCGAATTTTATAGAGAAATGTATGCGTGTGATGATCTTAGTGAGGGATCCGGGGATGACGCCGTGACTGGCACGCCAGACCCGGACCTCGATGACACTGAGGTCATCAGTATGAAAGAGATTGAACGTGCGATTCGAAGTTTGAAATGTGGTAAGGCTGCGGGACTAGACAGAGTTACTGCTGAAATGGTCAAGTATGGTGGGCCTCGCGTCTGGGACAGCTTTCATCTGCAGTGCAATTTGTGCTGGCGGACGGGGGATGTCCCGGATGATTGGCGATCCGCAGTCATTGTGCCTTTATATAAAGGTAAAGGTTCACATTTTGACTGCGGGTGCTATCGGGCGATCAGCTTGACCAGTTTAGCAAGTAAAGTTTACTCGAAGGTTTTGACACGTAGGATGCAAGAGAAATCAGAAAGATTTCTATGGGAGGCACAATGCGGATTTAGACCTGGAAGAGGATGCACGGATCAAATGTTTTCTCTCCGTATGATCACGGAAAAGCTTCTGGCTGTTAACCAGAAGATTTTCTGTGCTTTTGTGGATCTTGAGAAAGCATTTGATAAGGTTGTAAGGAAGAAAATGTGGGAACTGTTGCCGGGGTATGGTGTGGATGGCCGATTGCTAAGGGCTGTGCAGTCTCTTTACTGTGACTGTAAAGCCTGTGTGCGGGTAGGGCATGACCTGTCACCCATGTTTAGCGTCCAAACGGGCGTAAAACAGGGTTGTGTCATGTCTTCCTGGCTGTTCATACTGTATCTCGACAGCTGTTTACAAAAGCTGAAAGATAGCTGTTTGGGTGTGAAATTGGGTGACATAAAAGTAAATTGTCTGCTGTATGCTGATGATGCAGTGCTTATTGCACCATCAGAGGCAGAACTGCAGGCATTAGTCACGTGTATGAAAGAGGAATGTGAAATTAAAGGTCTCCGTTTGAATGCTAATAAAACTAAGGTTCTGGTATTTGAAAGGGACGAAGAGAGAACGAAGTGTGAAATATGGGTAAATCAGGAATGTCTAGAACAGGTAAATGAAATTGTATACTTGGGGAGTGCTTTTAGCCGGGATGGAAGATGTGATTTAGATGTGGACAGGCGTGTCGCTGCCGGGAACAAAGTCAATGGTGCCCTGACTGCGTTAGTCAAAAGGCAAGGCGTAGCGAAGAGTGCACGCCTTGCAATACATAACGCAGTGTTGGTACCGACTTTGTTATATGGCAGCGAAACCTGAGTATGCCAGAAGAAGCATAAAAGTAAGTTGAATGCAGTGGAGATGCGATCTCTTCGTAAAATGTGCGGCGTTACTATGGCCGACCGAAAGCGAAACGAAGAGATTCGCAATATGGCAGGTTTGAAAGATGACCTTATCACAAAAATTGATAAGGGCGTGCTTCGGTGGTTTGGGCACGTTGAGCGAATGAGTGAAGACCGAATGGTAAAGAAAATATATAGCGCGAAAGTTAATATTAAAAGGTGTCGAGGTAGACCGAGACTAACTTTCGAAGACCATGTGAGCAAATTGCTCGAAGAGGGTAGGGTCAAGAGTACTCGGATACCTAGACGTGCATGTATGAAGAAGATAATGAATCTGAAAGAAGCGAAAGAGATATGTAAGGATCGTGACACTTGGCGATCTGTTCTCTCTGGCTACCCCGTCAGGGATTGTGCGTGAAGATAAGTAAGTAAGTATTAATAATATATTACCCATTTTGAAACGTCTGCCTTTTATATGTTGCCGCGATGTATTTCAGTAACTTCACAGTAAACGAATAAACTGAGTTCAGTCCCCGCCGTCACCACTGAAAACATTTTGTGGAAACGTGCATGTCTGAGAATAATGAAGAAAAATTTTTAAGGGCATTGAAATCAGCCAACACGCACTGGGGAATTTGGGCGGAAAGAAGTTTGTTTCCCCAGGGCTAAGAGCAGGGAGCCTAGCCTGGTCAACTATTACTTGGTTTGACTTTGTTAACTGGGCCATGTACCTAATCATTCTCTTTGTTGTGGCAACATTATTTCGAAAACATTACAAATAATGTTTATTCAAAGTGCTTTTTTAGGCTGAGAACTCATGGAGCGATATTTATCAGCGCCCGCAGCGGTTGCGGGATCGCCACACGCGTAATGTACGAAATCTAAATATAAGACTATAATAGTTAACTACATGACGCGATTAATGACCGCGTCGTGTTCAGTTGTTTGCGGATTCCGCTATACCGGTGGGAATGGTTGTAAAATCGTGCAGGCTGCGATCACCCGTGTAATCATAAACCGAGGGCACGTGGCGACATGGAGACCTGGTGACATTACCGGCCATCGATGCATCGCAAATAAAGTCTTTGTGCTCGCCTGACTTACGATCATTTCCTTCAAAATCTCAGTCGTTACCACCGCTGCGGGGGCCCCAATCCATACAAAACTACGGTCTCGTGAGCTTCGAAATAGAATTGAATTAGTTTTATTTAATATAGATTACAAGAATACGTATTGAAAATCATTTTTAAACATTAATTTACAATATAATATTTTAAGCAATTAGGTATGAAAACATTTAGAAACAGAATGTATAGGTAGCGACCACCTCATTTCCAGGGGCTATTTATTTTCAACCTTGTACTCTTATTTAATTTTTATTTTATATCATTTTATTCGGAAAACCTACAGCAATTACTTTTTTAAATAAAAAGTGTAATAATGTAACTATTAAACCACTTACAAGTTTCCACTTTTAGAGTTAATAATAAAGCAGACAAACTTAAGCCAGATCAAAGATAAATCGACTAACGACGAGTTAACAATAACTTAAAGCTAAAAATTATCTTAATATATATTTTAAGAATACAGATAAACATTTTTAAGTAAAATATACTCCGGTTAAGGTACTTTTGGCTACATTCAGATAAGTATTTAAATGGGTCAAGTTGACGAATTTATAAATTTAGCAGTTCTAATCATGAAATAATTACGTAGTCTATAGTTCGTATGAGCTTTTTAACAGTATAATAACACTTATTAAATTATTTTTACTTAAAAAAACCTTTGATATATAAGCGCTACGGGTGTGGGTAAATATCGCTCCGTGAGTTCTTAGTCTAAATGTTTTACAGTGAAGCGAGGTTCTTAATTATTTATTGAAAATTTGTGTTAGATAAAGTGATACGACTACCCTATAATTTGGAGTCAATATTAAATATTGGGCATTTTTCATAGTACGCACGCCATAACCAAATGTCGCTAAATACCGAATGTACCTCTGCATAATTAAACTGTAGGTACTTACTTTGTAGGGCAAAGGTTGTAATTTTATTAAGTTCTTGGGGCAGCTAAATTTTTTGTATTTATTTAGCTGGAGCGAGTGCGACGTCTGAATAATTTAATGTTGAAATGTATGAATGTTTGGGATTGGGTAGAAAGCCCTTTTACATAATATTTTTCTTGTGAATATTTTAGTTTAACTCCTCTGGAAAAATCTCGCTTATGTTTTTTTTTTATGGAAACGCTTACTTAAACTAACCATTAATTATCTCTATACCTGTCCCTTTCTGTTGTTATTGAATAGAGAGAGAGAGAGAGAGAGAGAGAGAGAGAGGCAGAGCAAGTTTAAGCACTTCCAAAATAGACGTTGATTTTCAAGAGCAAGGTCGTCAGTGTTGCCAGCGTGTCCTGTCTAAAAGATGCGTCGGCATGTTTGAAAAATTACATTTTAAAAGTACACATACATAGGCCTCCCTCATAGATTACCTCATTTGGAGGAGATATTTGCCTTAGTTGCCACACTTGGCAGGCGTGTTGGCAACTGCAGTTTTTGATATTTTGAGTTGTTGTATGCTGTTGTACTACTGTACTAGGTACTAACGTACTTTACCATAAATATTTAAAAAATAATCTGTTAATTCTCGATAATAGCGAAAATAACTAGCGTTTGATGGGTCACTCAGCAAACTGACTAAAATAACTAGTTTTCATAGCATTTTATAATGATGGCTCCGTGGCGCAGTGTCTTAGCAATGAGTTGCTGAGGTGGGGACTGCGGGTTCGAACCCCGCACGGAAGAAGTATTTGTATGGCCTACAAATAATTGTTCCGGGTCTGGATGTTTGTCCTTGTGCAATTTGTGTTTGTAAACTGCCTCCACGATACAGGAGAAAATCCTAGTGCGGGGATAACGTTTTCTACAAAAAAAAAATAGCGAAGAAATTAATTTTTCAAAAAGTAACACAAAAACTTTTCTTACAAATAAGTTACATGGGCTGACAAGAAGCTACGTAAAATGTAAGTAATGTAACCTTCTGGCAACACTGAAGGCCATCTGTGTGTAGCGTTTGCTGGATTAAGTTTTATTGCTTATCTTATTACAGTTGGAAGCCAATATCTGTGATGAAACCAAACAGTTTTGTTTTATTGAATGGGGTCATGAGACCTTACTGGAAACATGCAGTATTATTGATATGCCTTCTTTATCTAATGTTAGTCTTAAACTAAAATCTGTTTTACGAAAGAATGCAGCGGTAGTAAGCGAGCAATGGAATTTGACCGCAACTGTCAATTTCTTTAATAGGATATGCGAGAATGAGATATGCATCTATGCGATCTATGGATTACAGCATCATTTACCATGAGCTAGACTGTGTGCTCGTTTGTCACCCTTATCCTATAAAATAGTAGGTTTCGTAATAAGACTGAGCGTAAGTTAAACTCAAGTTGTGCTCTTACAGATGAAGATGAGGCGACGACGTCCGGCATCACGGATGGCGCAGCGGGAGATCAGCAGAACCGTATCATCTTCGTGAACCGCACTCAGCCGCAGAAGTTTGTCAACAACAGCATATCCACCGCCAAATACAGGTATAGTGACTGACATACATAATATGTATTCATAATATAATCATAAATGTATTTAAGTAGGTAGGCATTTATATATTTATCGACGTAATTAAGTATACAGGTTGTCCCAAAATAGTGTAAGGCACCCCTTGGGGTACCCGAATCACCTCCTTGTATGTTCCGCGATTTTTCAGTGTTCTGAATTATTAAGAATTTTCGACCTTAACAACTTAAAATAAAATCGAAAAAAGGTAGAAGGACTTTTTTGCAACTGAATCGTCATGAGCTGTTCTTTTATGCTTAAAATTATCAGTGTGAAAAATTATGAAAATGTTGTTAAGTGTAAAATTTACGTTCGGTGAATTATGATTTAAATTTTTTTATACGTGGTAGAGCCATGCTGCAGCTATATTAGTAGTATAGTTGTAGCGCGAATGGGTCAGCTCGACCTGGGAAGGACCACGCTCTCACAGAATACCAGCGTCAAAATAGCAGCTTACCGCTGTTGTGTTTCGTATGGTGAGTGTAGAGAACCGGAGACCCTTTTTACTGGAAATGAGGCATTCTATCTTAGTCCTCACGGGTGACAACGCATCTGCATTTTGGTTTGTAATAGAGGATAGATGTAGATGTCTATGGGCCGCAGCAACCACTTACCATCAGGCGGACTGTGTGCTCGTTTGTCACCCTTATACTATATAAAAAAAATGCTATTTAAAATTAAAAATCTAAATAGGTGACTTGATGGTTCCTAAGTATGTCTTAAGAATTTTCTAGACTCAACTTTCATAATCATTAAAAAAAAGTACTTAATGAGCTACTTTAGCTAAAATAAGCCTTCAATGACAGCGAGCTGAAAAATTCTTAAATTCTTATCATTCCTAGTGTTAATTAGTTTGTTAACCCACCAAAAATGACTGCAAGAAAGCTAAGATTTAAGCATTTAGAGTTTTTTTTTAATGTTTAATTTAAGTTTAATTAATTTTGGGCGATTTGTTTTAAATTAATAATATTTTTTAATAAATATTTGAAGTTGAATTTAAATGTTATTTTAATTAGTTTATTAAATTGATTATATATTAGAATAATATGTACATATTGCCCGTCGCTTTCATTAATAAATTGGAATAAGAGGTACGTACCTAGGTACTGGAAAGTGTTTCTAGAAAGAACAAATTAGAGCTTGGTAAAGTATTTCATTTACATTGAAAAGATATTATATTATAATTAATTTGAGGGCGATAAATTCCTAAGGTATAAAGAATGATAAAAAAAAAACAATATTAAAAGGCTTATGACCCATGGTCCAAAAAACGAGTGATTTTTAACCTCCAAATGTTTAAAACATTGCTTTTCTACAGCCATTTTTGGTTAGTTAAGAAACAATGACAAATTAATGAAGCTTCGGTTGCGCCCCTCTTGCCAACGAGAGTGAGAGAGATAGTAATAGTCCTGTTTCTTATACCCTCGGCCCATTGTTATTAAAAGAGTTGCGCCCACGTTTACAAACCACGATCCGCAAGACCGGATCACGCAAAATTAATAAAACTTAAATTAAACATAAAAAACTCCAAATCTTAGCTTTCTTGCAGTCATTTTGGTTAGTTAACAAACTAACTAACCTACTAAGGCCTATTTTAGCTAAAGTAGCTCATTAGTTTTTTTTTTGAAAGAGAAGAAAGTAAAACTTTATGTGAAATAAGAATAGAAGGGGAGTTGATTGAGCAAGTGGATGAGTTTGTATATTTGGGATGTGTGTTTAGCAGGGATGGTAGATACACTCAGCGGCACGGAATCTTGGCCAAGCGGTTATCTCGCGATAGCAAAAGCTTTAAGTGTTTCTGATGAATGTTTGTTATGCAGGTATGTCAAAAAATGTTTGCTCTCAAGTTCAAGAGGGTAATTCATTATGTTTAAGTGCACCATGACGAATTCTTTAATTTTTAGTTGAATCGGGTCATTTGAGCGACTAAGTTCACATTTTAAATTTATGTGTTGTGAAAAGTTTACTGTAAGGTTATTCGATTATTGTGATCTTGTGTCTTAATTCAATAACTAAAGGTGCTTTAAAGCCAATAAAAATGCCATTAACACCAGCACAAGTTACACAAGCAGTAGCATTAATTGACCAAGGGCTGACACAGCGTGAAGTTGCTATTGTGCTTAACGTACCACGGTCCTCAATGCAGTATTCACTGAAACGATACCAGGAGACAGGACGCTACACCCGCAGGCCAGGCAGTGGGGGCGTAAGGTGCACATCGGCCCGGGACGATCGTTTTATTGTTATGGAGATTTTGAGAAACCGCTACCTGACCGCTGTTGAGATACGCCAGCGGCTCCAAATCGCAAGAGGCGTTAATGTTAGTGAGCGTACGGTGAGAAGACGAATGGAGGAAGTGAATTTAAAAGCTCGTAGACCAGCACGAGGTCCAGAACTTCTCAGACAGCACCGAGTAGCCCGACTTCAGTTCGCAAGAGAACATGTCAATTGGACCCACGAGCAATGGGCTAGAGTGTTGTTCACAGATGAGTGTCGAATAGCTTTACGTGCTCCAGACGGTCGAGAACGAGTGTGGAGAAAAAGAGGAGAGAGGTTTCTACCCATTACCACCACCCAAACTGTGAGTTTCCATGGAGGCTCAATAATGGTATGGGGAGGTGTAAGTTCCGACGCACGTACAGAGTTGGTCATCGTCGATAATCGGCTTACAGCTACTCGATACATCGAGGAAGTTCTTCAGGAGCACGTAATGCCTTATTCGGGATTCATTGGACACGACCAATTCCTCCTCATGCACGATAATGCACGCCCGCACGTCGCACATTGTGTAGAGGAATATCTGGAAGAGGTGGAATACAAAAATTACAGTGGCCAGCTCGTAGCCCGGACTTAAATCCAATTGAGCATGTATGGGGTATGTTCAAAAGAAAGATAAAGTCCAGCTCCAAACCGCCACAAACTAAATGAGCTCCGAAATGCAGCGCTGGCCGCTTGGGACAGCATACCGCAAGTTAATGTCAGAAACATCATTCAAAGCATGCCAGATCGAATGCAAGCGGTTATCAGGGCTAGAGGAGGAAACACCCGATATTAAAACTGATAGACAATAAAGAAACATACTTAATTTTTAACTTTGTAGTGTTTTTAAAGTGACAATGGAAAGATGTTAATTTTAGTGAAAACATGTTATCTTGAAAAGAAAAATTTCGGTGAAGTAAACATTAAATTTCTACGTTCTAAGACCATTAGAGACACTTATTGAATGCATCTACCCTTAATTTACTGTTAAAAAAACGTTTTAGTGCAAATAATCAGCAAATTCACGAGTGGCCAAGTTTCCGTGCCGGTGAGTGTATGATAAGGATATAGAACGACGAGTGAATGCAGGAAATAGAGTGAATGGGGCTCTACACTCTATTGTGAAAAGTCAGAATGTGTCCAAAAAGGCACGTATGGCAATTCACAATGCTGTGTTAGTACCTACTTTAATGTATGGTAGTGAAAGTTGGGTGTGGCAGAAGAAGCATGAGAGTAGAATAAATGCTGTAGAAATGCGGTCATTAAGGAGTATGTTAGGAATGAAGCTGAATGACAGCGTGAGAAATTGTTTAGTAAGAGAAGAGTGTGGTTTGCAAGATGATGTTGTGACCAGGATTAAGAAAGGAATGCTTCGGTGGTTTGGCCATGTAGAAAGAATGAATGAGGAAAGAGTGACAAAGCAAATTTATGTTGCAGAGGTGAACGGCATAGTCGGGAAGGGTCGCCCTAGGCGAAAGTTTATCGACCAAATTGGCGATATATTAAAAATGGGCCAAATCAAGAGTACCTTTAACCGACGAGCGTGTATGCGTAGGTATATGGATGTGGAGGAAGCGAGAGAGGTGTGTCAGGATCGTGCCAAATGGAAGTCCATAATCTCTGCCTACCCCTCTGGGTGACAGGCTTGAGTGTTTATGTATATGTATGTATGTAGCTCATTAAGTAATTTACTTAATGAGCTACTTTTTTTAAATGATTATGAAAGTTGATAGTCTGGAAAATTCTTGAGACCTACTTACGAACCTTTAAGTCACCTGTTTAGATTTTTAAGTTTAGTTGCCAAAAAAATCTCGAAAATGTCTTCCAGCCTTTCAGATTGCTCTCCAGTGTTACAATTATTCAGACAATTGACTTATTTTCAAGAAAGGGAAATAAACGTATTGCCTAAATTATGCAGCATTTGATTATTTATATAATACAGTGTAAGCTTTATATAACGAACTGCTATTTAGAAAGACTCCATAAAACCAGTAATTGACGGTTGTTTTTATCGTATTAGTCATACGTACAATACACTAAATTTAGCGTCACACCACTCTCAATAGCGAAACATCACGTCATCATTAAGAACGCAAGTCATCGTACATATGTATAACTGCTTTACCAGAGATTTTGACGGCTAGCAATGACTTGTTTAGCTCGAGGCCGCGGGATCGAATCCCGCACGGAACAAGTATTTTGTATGGCCTACAAATAATTGTTCCGGGTCTGGATGTTTGTCCTTGTGCAATTTATGTTTGTAAACTGCCTAAACGATGCAGGAGAAAATCCTAGTGAGGGGGGGGGGGAGCGTTTTTTAAATATTTATCTAAAAAATCTGTCGTAAGAAAAAACAATTAAAATATTGAAATTGCAAAGAAGCCAAAAAAAGGTGACACTACTTATAATATGAATCAACCAGTTAGACTTAGAGTCATTGCTATGATGGGCGCGTAGAGACGAAATAAAATATGTTAATCTTATCATACTCTGATTTAATCTGCGACTAAATACAATGATATATTCGGATACATGTATGTTGTATATGTTTAGTGTTATATGTATGTTTATGTTTAGTATTATACTGTATACAGTTTCTAGAAATCAGGTGAGAGGTGGGTGAGACCTGTGATCCTCACTCAGGGCTTCGAACGCTAATTGAAAAACTAAGTCCTCGCGTAGTGTCATTTTGTGGAGTAAACGTCTATAATTCCAGAAAGCAGAATTAATTGCCAACATTCTATATGTAAAAATAGGAATGTGTTTCGTGTTACCTTGTCGCTATCTATAGTAGTAATTTGAACAGGAATAATATAAATAGAATAATTGGAACAACATTTACAACAATATCCAATTATTGTTGTAATCTATACGTATAAATAAAATTTAAGTGTATGTCTGTAATATCGAAACAACTGCCTTATATTGAGCTTTTTTATAGGATAGGATGACAAACGAGCACACAGTCCACCTGATGGTAAGTGGTTGTCGTGGCCCATAGACATCTACATTTATCCTCATTAAAGAATCAAAATGCAGATGCGTCGTCACCGTGAGAACTAAGATGGAATGCCTCTTTTCCAGTAAAATGGGTCTCCGGTTCTCTACACTCACCATACGAAACACAACAGCGTTAAGCTGCTATTTTAAGCTGGTATTCTGTGAGAGCGTTGTCCTTCCCGGTCGAGGCGACCCATTCGTGCTACAACTATACTACTAATGTAGCTACAGCATGGCTCTACTACGTTAAAAAAGCTGAGAGGGTTATTTACATGCCAGTAAGACATTAATAAATATTTTTAAAATGTTTGTCTGTCTGTTTATCCGGGCTAATCGTCGGAAAGGCTGAACCGTTTGTAATTAAACATCACGAACAGAAAGAGCGCAATACCAGGAGCGATCTAGGTTATATTTTATCCGAAAAATTGATAAAACAAATGTTCGTTGATTATCTTATATAATCTATCTAATTAACGCTACATTAATCCAAGCGAAGCCGGGCGGGAGGCTAATAACTAATAATTAGACGTTCTCGAGGAACTGGAAAGTTGAGCATTGTCTTCGAGCCGACTCGCTTGACGTCCTGCCCGAACATTGTCATGACTGTAGTTCAGTGTGCACTGTGAACAGGACACTAGACTGTTTGAGCCGGTAAATAAAACTTGAACTATTATAAAATATAGCTTTATTCACCAAGTAAGTACAATAAGTCAGAATTCGAATCAAAGTTTCGATGTAGGGATTGCTGTGTGTGCACGGCCTATGACACCACCGCTTCCCCACAGCCTCCGCTGCCCACCGTTGTCTTATTTTTGTGGGAACGTAGACTTTTTAATTATTACCATCATATAATCTCGGACGATAAGATAGAATGTCACGTCACAATCTGTACCGCTAGACCAAACAAAGAAGATTGTTCTGCTGTGAAGCTGTAGTGCGTCACGACTTTTTATTGCCGTTAATAATAATTAATTGCGTAAGCAATACATTTTATAATAGGTATACTTTTAAAAGTTTTAAACACGCTTATTTCAAATTATTTTATGGAACTCACTTTGCAATTAAGTTACAGGAATATTAATTTGTCACAAAGTGCTTTTAAAGTAATATTTATTTACATTGTTGTGCCATATGACGGATTTAATTGACCGGTTATTTGTGCAGTCGTTTTAATTAAAAGAACATTGAAATACTCTTTACGCTTCGCTTTTTCGCTTGTATTTGTTTGTACTTGGACTGATTTGATTTTACTGTATGTTGTAATTTGAATTTACTGCGCCTTGAGCAACCTCGTATCCAACTGCAGGGAAGTGTAAGACAGGGTGACTTAATATCCCCGAAGCTCTTCACCGCTGCATTGGAAGACGTTTTCAAACTACTGTACCGGAAAGGTATATATTTATACTATAAAAGATAATCCGAACAAAAACAGTGTCACTGTAAAACATCGCGCCTAGTACTACTTTCAACTTTAGTTACAAAAATGCTAATTACATTTTTACCAAAAACTATAAAAAAAACAAGTTTTTTTTAATAGAATAAGGGTGACAAACGAGCACTCAGTCCACCTGATGGTAAGCGGTTTCTGCGGCCCATAGACATCTACATCTATCCTTTATTATAAATCAAAATGCAGATGCGTTGTCACCCGTGAGGACTAAGATGGAATGCCTCATATCCAGTAAAAAGGGTCTCCGGTTCTCTACACTCACCATACGAAACACAGCAGCGTTAAGCTGCTGTTTTACGCTGGTATTCTGTGAGAGCGTGCTCCTTCCCCGGTCGAGCCGACTCATTCGTGCTACAACTATACTACTAATATAGCTGCAGCATGGCTCTACTACGTAATTTTTTTTATTATTACTTTTTCCAGCAAAATCTAATGATCTAAAACGGTTATGTACTTGTATTTTTTAATAATTTTTTGTAAAAATATAATTATCATTTTTGTAACTGCACTTGAAAGTGTACTTGGCGCGATATTTTACAGTGAAACTGTTTTTGTTCGGATTTGATATCTTTTTGTAAAGTACACATTTTCTTTTTTTTCTCAAATATTGCACACCTCATACCGCGAAGTGGTTGAGGTTGTGCTTTACTCTCAACACGTCAAGGTCAAGATAATTTTTGCTCTTAAACTACCTCTACAACAACTATTTGCACTTATACGATAATATGAGTAGATTTATTTCAAGGAAGGAGGATTTATAAATTTATAAAATTTCATAAAAAAAATAGGTCTCATCTGGTTATCAGATGGTTGAAGGTAGATGTCCCACGGTCTCTTAGACTAAGCATTCGAACCAAATGGTTTGATTCATCGTTCGTCATGCGTACAGCAAAGGAGTGCAATTAGTTACCAGCATCTGTCTTTCCGTCCGATAACAATGTGGGTGTTTTCAAGGCAAGAAAGAGTACAGTGCAAATAGGTTCTTGTTAAGTCTGTCCGTTTCAGCGGCATCACCTCTTACCATCATATGGGATAGTAATCAAGCGCTGGCTTAGTATAGTAAAAAAATATGGGTCAATATACGTACATTTTTTTCTGCGCATCTATGGTACAGTGCCTTTCGAAAGATATAAGTTTAATTACTCTCCATTTGTACAATAATAAATAAATATACTTAATTTTTTTTATGTTTACGATTTAATATAATGATGTTACTGTTCTATAGCGGCAAGTGAAAGTTCTTTTTCGCTCGCACGTACACGTTAACTGTTATAATAATGTTCTCCAGATCGAATTTCGGTCACGCTAGTCTCAACCAAGACTATCGATCTGCGTCTAAGATGATTATAGCACTATATTCCCTCACCCTCATAGTCCTATGGGACGTCAGTCAGACTTCCTGACTCCGTCCTGCTACTGAGAATTTCATGATAGAAAAACTCAATAACTGATTTTTTTGGCTCGACTCGGAATTCGATCTCGGGATCTCACGGTCAGTAGTTGTATTTACGACCATTAGACCAACGAGGTAGTGTTATAATGGTATTATGAACAGGCGACAAATGGAGTTGTAAAGTTCACAACAGTCTAATATCCTATAATTATTATTGACGCATGTTTTATAATTGTTGCCTGTCTACGCCACATTCAATTGTTTTGACATTAATAGGTTAAAACTTTTACGTGGCACGAATGGGTCGGCCCGGCCGGGGTAGGACCACGCTCTCAGTATACCAACGTAAAATTGTTAATGTATTTCGTATGGTGAGTGTAGGTAACAAGACTGAATCGAGACCCTCTGCAACGCATCTGCAATTTGATTATTAACTGAGTATAGATGTAGATGTCTATGGGTTACAGAATCCTCTTACCATCAAATAGACTGTGCGTTCGTTTGCCACTCCCATTCTATAAAAAAAAAAACTGATAGATGCACAGAAATCACTGTGTCAGTTTCTGTTATGGGCAGAGACTACGTGCTTCCTTTTGGCCCGATTTCTGACTCGCTTCTTTTTCGTTGATATACATGCGTATACTTATACATGCTCATCGGTTAAGAGTACCCACACTTAATTTGGCCCAGCATATATCGCCAATTTGGTTGAATAATGGCATGTGACGGGGTGAAACCGGCCACAGTTTGCCTACTGTACCAAAAGTCAGAGGAGTCACAGTCAAGATTAGCAATATCTTGAAGCAGGCTTGCATTACTACTTTACAAACTACAAGCCGCTGAAGAAGATAGGTCAGTTCTTACTAGCTTACTACTTTTCAAGTGTAATATAATGGATATTACACGGAAGATTGTTTACAAAGCAAATTTTGCACGACATCAAGCTTCGGGTCCCGCGCCTACGTCGCGTCGCAGTGATCGAGTGAAACCGGTCACAGTCTAGGTCTAGGGTGTGCTTGATGTACTGCCGTATGTAAGACGTGTCACAGACAAGATTGGCTATATTTTAATGCGAGCTTTCATTAAAACATCCTTCAAGCCGCCAAAAATATTAATCAGTTTTTACCACCCGTCAAGAGTAATGTCTCTTTATAAAATGCAGGAGCATACACATTTAATTGTGGTCCTTGAATCCTTTTCGTTCAAGGATTCTCACATAGTACAATTAAAAAAAAACACGTATTTTTTACACTATCACATTATTCACATTAGCTATATGCGAAAATACGTTTTTTTTCGCATATAGCGATAGCATGAAGCAAGGACGCTCCAGGAAGACTGCGGTATGTGAATGTGTTTAGGTTCATTCTAACTATTATATAAGCTAGTTCTGCGTAGATCTGACTAAAATTAATATTTGATAGTTGAATGTAGCCTTCCATAGATTAATGATAAGTCACGCGCGATGACATATCGTTAATCTATGGTAGCCTTCGTTATTGATGACACCATGACGTCAAACACCTCAGTCTCCCCCCTCCCCCGTGATCATGGTTGTTGTGAAGCAACCAAAACGTCGGTAATTAAAAAGGGTAAAATTAAACTCGCTAAAATCCGTAACACTAGTTTTATTCAATGTGTAGTATTCGCATAAATATAAGAAACTAGCGATCCGCCCCGACTTCGCACGGGTGATCTGAATCTCGTCCAATTGTGATTCTAAACCGTTCTTGAATCAACTTCACACACCCAAAATTTCATCAAAATCGATCCAGTCGTTTAGGTGTAGTTCAGTTACATACACATGAACAGAATATATATATATATATATATATATATATAATTATACATACAAACCTTCCCCTTGAATCACTTTGTTTATTTATGAAAACCGCATCAAAATCTGTTGCATAGTTTAAAAGACCTAAGCGTACAGACGACGGAAGGCGACTTGTATCTAATACTAACTATGTAGTGATTATTAAGAATCGTTAAAATTGGTTTACAATCTGCGAAGATACCGCAGTTACATACATCATACAAAACATACAGACGCATTGAGTTCCCTCCTCCTTTTTTAAGTCGGTTAAAAATGAGCTAGCAATTCACCTCAGTGCAGCTCATGGGCGACTCTTGTAGTCCACTACGAATAAAGAAGGATACAGGTGCGTTATGTTATCACCTCTAAGAAATAACATCAAATATTTCATAGCCTACAATGATACTAGTTCTCTTACGTTTTAAGCCGACAGAAATAGGCAAAAAACTGCCTAGTCTTCCAGGCGTTTTGCAACTTAGAAAATTATATGAAACTAGCCGACACGCGCGGCTGCGTTAACTTAAATTCGCGACTTTATAAATACTGAGTCTATACTGAATACAAATCTCTACCAGAATACAAAAAGTGGTCAACCGACTTCAATCTAAATTATTGAGGATAACTCAAAAATTATAAGACCTATTGGTAAGACCTTGATCAAATTTATATGATACTTATATATACTTTCAAACAATATTCTAATGAACGTATACCTTAACACTTGAAAACAATAGTGTTGCGTAGTAGTGCGCGTTGCCAATGACAACGTATGAATATAAAACATGGCGATGAAATATACTTGGAGTTTCTCTGCGCGATAGATTTAGTAATGAGGATGTCCGCAGTAGAACAAGAGTGAACTGACATAGCGCAATAGATCAGAAAGCTGAAGTGGCAATGGCCCTATGCTCGAAGAACCGACAACCGCTGATGATGATGGAAAAGAAAAAAAAAAACAATAAAAATTTATAAGATACATTTGTTATCTCAATATTTGATGCGAAATATGAAACAGACAATTATTACAGCTCTTCACTAGTACACCATTGAACATGGGGTTTTTACCACGTTTTTATTAACTTGCTTTTGTGTAGGTGTGTTCGGGTGAAATTTAGTAATTGATTTTAAATTAACTTCCCGATGAGACTTGTTATTTTGAATATAGCTCAGAACCGATATGACAAGGTTAAAAGTTAAAGTTACAGCCTATAATATACGTCCTACTGATGGGCACAGGCCTCTTCTCATTTCTGAGAGTGTTTTAGGCAGGGCTCGGAACCGGTTTAAAAAGAGCGGTTAATTTCGATTAATTACCGGTAAATTTATCGCTCCTTCAATTACCGGTTAAAAAATTAACCGGTTTTTATTAAACCTAAACGATAAAGGTTACCGGTTACTTAACGGTTTCGACACCCAAATTAACCGGTTAATTCCGTAAAACGTAAATGCAGTTATGAATAGGACAGGTAGATTCGCGTTGCGAGGTGCTTATGCGGCATCGCCGCATGCGGGCACACATCAATTATCTGCCTTCAAGCGATACATTGTTTTAGTCGCGATCAGGGTGTGTAGTGGGAGTTTGGCGTTTACGAAAAACTGGAAAGTATTGGAGAAGTTTTGAAGAAAGAAAGGCAGTTATTGTGTTTGGTTTATTCGTTAAGACTGGACGTGTCTCATAATGAAGAAAATAATTTATTCTTGTGTATCGGTTGTTTATTTATGATGGGCTGAAAAAAAGTAAATAGAATTCATTCCATGTTTACGTTTTAACAGTAGTAGTAGATAGAGCCACGCGGCAGCTTTTGCTATCGCATGGATGGGCCAGCTCGAACCAGGGTAGTACCACGACCTCACAGAATACCAGCGTGAAGTAGAAATTTACTTCTGCGTTTCGCTTAGTAGGTGTGGGTGGTCGGAGGCCCAATCCCCCCCCCCCCCCCCCTTAAAGTATGGTAGCGGCATCAAATAAAAAACTACCCCAGGAGGGTACCAGAATCCTGGTGACGGAGAATCCTTCGCTGAGCACCCACGCCCAAGCTACCCTACTGTTCCTGAGCATGTGTGCTCAAGCTGCCCCGCGTATTCTGGTATACAGGGGAGTGGGGGGTAGGGGGGTATCCTCAGAGATCGTGATCCTTGGCGATTTTAACGACCATCACGCCGAATGGCTCGGTTCACATTTAACCGATCATGTGGGGAAATTTGTTTATGACTTTGCCTTGGCATATGGTTGCACAGCTGGTTACTACCTACGCGCCTACGCGGATTCCAGATGTGGAGGATCATGCGCCTTCCCTGTTGGAACTTCTGCTGACCTCTTATCCGGACGGATATCAGGTTTCCGTTGACACCCCTCACGGCTCCTAGGGCCATTGTCTTGTCCGAAGGGTGGTGTCACTCACACTATCTTCGCGGTTGCATTCTGCAGGCAGCCGCCGTGTTTGGCACTATATATCGGCCGATTGGGAAAGGATGCGGTCTTAATTTTGCATTCTACCCTTGAGGGCGAATTTGCTTCCCGCTGGACAATCCCAGCAATGTTGCTGGTTCTGTCACTGATATGGTACTTGAGGATATGGAACTTTTTATTCCATCTTCTGTGGTTCCCATCGGGGGCTGACGACATCTTTACATTCCGAGACGTTGATGTATCGAGATGTAAACATCAGCGCTCTTCAAAAGAAGTATAATTCCGCCTCCAGTTTCTTCAAAATTAATTGCCAAGGCAAGGTCAGAGCACATCGGCGGAGTTGGTGAGAGGCTAGTTCGCCTTCCTTCGGTAACCCGTTCATTCTGGTCTCTTGCTAAGGCTGTCCAAGGGAACTTCTGTCAGCCCTCTCTGCAAAGAGAGAGCGACTCACTGATTCCGTGCCGCAAAGGAGAAAGCCGATCTGTTAATCTCTCTTTTTGCGTGCAACTCGACTCTCGATGACGGAGGAATACACCGCCGACCATCCCGCGGTTTGAGTGCTCCATGCCAGATGTGCGGCTTACACAGCACTCGGTTCCCTTCCATTGTGCTGAAGACGTGTGCTCCGAAGTAGACACCTGTTTTAACGCGTCTTTTCCGGTACTTCTACTCCTAAGGCGTTATCCCAAATTCATGGAAGACAGCTTTGGTTCACCCGATCCCTAAAAAAGGCGACCACTTAGACCCGTCAAACTACAGGCCTATCATCAACACCTCCTTGTTCTCCAAAATAATGGAATCCATTATAAACAGTTTTCGTCGGGGTTCATCAGTTGGTGATATTCTGGTCTATCTAACTCATAGATGGGCGGAGGCAGTAGAGTCTAAGGGGTAGGCATTGGCCGTTAGTTTGGACATTGCGAATGCCTTCGATCGGATTTGGCACAAAGCGCTTCTTTCGAAGCTTTCTTCCTATAGGCTTCTCGAGAAATTGTGTAATTGGATCACCAGTTTCCTTGCTGATCGGAGCATGAAGGTCGTAGTAGACGGTGCATGCTCTGATTACAAGCCTATTAATGCTGGCGTTCCACAAGGCTGCGTGCTATCACCAACGCTGTTTCTACTGCATATCAATGATATTTTGCAAACTGGTAACAACGACAGCACTAGTGATGCAATATACACCGGCCGTGCCATATTTCTCGGGAAATGTCTTCGAGTACCAGAAAAAGTAAAGTAAAGTTGCAGCCTTTATACGTCCCACTGCTGGGCACAAGCCTCCTCTTATTTCTGAGAGGGTTTTAGGGCAAGTAAATGTCCGCCGCGCTACCCCAATGTTTGTTAGCGAACTTCACATGTCATCATCATCACCATTACAGCCCTTCACAAGTCCACTGCTGAACATAGGCCTCCCCCAAGGAATGCCACAAAGCACGGTCCTGAGCCTCCTGCATCCATCGACTTCCTACATGTCTCACCAGGTCGTCACTCCATCTAGTGGGGGGTCGCCCTACACTTCGCCTACCGGTACGAGGCTGCCACTCGAGAACCTTTCTCCCCATCGTTTGTCGGTTCTTCGAGCTATACGGCCAGCTCACTGCCACTACAGCTTACTAATCCGTTGGGCTATGTCGGTTACTCTGGTTCTACTGCGGATATCCTCATTTCTAAGTTTATCAAGCAGAGGCACTCCGAGCATAGCCCTCTCCATAGCTCGCTGAGCGACCTTGAGCTTCCTCATACGGCCAGCAGTGAAGGACCACGTCTCAGATCCGTAAGTCATCACTGGCAACACGCACTGGTTGTACAATTTCGTTTTTAGGTTTTGAGATATGTCTAACGAGAAGACGTGTCGTAGTTTCCCGAACGCTGCCCAGCCGAGTTGAATCCGTCAATTGACCTCTCGGTCGAAGTTGGACTTACCTAGTCGGACTATTTGTCCCAGGTAAACATACTCGTCAACAACTTCGAGCTTAGTGCTCCCAACAACTACCGGCATAGGTGTGACATGGACGTTAAACATGATTTTTTTTTGTCCATGTTGATCTTAAGACCTATCCGTTGGGAAGCACTATTGAGGTCATTGAGCATAATGGTCCTCCAGCGATTCTGCCATAAGGACTATATCGTCGGCAAATCGAAGTTGAGTGATGTACTCGCCATTGATGTTAATACCGCATCCTTTCCAGTCCAGTAGCTTGAAAACGTCTTCCAATGCAGAGGTGAAGAGTTTCGGGGATATAACGTCACCCTGTTTTACACCTCTCTGCAGTTGGATAGGTTTCGTACTATGGTTCTGTACTCGGATAGCTACTGTACTAACACTTCAGCACTTCGATATACCAACAGTCAACTTGGCACCACTGAAGGGACTGCAGCACCGCCCAAATTTCAACGGAATCAAAGGCTTTCTCATAGTCCACATACGCCAGACATAGTGGCAAATTGTACTTTTCGGACTTCTGTACAATTTGCCGAAGGGTATGTATGTGGTCTATGGTGCTAAAGCGCTTTTGGAGACCGGCTTGTTCGGGAGGCTGGAAGTCATCAAGTATGCGCGCGAGACGATTCGTAATGACTCTCGAAAACAGCACGTAGACGCGGCTTCTGAGCCGCGAAATCGGTCTGTGGTTCTTCAAGAGAGCGTTGTCACCTTTCTTAAACAACAAGACCACCGCACTTCCGCTCCAAGCCTCCGGTGTAATGCCACCATGGAGGACGGAATTAAAGAGCTTCTGAAGGACTTCAAGTACCGGTTTTCCACCCGCTTTCAGAAGCTCCGCTGTAATTCCATCCTCGCCTGGGGCCTTGCTGTTTTTAAGGAGCTGGAGAACCATTCTAATCTCGCTCAGACTGACGTCCGGGATATCTTCGGAATAGTGTCGGATGAGACTCGCTCTTGGATCATTACTCACACTTGCGTGTGGCTCCAACGATGACGTGTACAGCTGCCCATAGAACCTCTCAATCTCACTCAAAATCTCAGGTGCCCCGGAAACGATGCTGCCACACTCGGTCTTCAGCTTTGACAGTTGGCTCTTTCTGGCAGATCAGATCACAGATCTCTGGCAAATACTTTGGAGCCTTGGTTCCGCTCGATCGCTTCTTCAATACAAGCTGTATTGAAGTTGCGTAAGTCCCGCCGCATGCATTTGAAGAGCTGTCTGTTCAGTTGCCTGTACGCTGTCAAATCTGTTGAAGAGTGTAGCTTCATCTCCCGTCTAACAGCCATGAGATTAAGAGTGTGATCGGAGAGTTTTTGTGTTCTTCTGCGGCGGGCGCTTGAAGAACTTAGCTCCAACCGCATGGACAGATTCCACGAGCTTGTCATTCATATCGTCCAATTCATTGCAGTCTTCTAGGCACTGAAAACGGTTTTGTAACTCGAGCTGAAAGGTTTCGGGACTTTGGAACAGAGCACGAGGGGGACGGAGCGTTGACTTCATTAGACGAGACCTCTCCAACTTAACGTTTAGGTACAGTGTGCTTCTAATCATTCGGTGATCGCTACCAGTTTTCACCCTCGCGATCACGGAGACATCACTAAACAGTTGTCGTCTGGTCGTCATAATGAAGTCAATCTCATTTTTTGTCGAACCGTCGGGGCTCGACCAGATCCACTTCCTGTGAGGCCGCTTCTGTAAGAAAGAGTTCATCATAAAGAGTCCCTCTTTCTCCATGAAATCGGCCAGCTGCTGGCCCCTTGGGTTCCGTTGCCCTATTCCAAATTTCCCTACTTTCAGCTCACCGTTCTCTCTTTTGCCTAGTTATGCATTGAAGTCTCCCATTAACACTGTATATTGGGTTTTGGAGGAATGCATGGCTCTAGAGATATCCTCATACATTTCCTCCACCTCCTGATCGGGGTGTGCCGAGGTTGGTGCGTAAACCTGTATGACCTTCAGCGAATAACGTTTGGTGATTCTGAGTATAAGTTACGCAACTCTCGTCGACACACCCTCAATCTTTACAACGTTGTTAACGAGAGACTTGTGGACGATAAATCCGACACCTCCTTGGCACAGATGGTCCTCCCGGTGATAGAACAAGTGAGTGCTCTGAGGAATTGTTCGGTTTAATTCCAGCCGCCAAATTTCACGAACGCACATCGCGTCAAAATTCACGATACCATCCTCACCATCTGTATGTTTGACGGGCCACCACTGTGCGTTTTACTAGGAGTTTTCTTCCTAGTACAACTTCTCTGTGGATTTGTTAACCACCGGCGATTTTTCCGGACCGATACGACTTAGGGACCTTCAAGAAAAGAGCTCACTCCTTTCTTAAAGGCTGGCAACGCACCTGCAATTCCCCTGGTGTTGCGGTTATTTATGGGTGGCAGTAGTCACTTACCATCACATGACCCGCATGCTCGTTTGCCCCCTTTTCTATAAGCAAACGTACGACGAGAAAACCCAAAAATCTAAGTGCTTGATTGAGGGCTGAATACGACTATCAGGCTGGTTTCTAGAGCACTCATTATACCCAAATTAATCCAATAACGGTACTTGGCACGACCTGGGACACGATTTAAACCCAGGACCAAATCATGATTCACAGTCACGCTAGTAACCACATACAAACAGACAAAATTATATAATTTCATGATATGTATTTAGTAAAAATCTGTTATTTTGACGTTACGAACAGACACTTCAATTTTATTTATTTTAATAGTTTCGTATGCGTAAAGTATGAAAGTTTGTAAAAAATTCGAAAGTGATTACTATATTATTTTGATCTTGAGGCGTTAGAAAACTTGGCTGCACTTTTAATAATTCGCTTTTATAATTCAATACATGTTCGTAGATATATCTGTGATAATGTAGTTAATTGAGAGTTATTAATAATTACTTTAAATAAAAGACAGGATTTTTTAGTGTATGTATTTGGTTACAGTCGACAGCAAAGTATAGCCGAATTTAATCATAATGATTTGTTAGATTCAAATTATTTTTCTTTATTAATTTCAGTATCAGTTAATTTAATTTCATCTATGTGGTTACCTTGCACTCTATTTAGAAAAACTAATATTTTTAGTAGCATCTTGCACGTACACAACATGATAAGATTTGCTCCAATTTCGCTTTAATGAGATGTGAAAAATGGTAATTTCTTTTGTTAGAATTCTCTGAACATAACAAACAATTTTTTGTCGTGTTTAGACATGACTTCTAGTTAAACTTTACACCTCAGAAGTGGTCATTATTAATTTTGCAAAGACTGAGATAGAGGTTGGTCGTAATTACGAGCTTCAGAATTAAAAAAAAAATCTGTTAATCTGCCTCACTTTAGTCCTAAAAAGAACAAAAATACTATAACATATAATTTCATAAACTTTTAAAAATATTGTGTTCTGTTAAGAAAGTTCATCATTTATTGCGATATATTACTAAAACTAATGACATTGAAATAAAGATGCTAGCGTAATTTTAATAGAATACGTTAAATATAGTTAAAGACAATTTAAATATATAACGTCAAATTAAACTTGATATCAAAACTTAATTTTAAAGTGAAGATAACGCATAATTAATTGAAACAGAACTTACATCTGTTATTTATAATACGATCGTTGCGGAAAGATGAAAAAATATGAGGGAGTTACGTCACAAGGCAGTCGCGTTGATGCAATGAATAGAATAGAATAGAATAGAATAGAATAGAATAGAATGATTTTTATTCAATATGGATTATTACATAATACTTATTGAAAGTCATTATTTTATTTACCACTGGTTCGGAAAATACCTCTGTCCTGGGAAGAACCAGCAAGAAACCCAGCGGGACTTTTTTTTTAAACATAATTTCACTTAACAATAATTTTGATTATACAATTTTAAATGAATTTTCATAGAACCAGCATGGTGGCGATCACCTTATTCCCAGGGGTTATTTTCACTCATGTATTCCTTGATATTATAATAACCCTTTTTGTACAGTTTTTCTTTAATAAAACTTTTAAATTTGTTTATTGACAAACTTTGAACATGTTCTGGGATTCTGTTGTAAAAGCGTATACATTGCCCCATAAATGAATTACTAATTCTGTGGAGTCTTGTAAGTGGCATTACAAGCTTATGTTTGTTCCTAGTGTTTAAGGTATGAACATCCTTATTCTTATTAAAGCTATTTATGTTTTTATGTACATACATTACATTTTCATAAATATATTGCGATGCCAAACTTAATATGTTTATTTCTTTAAATTTTTCTCTAAGGGACTCTTTACAATTTAGATTATAAATCGCCCGTACGGCTCTCTTTTGCAAAACAAATATAGCTTCAATATCAGTCGCATTACCCCATAGCAAAATTCCATAAGACATTACGCTATGAAAGTAACTAAAATACACTAACCTAGCTGTCTCAACATCTGTGAGACTTCTAATCTTTCTTACAGCATATGCTGCAGAACTAAGTCTGCTTGCTAATTTAGATATATGGGGGCCCCATTGAAGTTTCGCGTCAATAGTAATACCGAGAAAAACAGTGGTATCCACAAGACTCAACTCCTCCCCATTTAAGAGCACATTGGTTTTCGAATGTTTTACATTAGGTATTGTAAATTTAATACATTTTGTCTTATTGCCGTTTAAGAGCAAATTGTTGGCGTTAAACCAATGTACTAGTTTCGATAGAGCATTATTTACATCGTCATATTTAATTGACTGCCGTTTCAGTTTGAAAATTAAAGAGGTATCGTCAGCAAATAATACTATATCGTGATTGTCCCCTACAAGATAAGGTAAGTCATTAATATAGATTAAGAACAGGAATGGGCCAAGAATCGAGCCCTGAGGAACGCCCATTGATACTACCGATCCGGAGGAACATTTACCATTAATGACGACTTTTTGAGTTCTGTTACTTAAATATGAAGTAATAAGTTTAAGCGCCAAATTTTTTACACCGTAATGTTGTAGTTTCCTGATTAATGTATCATGATGAACACAATCGAAAGCCTTGGAAAGGTCACAGAAAATACCTAAGGCATCTTGTGAATTCTCCCAGGCATTAAAAATATATTTCATAAGCTCAACACCGGCGTCAGACGTCGAGCGACCCCTTGTAAAACCAAATTGATTTTTATGAAGTAATTTATTTGTATTAAAAAAAATTAACAATTGATCCAAAATTATTTTTTCAAAAATTTTACTGAGAGTTGGTAGTACAGAAATAGGTCTATAATTAGCGGGGTCCAATGTACTACCAGATTTAAATAAAGGTATTACTTTACTATACTTCATTAAATCAGGAAACACACCAGAATCGATACAAGTATTAAAAATAATAGCAAGATGAGGTGCAATTAAATCTATTATGGACGTAATCACTGTAACGGAAATCCCCCACAAATCTGCGGTTTTCTTTACATCAATGGTTTTGAAGTATTTTACAATATTATGCGGTAATACTTTTTCAAATCTAAATTCTTTTAAACAGATATTAACATTCTGTTTAAGTAATGATTCGGCGACAGTTGGAGAAGCATTCAATGACTCTGTTGTCAAGATAGGAACATCAGTGAAATATTTCTCAAACACCGCTGCAACTTCTTGATTTGATTTAGTCAATTCATTATTAATTTTTAATTGATAGTTTGAATTACGAGGTTTCTCATTACCGGTTTCGCTGTTAATTATACTCCACGTCATTTTAATTTTATTCTTAGCTGCCTTAATTTTGTTACTAATATGTAATGATTTGGCTGTGGAGCAAACTCTTTTAAACATTTTAGAATAATTTTTTACATATTCTTTAAAAGCATCGGAAAGATTATACGATCTTTCATGGTAAAGGTCATATAACCTTCGTCTGCTTTTATAAATTCCTACTGTCGCCCACTCATTAAATGCCTTGCGACTGTTTCTGGAGAATGTTTTAGAAGTGAATATATCGTGCATGTGTCTAAAAACCTCGGGAATTAAACAGTGGCAGCCGTACAATGATGGGTGCAAGCGGGGTAAGGGAGAGGGGGATATTCCAAAACTTGGTTTAAACCGGTTAATTCTTACTACCTAAACCGAAATTTGTGAAAAACCGGTATTCCGCAAAAACCGGTTTTAGGGTCAATGACCTAAACCGGTTTAGAATTTCAACCGGTTTCCGAGCCCTGGTTTTAGGGCAAGGAAATATTGTTTTTTCTTATTTCTCAGACATGCAGGTTCCCAGGTGCAGGTCCCAATGCGTGTTGGCGAACTTCACATGTCTTCGAAATATTTTTTTATTTCTCAGGTTTTCCTTCACCACCGAACACGTGGTAAATCAGCGCTTAAAATTGCAATTAACTTTCATTCAGGGATCGAACCCTGTGAAATTAAAAGCGAGCGCTTAGACCCGAGCTACCACGACCCTTATGACAATATAAAAATATGAAAATAAGTGGTAATAGTATATAATTTTTTTTAAATATGGGACCACTTGTTTAATTTAATATTTACTTAAATAATAATCTGACGCCGGTTTTGCCTTTAAAGACCGACACAGGATTATCTTGAGGCCGCGTTCCGACGACACGCACCTGCCACGCGCACACCACGCGCGCCAGCACCCGCGTCTTACTCGCTTTGAAATTTGTTGCATATAATTTGAGTCTTATGACAAATTAATAAATCTGAAATTGTATAAAAAGCGCGGGCGTAGGGCGTAGGGGGGCGGGTGCAAAGCGTGTGCGGGGCGGGCGCGGGGCCGGCGCGGAGCGGGAACGAGGCGGGCGCGTGGCGTGAGCGAGGCGTGTGCGGTTGAACGTCGATAAATGCAAGTTCAGATTTATTGATTTGCCATAAGACTCAAATTATATACAACAAATTTCAAAGCGTGTCGTCGGAACGCGCCCTGACGGAGTTAAACGAGGAGGTTCTATATTTGACGTATACGTTTTTTTAAGGTTATTATTTTAGTAAAAAAAATTAACTAAACACGCGTAGAACGTCCGTGGCGTGCGCCAAATTCAACCGGTTTTACGATGCAGCCGATGCTTTGGCTGACCTCATCCAAAAATAGTGTTTTGTTTTATGTCATCATTTGAATTTATCATTTCTAATTTTAAATACATTTACAATTAAGAATCTGGTTTTATACGTGGTAGAGCTATGCTACAGCTGTATTATGGTTGAAGCACGAATGGGTTGGCTCGACCGGGTTAAGACCACGCTCTTATGGTGAATGTAGAGAACCGGAGGTCCCTTTTACTGGAAATGCATTCCAACTTAATCCTCAGGGGTGACAATGCATGTCGATGGATTTCAATGGGCCACACCATCCACTTAACATCAGGTACAGTCTACCTGATGTTAAGTGGATGGTGTGGCCGATTGTCACCCTTATTTTATAAAAAACTTCAGTCGAATTGAGATCTTCCTTTTTTTAGTTCACTAGATATGTTCAAAAACACTTTTTACACAAATAAAAAAACAATGATAAAATTGTATGAGATATTTAGAATAAATAAATAGAAATAAGTATTTGTAAAAAAGTTTGATGGGGAAGAAAGGTTCTCGAGTGACAAGCTAAGTGTAGGGCGGTCCCTCACATGTGAAGTGACGACCTGGTAAGAGATGCAGGTACTCGATGAATGCAGGTTTTTTTTTTATAGAAGAGGGGGCAAACGAGCATGCGGCTCACCTGATGGTAAGTGACTACCGCCGCTCATGGACAACCGCAACACCAGGGGAATTGCAGATGCGTTGCCGGCCTTTTTGAAAGGTGTAAGCTCTTTTCTTGAAGGTTCCTAAGTCGTATCGGTCCGGAAAATTCGCTGGTGGTAATTGATTCCACAAGGAAGTTGTGCGAGGGAGAAAACTTCTTCTAAATCGCACAGTGGTGGACCGCCAATCATCCAGATGGTATGGATGGAAACGCGAGTTTTGTCGCAATGTGCGATGGTGAAACTGAGCGGCTGGAATTAGTCCGAACAATTCCTCAGAGCACTCCCCGTGATAGATGCGATAAAATACGCAAAGAGATGCAACATCTTTACGCAGTGCCAGTGTATCGAGCCGATCAGAAAGAACTCGGTCGTCGACGATTCGAACCGCTCTGCGCTGGATGCGGTCAAGTGGAAGGAGCTGGCACTGGGGTGCCCCGGCCCAGAGATGAGAACAGTATTCCATGTGGGGTCGAACTTGCGCTTTGTAAAGTTGCAAGCGATGTGCCGACATGAAATACCGTCTCGCTCTGCTGAGCACGCCAAGCTTTTTAGAGGCCAATTTGGCCTTCCCTTCCAAGTGACCATGAAACTGCACACTATTCGATATGTCGACGCCAAGGATTCCGATACTAGCTGAGGCAGCAAGGGGAGTGCCTTGAAACTGAGGAGATACGACAAAGGGGTTCTTTTTAGCGGTAAACGCGCAAACTTGTGTCTTCTAGGGATTGAACTGGACTAGATTTAGTCGGCCCCAATCCGAGACTTTGTTAAGCAAAGACTCGACTTCAGACACAAGTTTGTCCCGGTACTCAGCGAAGTTTTCCCGAGAAATATTGGCACGGCCGGTATATAAGGCATCACCAGTGCTGTCGTCTGCATAGCAATGAATGCTACCAGTTAGCAACATATCATTGATATGCAGGAGAAACAGCGTTGGTGATAGCACGCAGCCTTGTGGAACAGGTGCAGCAGGTGGCTCAGGAGCGTGATTTGTGGCATTCCTTGGAGGAGTCCTGTGTTCAGCCAGCAGTGGACTTTAATAGGCTGTAATGGTAATAATTTTTATCTATCTATCTTAATATAATCTATTCTATTTTTCCAGTTTGCCTTCATTCGTGCCATTGTTCCTCTTCGAGCAATTCCGTCGCTACTCCAACTGCTTTTTCCTTCTGATCGCGTTGCTGCAGCAGATCCCTGACGTGTCGCCGACTGGACGCTGGACCACTCTCACACCTCTCATACTCATTCTCAGCGTCAGTGCCATCAAGGAGATTGTAGAAGACTTTGTGAGTATCCAAAGATTAATTTTTTTTTATATAGAATAAAGCTGACAAACGAGCAAACAGTCTACCTGGTGGCAATTGGATGCTGTGGCCCATAGACATCTACATTTATCTTCAATTAAGAAACAAAATGCTGAGGACTGAGATGGAATTACTGCTTACCAGTGAAAAGAGTCTCCGGTTGTCTACACTCACCATGCGAAACACAGCAGCATTAGGCAAGCAATTTTACGCTGGTGTTCTGTAAAAGCGTGGTCCTACCCCGGTCGAGCCGGCTCATTCGTGCTATAAAAAACCATCACGAAAAAATTTTTCTACCACCGTCACCATTACCGTTACAGCCTATTATAGTCCACAGCTGTACATAGGCCTCCCCCGTGGCTTGGCTCAGGGATATTTGCCATCGTTGCCACGCTTGGCAAGCGGGTTGACAACCGCAGTTTTTCTTATTTTTAGTCATTATTAAGAAGACGCTGCTGCCCATCTCCTGGTTTGTTTCCCTTTGCCACCTCTTACGACACCCACTGTATGATATGGGGTAGTGGATATTCTTACACCGCCGCTACACGGTCATGTTTAGTTGCGGTAGCGTAGTTCTACCACTTAGTATGAGACTAATTGGAGATATCTCGTCCCTGGCCTACAGAAACGACACCGAGCGGATGACGAGACGAACCGTCGCAAGGTGGAGGTGTTACGCGGCGCGCGTTGGCAGGCGATGCGCTGGTGTCGGCTGCAGGTGGGCGACGTGTGCCGCGTGCTTAACAACCAGTTCTTCCCCGCGGACCTCGTGCTGCTGGCCTCCAGGTGGGTTTTTTAGAAGAGGAGCATGCGGCTTATAAGTAACTACCGCCGCTCATAAACTGTAACACCTGGGGAATTGCAGATTCGTTGCCGGCATTTTGAAAATGACTAGGCTAGTTTCTTGAAGGTCCCTATAAGTCGTATCTATTCAGAAAAATCGCTGGTGGTAAATTATTCCACAAGAAAGTTGTGTGAGAAAGAAAACTTCGTACAGTGGGCCTCTCACCCCGCTTCGCCGCTCCTCTGTGTGCTTAATAACTAGTTCTTCCTCGCGGACCTGGTACTATAAGCCTCCAAATCAGTGCTGTTGGCCTATAAGGAGTTGCTGCTCTCCCGCCCTATCGTCAATCGTTTATTGCGTTTTATTTTATAAAGGTATTTATTCTCACTAGTTTAAACGTTGTTTTTCACAGTTTTGAATAGTCTTCAAGGCAAGCCATTTAGTTTACTAAACAATACATTTTAAAGAGTATGCGGAGGAATTGCATGATTTAATCCTTCCCTCTTCCTTCCACCCTCGGACAACTAGTTTCCACCCTTTCTTTGTTGACTTACTACGCATTTGAATCAATTGGTTTGCTTCATCGTTCGACATGCGTACGGCAAAGGAGTGGAATAAGTTGCCAGCATCTGTCTTACCATCCGATTACAAGGTGGGTATATTCAAGGCAACAGTGCATAGGCTTTTGTTAAGTCAATGCGCTTCATCATCTTCGGCTGCTTCAGCACGTACCATCAGGCGGGATAGTAGTCAAGCGCTGGCTTAGAATAGTAAAAAAAATGAATGAATAAATAACGTACTCTAATCAAGCTACACAATGTTTTATAACAGTGGTAGAGCCACGCGGCAGCTTTTGCTGACGCACGGATGGGCCGGCTCGAACCGGGGTGGTACCACGACCTCACAGAAAACCAGCGTGAAGTAGAGGTTTACCTCTGCGTTTCGCTTGGTGAGTGCAGGTGGCCGGAGGCCCTTTTTACTGGAAATGAGGCATTCCATCTTAGTCCTCACGGGTGACAACGCATCTACAGTTTACTTACTTATCTTCACGCACAATCCCTGACGGGGTAGCCAGAGAGAACAGATCGCCAAGTGTCACGATCCTTACAAACCTCTTTCGCTTCTTTCAGATTCATTATCTTCTTCATACATGCACGTCTAGGTATCCGAGTACTCTTGACCCTACCCTCTTCGAGCAATTTGCTCACATGGTCTTCGAAAGTTAGTCTCGGTCTACCTCGACACCTTTTAATATTAACTTTCGCGCTATTTATTTTCTTCACCCTTCGGTCTTCACTCATTCGCTCAACGTGCCCAAACCACCGAAGCACGCCCTTATCAATTTTTGTGATAAGGTCATCTTTCAAACCTGCCATATTGCGAATCTCTTCGTTTCGCTTTCGGTCGGCCATGGTAACGCCGCACATTTTACGAAGAGATCGCATCTCCACTGCATTCAACTTACTTTTATGCTTTTTCTGGCATACCCAGGTTTCGTTGCCATATAACAAAATCGGTACCAACACTGCGTTATGTATTGCAAGGCGTGCACTCTTCGCTACGCCTTGCCTTTTGACTAACGCAGTCAGGGCACCATTGACTTTGTTCCCGGCAGCGACACGCCTGTCCACATCTAAATCACATCTTCCATCCCGGCTAAAAGCACTCCCCAAGTATACAATTTCATTTACCTGTTCTAGACATTCCTGATTTACCCATATTTCACACTTCGTTCTCTCTTCGTCCCTTTCAAATACCAGAACCTTACTTTTATTAGCATTCAAACGGAGACCTTTAATTTCACATTCCTCTTTCATACACGTGACTAATGCCTGCAGTTCTGCCTCTGATGGTGCAATAAGCACTGCATCATCAGCGTACAGCAGACAATTTACTTTTATGTCACCCAATTTCACACCCAAACAGCTATCTTTCAGCTTCTGTAAACAGCTGTCGAGATACAGTATGAACAGCCAGGAAGACATGACACAACCCTGCTTTACGCCCGTTTGGACGTTAAACATGGGTGACAGGTCATGCCCTACCCGCACACAGGCTTTACAGTCACAGTAAAGAGACTGCACAGCCCTTAGCAATCGACCATCCACACCATACCCCGGCAACAGTTCCCACATTTTCTTCCTTACAACCTTATCAAATGCTTTCTCAAGATCCACAAAAGCACAGAAAATCTTCTGGTTAGCAGCCAGAAGCTTTTCCGTGATCATGCGGAGAGAAAACATTTGATCCGTGCATCCTCTTCCAGGTCTAAATCCGCATTGTGCCTCCCATAGAAATCTTTCCGATTTCTCTTGCATCCTACGTGTCAAAACCTTCGAGTAAACTTTACTTGCTAAACTGGTCAAGCTGATCGCCCGATAGCACCCGCAGTCAAAATGTGAACCTTTGCCTTTATATAAAGGCACAATGACTGCGGATCGCCAATCATCCGGGACATCCCCCGTCCGCCAGCACAAATTGCACAGCAGATGAAAGCTGTCCCAGACGCGAGGCCCACCATACTTGACCATTTCAGCAGTAACTCTGTCTAGTCCCGCAGCTTTACCACATTTCAAACTTCGAATCGCACGTTCAATCTCTTTCATACTGATGACCTCAGTGTCATCGAGGTCCGGGTCTGGCGTACCAGTCACGGCGTCATCCCCGGATCCCTCACTAAGATCATCACACGCATACATTTCTCTATAAAATTCGCTCCATCGCTGCATGACGTCCGATTTTTTTGAGAGGACGTCATTAGTTCTCGAAAGCACTTTGTTCATTCTTAAGGCCGTCGCACCACTTCGGGTCCTTCCAACCTCTTTCCAGAAGAGTTTGGAGTTCTCC
Organism: Parnassius mnemosyne; assembly: GCA_963668995.1. Taxonomy (NCBI): domain Eukaryota; kingdom Metazoa; phylum Arthropoda; class Insecta; order Lepidoptera; family Papilionidae; genus Parnassius; species Parnassius mnemosyne. The sequence continues at coordinate 72,226,182 of CAVLGL010000001.1, forward strand.
TTAAATATGTGCGACAACCTTTCGTCCGCTTCCATTCTACACCTTTCACGCACTTCCTCAATCAGTGCTTTCGTGTGAACTTTCCGCAGCCTATATTTTTCTTTCATCTTCTCTCTCATATCCTTATCATTACTAGAGGCCAAGTAGTCTAACCATGCTTTCTTCTTCTTCTTTACAGCCTCTTTCACTTCATCATTCCGCCATGCATCTCTTCTTTTACTACTGCCTCTTTTTATTGTTCCACACACTTCTTCCGCTGCACTTACCATTCCATCCCTAAGGTTCTGCCAAGTTCTTTCTACACATTCTTTTCTGCCATCGATGGTGTCAAGCTTTTCGGCTATCCTCGCATGATATTTGTCCCTAGTATCCGCTTCCTGAAGCTTCCAGCTTCGGATGCGACAGACCGACTGTGGTTCTGTTACTGCCGTCCGGTAGCGCCAACCCGCGAACAGACCCCTAAATCTAGTAATCACTAGATAGTGATCCGTTCCCAGGTCAGCACCCCTGAACACTCGCGTATCCATCACCTGTTTTCGCAGTCGGTCATCCACCAGGAACAAATCGATCATACTTCTCTCATTCTTTCGTTCTCTAGTATACATATGGATTTTCTTGTGATTAAACATAGTGTTTGTCACAAGAAGACCCTTTTCCTTGCACACCGCCAGTATAAGCTTGCCAGCATCATTAACCCTTTTATCGCCAAACTTTCCAAGTACCGACTCGTACCCTGGTCAAGCGGTACCAACCCATCCATTCAGATCACCACATACAACAATTCTTTCGTTTCCCCTAGCCAAATCTAGAACTTCTCTTACATTCTCCCAAAACTCCTCCAGCCCAGCCCTGGACGACGAAGCTACCGGCGCATAAACATCCAAAAGGAATAACTTCGTCAGTCCCAATTTAAAGCGAACCCAGAGAAGTCTTGAGTTCACAACCTTATATTCAGTCATAACATCGACCAACCGAGAAGACAGCAGCACCCCCACTCCCTGGCAGGCGCTCTCGCTCTCTGGGACTCCGGACCATAGAGCTAACGCCCCGCCAGGGAGCTCTTCAGTACCACTGCCTTTCCGTTTGGTCTCCGACATACACACGACATCTAATTCTCTTTCTTTCATTATTTCGATCAACTCATTCATCTTATCTCTCATGCCTCCTCTAACATTCCACGTGCCAACTCTGCACTCTGTCCTCCACCTTCCGCCGTGTCGGGCTGCTCGTGACGGGTGGCGGTCCCCATCGCCGCTTTGCGCGCTGCATTCCACACCAACGGGGACGAGCTGGTGTGCGTCGCCTTGGGGGGACGCCCTAACCCTCGTTGGCATGGGGGCGCAGCTGAGTAGAATTGCAGCCCTGAAAAGGGCTGGCAGGGGTCGCGACGAGCACGCTTCTACAATGACCCCCAGTCTACAGTTTGATTTGTAATAGAGGATTAATGTAGATGTCTATGGGCCGCAGCAACCACTTACCATCAGGTGGACTGTGTGCTCGTTTATCACCATTATCCTATAAAAAAATGTACAAAGAAATTAATTGTTGTTGTGATATAACTCATAACGGTTTTGCCGACCGACCGACCCTTACGAATGTGTGCGTGCATAGTAATAATAATAATAATCTCCTCGACCGATTTCGGCCACGGCGACCTCTTCAGCTCCGATCTTGTCGTTGGTGTGCTCGTGCATGGCTAACGTAGCCGATCTTATTTACAAATGTTCGCGTGCAATGCGGGCAGGTGAGCACACCATTACAGAAATTATAGTTAATCGCACAAGGTGGGCGTGCTTTGAGTTCATCACGTCGGGCGTCCAATTCAGAGCATCGATTCTCCTCAAACATTTTGACCTTGGCTTTCACCAAAGATCTCCACTCCGGTCGTCGAGCGGCTGCTTGCTCCCACTCTGAAGGCTCAATGTCGCACTTCGTCATGTGGCGCTTAAGTACATCTTTGTACCTGAGAAGTTGTCCGCCATGCTTACGCTTGCCCTTCTCAAGTTCAGAGAAAAAGATGCACTTAGCCGTACGCTGATCTGACATTCGCGATAAGTGTCCACACCAACGGAGTTGTCGCCCCATAAGGTAGGCTTCAATCCCCATGGTATAGGCTCTACGCAGCACTTCCGTATTCCGAATGCGATCAGACCAACGGATGTTGAGAATTTTGCGCAGACATTGCAAGTGGAAGCGATCCAGCGTCCGTATATGACGGCGGTAAACTGTCCATGACTCTGAAGAGTACAGTATGTTAGGCAGCACTACCGCCTTATAAATACCAATTTTGGTAGCCAGCTTTAGGTCATGTGAGCCAAAGACCTTGCGATCCAGTTTACCGAATACCGCAGCCGCGGCACCGATTCGACTGTTGATTTCAGCATCAAGGTCACACTTTGATGTTATCGTGCTCCCCAGATAACGAAATGTATTGATCTGCTTAAGTATATCATCACCGAGTTTGACGGCCAGTGTCTCTTGACCGTAGATATCTAAAGACATCACTTCCGTCTTTTTAACACTTATCTTCAGACCAAAAATACGGCACGACTCATGAAAGGTGGTCACAAGCTGTTGCAGGCCAGCTGGGGAATCGGCCACAAAACATAAATCGTCTGCGTAGACTATCTCTGTAATAAGTGCGTAAGACACTTTCGTACGGGCCTTAAGTCTAGCTAAGCTGAAAAGATTGCCATCGTTGCGGAAACGAATGCGAATTCCATCATGGGTAGTTTTTAAGACTTCCTGGACTACAACTGCAAAGTATAACGCGAAAAGTGTGGGAGCAAGGACACACCCTTGTTTTACTCCACAGGTAACGGGAAAAAATTCTGACTGATCAGCGTTTACAGCGACGCAGCTCTGCATGCCATCATGCAGGAGTCTCAGAAGTCTCACAAACTTCTCCGTGCATCCAATATTCCGCAGCACTATCCAGAGGGCTTCACGTGGTACACTATCGAATGCCTTCTCAAGGTCTACAAAACAGAGATACATATTACGACCCTGTTCTCTGCTTTTTTCCTGTAGTTGACGTAATGAGAAAATCGCCTCACAGGTACCACGGTCAGGTCGGAAGCCGAACTGGGATTCCGGCAAAATCCTTTCAGAAAGTTTCCTGAGGCGGTTTAAAAGAAGTCTGGCGAAGACTTTTCCAGGCACTGAAAGTAGAGAAATGCCACGGTAAGAATTGCAGTTTGACCGGTCACCCTTGCCTTTATATAGGGCTCGTATGAGGGATACCTTAAAAGTATTAGGGACTTGTTCTTTTTCCCACATAATGACAAAAAGTTCCCATAACGCTGAATACAAATCCCCACCGCCATACTTCAATAATTCACCCGGTATAAAATCAACACCAACCGCGCGTTTATTTTGCTGTTGCTTAATGGCAAGAGCAACCTCGCCAGGCGAGATTGGCTCATCTAGCTCGAGGGCGAAAGGTTGTTGAGGTAGGCAGCGAACGTGGTCTAGGTCAACAAAATGATCCACGTTAAGTAGGGTGTTAAAATGCTCCGCCCATCGCCCGAGTATTTCCTCCCTGCTTTTAAAAAGCGCTCCACCACTAGTTGACTTCAGTGGTACTTTTGCCATAGAGGACGTACCGAGTAGATGTCGCACCTCAGCATAAAACTCACCGAGCTGGTTGGTATCAGCGAGCCACTGCATCTGACGAGCCTTCTCCTGCCACCACTTGTCTTTCGCTTGTCGTGCGAGTTTACGCAGCTTCAGATCACTTTGACGCAACTCCATAGCACCTCCACTCTGATGAGTTCTACTGTGCTGCTTTAGGAGCCTACGGTGTTTATCAATAGCGCCTGTAAGTATCCCATCATTCTCATCAAACCAGTCCTCATGTTTTCGAACTCTCAAACCCAAAGTAGATTTAGCAGTGTCGAGAACACAAGAAGATAGAGACTCCGAGACAACATCGATCTCACCTAATTTTAGATCGAGGGGCTGCAGAGCAGTGTTCAAGGTTTCGGCATATTTAGCCTTCGTGTTAGTATCTTGGAGTCGTTCGAGGTTCAGACGTATCTGTTTAGATCTTCCCACTCTACAAGGAGGTGGAAGACGAAGATTTAATTTAATAATAACAAGCCGGTGATCAGTCCAACAATGAGCACCACGCATGACACGGGTGACTTGGACTTGAGATATGTCTTTTTGACGCACGATGGCGTAATCGATAAGGTGCCAATGTTTCGATCTGGGGTGCATCCACGTTGCCTTGTACTTGGCAGGCAGTCTGAACATAGTATTTGTAATTGCAAGATCCAATTGTGCACAAAGACTAAGCAACAATTGGCCGCTGCTGTTCATTTTACCAACACCATGTCTGCCGAGAACTTTAGGCCAGGCGTCATAGTCTCGTCCTACTCGGGCGTTAAAGTCGCCCATGAGAAGGATTTGCTCTCTTGGACGAATACGATTTACGCACCGCGTCAATTCTTCGTAGAATTTATCCTTAATATCATCAGACTTGTCCAGCGTAGGGGCATAGACACTGATGATATTAAGATAGCTTTCACGTTCCATGTGAAGGCGCAATGTGGTAATGCGGTCCGAGATGTGTACAGGGTACTCTTGCAGTTGAGCAGCAAGGTAGTTCTTGACAGCAAAGCCTACACCAGACCTTCGCGGCTCCGAGGAAGCGAGTCCTTTCCAAAAGAAAGTATACCCGCCGCCATATTCTACCAGCTCTCCTTCCTCGGGGAGGTGTGTTTCGCTGAGTGCAGCCACATCAATATTATAGCGACTTAGTTCCCGAGCTACAATGGCAGTTTTTCGCTCAGGGCAGGCATTTGCTTCGCGGTCAAGAAGTGTGCGCACATTCCACGCGCCAAATGTCATTGATTTTGATAAATTAAATTTTCCATTATTTTTCCTGTAGCGCCGACCGCGAATTTATGATGCGGAGGCAGCCGCGGTTGCTACCATCCTAAAGGGGTTGGAGTGAGCATTTGTTTAGGGCACCTTTTCTAGCCCCCTCCCCGTCTGAGCGAGGAAAGCAGTGCCTCCCTGAATAGGGCTGCTTTGTCACCTTGGGTGCTGCCGAGTCCGCTCTGTCACCCCGTTGCAGAGCAGAAGCGACCACGATGTACACTACACCCCCAAGACCGCCTACGTGCAGGAGTCAGACAAAACTCAACGGGCATCACGTCAAGCCTCTCTACCTCCTCCCATCGCCGTAGGACATTGGTTATAGATCGGAGTCCTATTTGGAAGCAGGTCAATTGCGCAGGACATATTAACGTGCACAAGTGTACGCGCGGACACAGGTGCACATACTCGTCTTTGCCCCTCTGGACCCAGTGGAACGGAGACCGTTACGACCGGAGAGGGACTCGGACAGATGGAACAGTAGGTATATCAGTGAAAAAGGTACAGGGGTTCAGTCCTTTTCCACACTCCCTTAGTCGCCTTCTACGACACCCACAGGTAGATATGGGGTGGTGGTATTCTACTCCGCCGCACACCACACGGCATAGTAAAATAGTAGGCGTGACAATCAGTTCAAATAATGCATTTTGAATTTAAAAGATAAAAATATATTGACGATACATACCACTTTCTTTTCACTTCTTTAATAACGTCTTATTATTCAACTCTTGGAACCTTTTCGTTTTCGATAACTTCAATCGGCATTGCTAGTTTGGCACGCTCAACTTGAAAGTTGCGCCCAAATGCTGATTTGTGAACATAGCCTGTGTTGTAACTCCCAATCATCTGCATCGGTTTTGAGCTATGTCTGTATTGGAATAGAATTTAAATGTGTTCAGTTAATATCGCCATTTAGAGAGGAGAGGGGGAAGGGTGTGAGTTATAACCTGTTACACAGTCAAACTTGCAGTTTTTCTTGTATATGCTTTATGCTATAATTTTTTTTTCACAGTGAACCCCAAGGGATATCGTTCATCGAGACCTCAAATCTGGACGGTGAAACGAACCTGAAGATACGGCAAGCCAGACCAGAGACAGCGCGTTTGGACAACCTGGCCTCGCTGTCCGACTACCAAGCCACGATCCAGTGCGAGCCACCCAATAGACACCTTTATGAATTCAACGGCACGTTAAAGGAGACCAACACTAGGTGAGGCAAGAGGCTTTTTTGTGAGAGAGATAGAAAGAGAAAGGGAGATAAAGAAGACTGATAAATCAGTTTACTTTTGCTCTATTTTTATAAATGTTGAAAGAACGAAACAGAATCTGTTTAGGTTTTAGGGTTTAGTTAAAAGTACAGCCATTTCTGAGAGGGATTTAGGGCAAGGATGTGTCCGCCACGCTGCCCCAATGCTCGTTGGCGAACTTCACATGTCTTCGAAATATTTTTTTTTATTTCTCAGGCATGTAGGTTTCGTCACGATGTTTTCTTTCACCGCCAAGCACGTGGTAAATCAGCACCTAAAATTGCAATTATTAAATTCATTTGTGCTGGCGATCGGACCTAGGTTACTCGCATACTGTAGTGGCGCGGTGTAAAATATTCACTACCCCATATCGTCCCGTGGGTGTTGTAAGAAGCGACACAGGGAAGCAAACCAGAAGATGGGCAGCATTGTCTTATTATATTTATAGTTGCTAAATATAAAAAGTAAGTACAGAAAGTTCTTGCAAAATCTAAGAATATTACTGTCCAAATTTTGACGTACCTAATTTTCATATTTACAGATGTTTAAAAAAACGGATAAGACTGAATAATTATACTGATTTCTTATATACGCGTTCACTACATATTTAAATGAAACAAGTTTTACGGATTTTATCGCGTATATTAACTTATTTTACTACTACTGTACTATAATAGTTAGAGAAACAGTAAAGAACTCTCATTAAACAAAAAAAAAAAACAATCATACTTTAATAATAATAATAAAAAAAATAAAAACAATAGCGTTTCCATAAATGGAACAGAATCAACGCATATACCTCGAACAATGACGACTTATTATTTCTTGACAAAATTATTTTATTATAGTATTTACAATACAGTTATAACAATTAAATAATGTTAATATTAATACTTAACGAAAATATGAAATTCCATCCTTTTTTAGCGTTCTGGATGTGTGATTTTTACACTTCTTAAACGAGCTTTGAGGCATGGTTATCGTCGGAGCATTCGAATGCTACTAGATTAAAAGTGCACTAATATGTTCGAGTGGGTGCACATTCGGTTATGCCATTTTTTGTCACTGATTGTGTATCTAGTTTTTTATTAGTGATTGATGTTATAAATTGATATTTTTTCAATAACAATAAAACTGAAACTTGCAGGTCGATTCCACTGGGGCTGGAGCAGATGTTGCTTCGTGGTTCGCTGCTGCGCAACACGGCCTGGATACACGGAGTCGTCGTCTACACCGGACACGAAACCAAGCTCATGAAGAACTCCACCAAAGGTACACAAAAAAAGGGGGAGTTAAAAATATGGACTGTGGCGTCTTTTAAAGGCAAAATTTCTTTAGGATCGTTGTTATTTGAAACTCGATGAAAAAAAAAGCGACACTACAAAGAGAGTAAACATTATGCATCTATAGGATTTAGTCTGCGAGAGAATGAGATAGAATGCACTATACAGTGTTTTATATTATTTCGGTCTATTTGTGCGGTGCTTCAAATATCGTCTAACCGATAACCTTTAAAGTCGACCTAAAAATAGTCTTCAGATCCACACCATCACAGCATATAAAATTCCACTGTGAACATAGGCCCCCACTATAGATTCTCTCATTGGGGGATTTTGCCATAGTTGCCACGCTTGGCGGGTGGGTTGGCAAGCGCAGTTTTATATTATTTTGAGTTGTTATTAGAAAGATGCAGCTGCCCACAGGCTGTTTCAGTTTCTATATACTATATAGGATAGTGTATATTCTTACACCGCCACTACACGGTTCAGATAAGACAACGAATCTTTACCTGTGTACTGGTTCTTGACGTGGTAGAACCACGCTACAGCTATATTATGGTTGTAACACGAATGGGTTGGCTCCTCCGGGGTAGGACCACGCTCTTACAGAATACGAGCTTAATGCTGCTCTGTTTCGTATGCAGAGTGTAGAGAACCGGAGACTTTTTTTTTACTGGTAACATTTTAGTCCTCAAGGATGACAACGCATCTGAATTTTTTATTCCTAATCAAGGATAAATGTAGACGTCTATGAGCCACTGCATCCACTTACCATTAGGTGAACTGCGTGCGGTTGTCACCCTTATTCTATAGAACAAAAAAAAACCTTTTGAAGTTGGCTACGTGTATACGTAGATTGCAGTACTCAATAACCATCAGGTGGTCTGTAAGTACGTTTGTTGCTTCAGTTTTGTAAAAAAGGCGGCCAAGTGCGAGTCGGACTCGCGAATGAAGGGTTCCGTACCATTGTAAGCACGTTTCTAGTAAGGGAGCTTTTAATTTTTAATTTATTTTTATTATTTCCTTTGATTTTTATAGCGGCTACAGAAATACACATTCTGTAAAAATTTCAACTGTCTACCTAGTACAGATCATGAGATACAGCCCACTGACAGATTGACGGACGGACAGTGGAGGCTTAGCAATAGGGTCCCGTTGGTTACCCTTTGGTTACGGAACCCTAAAAAAGAGTGTTTGCCTTAAGTGATGCTCTTAAAAACCACCAAGTTACTGGACAAGGCGCCTTAAAGCGAACATAACGCATTCTAAATAGAATGGCGGAAGACATTGACGTATTGTGTTGCACCTTGAGTGAATTCACTAGGGTAGGATTGTTTACAATTTACTACAGTTAATGACCACATTTTCTGTTAAGGATATAAAGAACTACACTGTCGCATTAGGTAATTCTTGTCATAATAGTTGTAAGTTTCAATAAATAAATAAAATTTGTTGTTTCATATTTAAGAGAACGCAAAAAGTTGTTTTGAACGGTATGAGTTCTTCCGGTTCTGAAGTGCAAATGGGAGTGCCTCAGGGCTCAGTTCTCGGTCCCTTTCTGTTTCTTGTCTGTTTCTATTTCTAATCGTCACGCTTAGAAGGCTGATTTATGATCAGTACCAGCCGGCTTGCACCTTTGAAGTTATTTCCGTTATACCGCCATCTGTCACTGTAAGATTATTTTGGCATTTCCTAAAAGTCTCTTACGTCACCTACGGGACGAAATGAGGTGAAAGATTTTCTCAAAGACTTCTATGTCTAGACGGACACTACGGTACTAATACATTCCGCACTAAGTTACGGTCAATTCTCCGTAACTCTTTTAGTCGACTGCGAGCCGAAAAGAGTCTTTGTATTGTAAACTGCGAAAGTTATCTTTGAAAATATAACACTGATTTTGTTTAATGTAACTAAGAAAACGCTATCATTATTTATGTGCGTTCTTTGTTAACTTGATTTGAAGTTTATTTCCGCTATTATATAATTTTATTTCGTGTTTACCTGAAAACAGTTATTGTCGTAAATGAAATGCAATAATACGTAATAAAAATGCGTGACATGTTTACCGTGCCAGCTACCCTCTCGCGATCCACAGCTGTGACATAGGTTTTGTTCTGAATTGCCGTTGTAAATATTTAGTTGAATCTTTGTCTATCGCAGCCCCTCTAAAGCGGTCGTCGATCGACAGACAGACGAACACACACATCCTGATGCTGTTCCTGATCCTGCTGGCGCTATCTCTTCTGAGTGCGGTCTGCAATGAATTGTGGCTGAGACGCCGCACTGCCACCGACTGGTACATTGGCCTTGATGGTGAGTATCATCATCATCATCATCATCATCATCAGCTTGTATATGCGATGCGGTGAGGCAAGTCTCTAGGCGTGACCACACGGTGCGGTGACTTGCAACGAAGTGGCGCACATAATGGCGCCTAGACGGCTTCGTTCTCACAGCGTGTCATTGACCAAGGTCATGCCAACCCGGAAGCAATTACAGTACTCTCTGCCCAGTCCACAAAGTAACTTCACAGATAATGCCGTACTACTAAATGTCAAATATAGCTGGCGCGAACTGTATTTTTACATAAAACTTATTTTGACGATGCTTTGGGGCATTCCTTGGGAAAAGCCTATTTCAACAGTGGACCTGTGAAGGATGATGATAATTATATTAAAAGAGTAAATTCTTTTATTTACAAACTAAAAATTTTGAAGCTGTGATACTTTAGGACTGACAACACAATGATTACAAGTGTGGCGCGCCACTATTAATGTCTTGTACATGGCAACACTAGTTACCATTGTGCGCCCTCTAGTATCGAGTAGCAGAACTAGGAGAGTCAAGATCCTTCTAGAAATTTCGGGACCGAAATGTACTCGAACATACTAAATGTTTCTACAGTAGAAGTTTCTGGAAACTATCTGAGGCCCTATATAAGGCCGGTATAGACCACGACCGAGTCAGTATTGAATTGGCGATACAAGAGAATACTTCGAAGCGAAATAACTGCGAACTAAACTGATCAGTAGTACAATTGTGTTTTATTATTAGTGTGGTTTTAGATTGTAATTAGCGTTGTGTAATTAAAGTGTCAATTTTGGTAATTCAATCGGCAGTTTTTAATTGACTCGAACCCCAAGCTCGTAACACAAGGGTTGTTTTGTATAACAGCGTAATCTAAGAAATAAATTCAAAGACAGTTTATTTATTTTTTAAACTAAAAATAATTTTTGTATCTTGATATATTTTTTCCAAACTCTGATTAATAGATTATAATTTTTTTTGTTACAGAGGCACAGAATGCAAATTTCGGATTCAACTTTTTAACATTTTTAATATTATACAACAATCTTATACCTATATCATTACAAGTAACTGCAGAAATCGTACGATTTTTCCAAGTAAGTGCACATTTTGTTTAATTGCCAAATTTATTTCTTAACATTGTTAACTTAATTTGCTTGTGTATATTATTTATTGACATGATATATTTGAAAAATAACTTTTCATACGTATTATGTTAAATATAGTATTTTTCCTTTAAAATAATATCATTATCGTACATCGCGACAATACTCGCGATACTATTCCTAATATCTGGATGATTGGCGGTTCACCACTGTAAGATTTACTAGAAGTTTTCTTGCTCGCACAACTTCCTTGTGGAATCGGCTACCACCAACAATTTATCCGGACCGATACGACTAAGGGCCTTTCAAGAAAAAAGCCTACTTTTTTTTAAAAGGCCGGAAATTCACCTGGTGTTGCAGTTGTTCATAGGTGGCGGTAGTCACCATAAGGTGCCCCGCAAGCTCGTTTACCCACTCTTCTATAAAAAAAAAACTGTAGTGGTTAATTTTGTGAATATTATGTATGGATGAATATTTTGAAAAACCGACAAACAATCCACTGCTGGAAATAGTTTCTACCATAGTTCCATCATTTGTTCCATAGCTTTGTAAGTATTCTTCTCATAAAGAAAAATTATGAAATAAGAAAAATGAAATTTTATCAAAATTAAGTGATGTTAGAGAATCCACTACCCAATATCATCCTGTGGGTGTCGTGAGAGATGACAGAGGGAACAAGAAGAAGGAGACAGGAGATGGGCATCAGCATTTTTTTTATAACTCAATAATAATTAAACATTAATTCTGTTCTATGGCAATCTATACGGGAGCCCCATGTTTAGCCGTGGACCTTAATATCTCCTATAAGGCAATATATGCAGGAGACCCATTTTCAGCAGTAGACTTCGCTGCACGACTGAAGTAATGTACTATTTATCGTGGTAGAGCCACGCTGCAGTTATGTTATTGTTGTTGAACGAATGGGTCTGCTCGATCAGGGTAGGCCCACGCTTTCACAGAAAACCAACATGAAATAGCAGCTTAATGCTGCTGTGTTTCGTATGGTGAGTGTAGAGAACCGGAGACCCTTTTTACTGGAAGCGAGGCATTCCATCTTGGTCCTCTAGGGTGACAATGCATCTGCATTTTGATTCTTAATCAAGGATAAATGTAGATGTGTATGGGCCACAGCATCCACTTACCATCAGGTGGACTGTGTGCTCGTTTGTCACCCTATCCTATAAAAAAAAAACAAGCCGCTTGCCTTCATACAATATGCAGGTCGGTCGAGGGACTGATTAAGACATTACTTAAAATTAACACAATTAACACATTACTTAAAAAAAATGTGGTGAGTAGTCGCAGGTGAAATTCCTCCTATGAGGCAATTTATGTCGAAGCCCCATGTTCAGCTGTGGCCTGTTAAGCTGCAAGTAATGAGTGAAGTAACAAGTGGCTTTGGTGGTGGTGGCAGGCGAAGTTCATCGCGATGGACGGCGAGATGTACCACGCGGTCACCGATACGCCGGCGCAGGCTCGAACCTCCAACCTCAACGAGGAGCTGGGCATGGTGCGCTACGTGTTCAGCGACAAGACCGGAACGCTCACCTGCAACGTCATGGACTTTCGCAAGTGCTCCATCGCTGAGGTACAGTACCAAGCACTCGCGCATTATATATATTCTCACCAAAAGGCATTATATATATAGCTGTAGCTGTAGCTATCTCTTTCTAATGCCATTGAGTGAAGAGAGATGGAGCTGGGCATGGTGCGTTACGTGTTCAGCGACAAGATCGGCACGCTCACCTGCAACGTCGTGGACTTCTGCAAGTGCTCCATCGCTGAGGTACCAAGCAGGAGCGAAAGCGACAGAGAATGATGGAGGGCGAGGGAAGGAGGGAGGGTGAGAGAAGGAGGCAGGGCGAGAGAAGGCGGGAGGGTGAGAGAAGGCGGGAGTGAGTGAGAAGGCGGGAGGGAGAGAGAAGGAGAGGAAGAGAGAAAGAGGGAGGGCTAGAGAAGGCGGCAGGGAGTAAGAAGGCGGGAGAGAGAGAGTAGGAGGGTCCGAGAAGGAGGGAGGGAGGGGGAGAGAGACAGAGACAGACTCTAAGTATTCGATTTTTCAGCAAGGTGGTGAAATATTAAATTACACAAATATATTACACATTATACGTGGTAGATCCACGCTGCAGCTATATTATGGTTGTAATACTAATGGTTCGGCCGGAAAAGGACCACGCAAAATACCGGCGTGAAGCAGTAGTGTAGAGAACCGGAGACCCTTTTTACTGGAAACGAAGCATTCCATCTTTGTATTTAGGGGCCATTCATTATTTATGTAAAGATGATTTTGACCCCCCCCCCTCCAAACCTCCATGTAAAGGTACATAAAATTTATTGAGACCCTCCCCCCCTCCCCTCCCTCTTATGTAAGATTCTATCATTTTTATTTAGATTACATTAATACGCGGGAAGAATTTACTATGATTATTAATTATAACATTAAACATTGATATAAATTAACACATTTAAGACTAAGATTTTAATAAACAATAAAAAAAAGAAAATAAGATGTAAATCGAAGTGTACGTTATAGAATGAAGAAAACTATTTCTAATATTAGATTTCGACATACTAAATATTACGTAAGAGTGGGTTTTACCCCCTTCCCCCAAGATAAGGGCATGTAGAGACTTTTTTAACCCCCTCTCTCTCTTTCAAGAACCTTACGCAATTAATGAATGGTCCCTTACGGGTGACAACGCATCTACATTCTGATTCTTAATCGAGGATAAATGTTGATAGGCCACAGTATCCACTTCAGGTAGATTACGTACGTTAGAGTAGTACCAAAATAAAAATATGTCAGTCATTACCATAAGACATAAATCTCTATAGAGATAAATTCTAATGACAAACTCATAGAGTAAGATTGCAGAAGCGCTACCTGGTCTCATTTTTTTAATCAAAACCACTAAGTATGATATTCAACTAAAATTATTGTTTTTTAGGTATACTACAGTCACATTACAACAAAAATGTTATAATTTACTATGAAAAACTTAGTCTTTACACTTTATTGCAAACCTAACAAATGCATAAGTAACTAACTGTAAATAAATTTATGTCGCTTACTTTATCTATAACTTATTCGTCCTTTGCTTTATTATCTACAGATTATCTACACCCGTCCGGGACCAGACGAGAGGCTGGAAGATACGCTACTTTATCAGAACCTGCAACGAAATCATCCCACCGCACCCGTCATCCGGGAGTTCCTCACCATGCTCGCCATCTGTCACACAGTTATACCGGAGAAGGTGGACGACAAGATCAACTACCATGCGGCATCACCAGGTAATTAAAATCTAGCATCATTTGCCGCATATGTTCACAAATGCATTTTGGTTTACGGAAATACTTTGGCAACATTTCAAAAATTTTAATTTTTTGCTTTTCATTCTTTTGTAGAGTATTAAATATTACTACAATTTTTCCGTCCTAGTTTTAGTAAAGTCTAGAGGTTTACCGATTTCAAACAGGATGAGGTACTCAATTCAATTGTGTTTTTTTATGCGTACTATCTCATAGGCCCGCATTAATAAACGTTACTCAGCTCAACTACACGCACTTGAGTACAATCTTGAGGTTATGATCTTATAAATAATTAAACGCGGAAGCTCTGCTTCCGCTTTTCGTCTGGTGAGTGCAGGTGACCGGAGGCCCAATCCCCCCCCCCCCCCCCCCAACCATAAACATGGTAGCGGAATTACATGATAGACTACAGGAGGGTACCAGCACCCCTGGAGAATTCCTCGCTAAGCATCCACGACCATGCTATTCCACTTCTGAGCGTGGGTGCTCAGGCTGCCTCGCGTATTCTGGGGGGGGGGGGGAGGGGGGAATTCCGCTCAACACAATATCTGCTCGGGGCAAACTGAGCAACAAGACCATGGCGACCCCTGCTACGCTATCTGTGAATTTCTGCAACATCAGGGGACTTCACTCGAACCTAAACGCTGTCCACTACCATCTCGAGACGGCGAAGCCGGCCTTGCTCTTTCTGACCGAGACGCAGGTGTCCTCTCCGGCTGATACTTCGTATCTCTCCTACCCGGGGTATTGTTAATTATTGTTGTTAAATGGAGCACTCCTTTGTGCCTCGGGCTGGAGTTTGCGTATACGTCAGAGAGGCCATCTGTTCTCGACGCCTCGGCAGTTTTGAAGGTTCGGACCTGTCCATGCTTTGGCTACGCGTAGACAGCGACGACCATCCGCGCGTCTACGTGTGCCTCTATAGGTCCCATAGCGGTAATGCCGAAACAGACCGACTCATCGACCACGTCCAAATGGCTACAGATTCCTTGCTACAACAGGTCTCATCCGCAGAGATCGTGATCCTTGGCGATTTTAACGCCCACCACGCCGAATGGCTCGGATCACGTTTAACCGATCATGCGGGGAGATCTTTTAATGACTTTGCCTTGGCATATGGTCTGACACAACTGGTTTCATCGCCTCCGTGGATTCCAGCCTTACACCTTCCCTGTTGGACCTTCTGCTGACCTCTCATCCGGACGGATATCAGGTTTCCGTCGATGCCCCTTTTGGCTCTTCGGACCATAGTCTGATCCGGAGTGTGGTGCCACACACGCTCCCCTCGCGGTTGCGTTCTGCAGGTTGCCGCCGTGTTTGGCATTACAGGTCGGCGGATTGGGACCATGCGGGCGGGTTTGCTTCTCGCCGGATGATCCCAGCGCTGTTGCTGACTCTGTCACTGATGTGGTGCTACAGGGAATGGAACTATTTATTCCATCATCTGTGGTACCCATCGGAGGCAGATCTCAGCCTTGGTTTGGTCGCTCCTGTAAGACTGCATTACGCAGTAAGCAGGAGTGTTATCAGGCCTGGGCTGCGGCTTTGGCGACTCGGGTTATAAACACCAGCACACTTAAAAAGAAGTATAACTTCGCCTCCAGGTCCTTCAAAAGAGTTATTGCCAAGGCAAAGTCAGAGCACATAGGCAGAATTGGCGAGAAACTAGTTCGCCTTCCTTCGGGAACCCGTGCATTCTGGTCTCTCGCCAAGGCTGTCCAAGGGAATTTCTATAAGCCATCACTACCATCTCTGCACAGGGAGGACGACTCACTGGCTCACGACGCAAAAGAGAAGGCCGACCTTTTAGGGTCCCTTTTTGCGTCCAACTCGACTGTTGATGACGGGAGGAACACACCGCCGACCATCCCGCGGTGTGAGTGCTCCATGCCGGATGTGCGGTTCTCACAGCGCTCGGTTCGCAGAGCACTCCTCTCCCTTGACATCCACAAGTCGAGTGGGCCTGACGGAATCCCCCCAATTGTGCTGAGGACGTGTGCTCCGGAGTTGGCACCGGTTCTAACGCGTCTTTTCCGGTACTCCTACTCCCTAGGCGTAGTCCCGAAATCATGAAAGACAGCTTTTGTCCACCCGATCCCTAAAAAAGGCGACCGCTTAGACCAGTCCAACTACAGGCCTATCGCCATCACCCCCTCAAAAATAATGGAATCCGTTATAAACTGCCACCTCATGCGGTACCTTGAAGATCACCAGCTTATTAATGACCGGCAATACGATTTACGTCGGGGTCGATTAGCTGGTGATCTTCTGGTCTACTTAACTCATAGATGGGCGGAGGCAGTACAGTACCTTGTAGTAGAGGTGTGCCAACTCGAAAGAAACTCCATTTGAGTTAACTCGAGTTGAAATTCACGTAACTCGAATTTAACTCGTGTAACGGCGGCTCTTCACGTTGGCCAACACACTGGCGAATGTGTTGGCCAACAAGGATGGCCATCGTGTAGAGCGAGTGTTTTAGCTACGTTGGTACGTATTGGAACGATGGCCCACAACTTGGCGCGAGATCCGTCTGGTGTCGGTTTTTTAGAAAAGATCAAAGGGTTGTGGCAGAGTATTGGCCGCCGCGTCCACACGTTGGGCGCACGTTCAGTTTGCTACGAGCTCCCAGAGTGATTGCACGCACCTGATTTAAATTTTATATGCACGCATCGTAACTAGTGTCTACATAACGGCAGTAACAATGACCAATGAAAAAACTTTTCGCTTTATAGAGCCCTACCAAGCCGAAAATTGTTTGTGAAACACAAGTCTTTTTTTAAAAAAAACGTTACTCCCACACTAGGATTTTCTCCTGTATCGTGGAGGCAGTATAGAAACATAAATTGCATAAGGACAAACATCCAGACCCGGAGCAATTATGTGCAGGCTATACAAATACTTGTTCTCTAAATTAATATAATAAATAATTAATATAATAAAGTTCTCTAAATTAGTAAATTGGTTCGATGTTAATAATTTGCATTTAAATGGCACTAAAACAAAATGTATGAAATTCGTGACTCCAAATGTCAAACAATTAAATACTAATGTAATTTTAAATGGGGAGAAACTGAGTCTTGTAGATACCACCATTTTTCTTGGAATCACACTAGACGCGAAGATTCAATGGAGCCCCCATATATCAAAACTAGCAAGCAGACTTAGTTCTGCAGCATATGCTGTAAAAAAGATTAGAAGTTTAACCAGTGTTGAAACAGCTAGACTAGTTTACTTCAGCTACTTCCATAGCATAATGTCGTATGGTATTTTGCTATGGGGACACGCAGCTGACACTGAAATTATATTTGTTTTGCAGAAGAGGGCCATAAGAGCAATTTATGATTTAAAGCCTAAAGAGACGCTGCGACAAAAATTTAAGGAAATTAATATATTAACTTTGGCCTCTCAATACATTTATGAAAATGTAATGTACGTACACAAAAATAAAAGTAGTTTTACAAAAATAAGTGATATTCATTCTGTAAATACTAGGAACAGACACAAGCTAGTAGTACCAGTTACTCGACTCCATCGAGTCAGTAATTCATTCTTGGGGCGATGTATACGCTTTTACAACAAAATTCCAGAAAATATACAAAGTTTGACCTGTTCAAAGTTCAAAAACTTTATTAAACTAAGTTTGTATAAAAAGGGTTATTATAATATTAAGGAATTTATGGATGATAATAACCCCTGGAAATGAGGTGATCGCTACCAAGCTATTTCTAATTTGTTGTGTTGTTAATTTGTGTAACATCATGATTGTAAGCTGTTATTTAAAAAAAAAGTCCCGCTGGGTTTCTTGCTGGTTCTTCCCAGGACAGAGGTTTTTTCCGAACCAGTGGTAATCAAACAAAAGAGTGACTTTCAATAAGTATTATTTATAATCTATATTGAATAAAAAAGTTTCTGTTTCTGTCTGTTTCTGTTTCTGTTCCGTGCGGGATTCGAACCCGCGGCTCCCAGAGCAGCAACTCATTGCTAAGCCACATAGAAACTATTTCTACACAATAGAAATTTTATTTCTTGACGGCTCCGTGGCGTACGGAGCCATCAAGACATAAAATTTCTTTTTTTCCATTTCTTTTTTCTTATACACATTCACGTTGTAGTGATTGATGTATTAATTTATTTATTTATGTATTAATTGATTTATATATGTATTAATGCTATGAAACTAGGTAAGATACTAAAATCAAATTAAAAGTTAGGATACTAAAATCATGTTTTTACTGTCTTTATTATTCCCTATTAGTTACTTTATTTCGTTAATAATACTGTAATTTTTAGCTATGGAAGAGCGAAGTCACCTGTTACAGGCATTATTTTGCTTACTAGGTGACCTCGATCACTGATCATATAATGTAACTTTAATGTTTGACGAAATAAATTATTTATTATTGTTATTTAGTTCGCCATATTGTGCATGAAAGAGTAAAAAAATAAATATATTCTATAATTATATAATAATCCTTTTTGAAAAGGTTTTGTTTAATAAAAATTTTACAATAGTTTCATAGACAGGCTTCGAATATTTTCCAGGCCTTAGTTAATTATACCTATGCCTAGGTGTGTTATTGTTTATATAGTTTACTTATCTGTATAACATTAGTGTATAATAAAGAAATATTAAAATTCATATTAAAAATAATAAATATTAAAAATAGTGAAAATTAAATAAAAAATAGTGGTATGCTGTGAATAAATAAACCGTAGCAGCCGTTTGCGCATCAATAATCATTTTAATTAATTCGTCCGCACATTGGCCTGAACCGAAGCAAACTGAACGACCTTCCAACGTGTGGACGCGGTCACAATTTCTTGGCCAATACTCTGCCAACACATTCGCCACTATGTTGGCCAACGTGAAGAGCCGCCATTACGCAACTTGAATTGGTGGAAGGAAGCTGCGTTAATTTGTTACAACTTATTTATATATTTGTTCTTTCATCCAACTTCGTGTTGGGCACAGACCTCTGGAACCACAGATACTCCAGAGGGAATTCCTTGCCTTAAAACGTAAAAAGAGCGCCAAGTAAGGACTATTTTAAAAAGTTTGTACATGACTTTCTTTTAAACGAAGCTATGTTGAACGTTAAGAATGATAATGATATATTTTGATACCTTTAGATGTTTTAGTATATGCAATTTCAATATATATATGTATTTTATTATCATATGTAACGTATATATTATATCTATGTATGATACACAAAATCTCATCAATCCACGGGCTGACTGGCAGAGAATGCCATTAGGTATTAAGTCCGCCCTTTGTTACCCTATTTATTAAGGTATTAAGATTAAAAAATTAAATAAGTATTATAGGCAAATGGTGGAAATAAATTCAGTCACTCATGCATTATTTTAACTATATGTCATTCATAAATATCTAACGCCTACTATTTTACTACGCACGAATACATTCGTAAGGGTCGCTCATTTACAAATTTAGGTGCGCGTACGCCGACGCGTATTTATTGCCCATAAATCACATTCAATTTAGAATAATTTCAAATACAAGTAGAAGCCTTCTGTACTTGTATTTTCAAAAACTCCAATACCGGTATATCATCATTATTTATATATTTAAATTTATCGTTTTATTACCTACTTATTTTTGTGTAACTGTTACGAATGATGTCAAGCACCCAATTTCATACATCTGCTTTGGATACTCTTTGAAAAAAAAATTATTTTTATAGGAGAGGGGGCAAACGAGCATGCGGCTCACCTGATGGTAAGTGACTACCGCCGCCCATGAACAACCGCAACACCAGGGGAATTGCAGATGCGTTGCCGGCCTTTTAAAAAGGAGTAAGCTCTTTTCTTGAAGGTCCCTAAGTCGTATCGGTCCGGAAAAATCGCTGATGGTAATCGATTCCACAAGGAAGTCATGCGAGGAAGAAAACATTTTCTAAATCGCACAGTGGTGGACTGCCAATCATCCAGATGATGTGGATGGTATCGGGAGTTCTGCCGCGATGTGCGTTCATGAAATTTGGCGGCTGGGATTAATCCGAACAATTCCTCAGAGCACTCCCCATGGTAGATGCGAAAGAAAATGCAAAGAGATGCAACATCTCTTCGCAGTGCCAATGAATCGAGCCGATCGGAAAGGGCTCGGTCGTCGACGATTCGAGCCGCTCTGCGCTGGATGCGGTCAAGTGGAAGGAGCTGGCACTGGGGAGCCCCTGCCCAGAGATGGGAACAGTATTCCATGTGAGGCCGAACCTGCGCCTTGTAAAGTTGCAGGCGGTGTGCCCGCATGAAATACTATCCCGCTCTGCTGAGCACGCCAAGCTTTTTAGAGGCCAATTTGGCCTTCTCTTCCAAGTGACCACGAAACTGCACGTCACTCGATATGTCGACTCCGAGGATACCGATACTGGCTGAGGCAAGAAGGGGAGTGCCTTGAAACTGAGGAGATACGACAAAGGGGTTCTTTTTAGCGGTAAATGCGCAAACTTGTGTCTTCTGAGGATTAAACTGGACTAGATTTAGTCGTCCCCAATCCGAGACTTTGTCCAGCAAAGACTCGACTTCAGACACAAGTTTGTTCCGGTACTCGGCGACGTTTTCCCGAGAAATATTGGCCCGGCCGGTGTATAGAGCATCACCAGTGCTGTCATCCGCATAGCAATGAATGTTACCAGTTAGCAACATATCATTGATATGCAGAAGAAACAGCGTTGGTGATAGCACACAGCCTTGTGGAACACCAGCGTTAATAGGCTTGTAGTCAGAACATGCACCGTCTATAACGACCTTGATGCTCCGATCTGCAAGAAAGCTGGTGATCCAATTGCACAATTTCTCGGGAAGCCCATAGGAAGGGAGCTGCGAAAGAAGCGCTTTGTGCCAAACCCGATCGAAGGCCTTCGCAATGTCCAGACTAACGGCCAACGCCTCCCCCTTGGACTCAACTGCCTCCGCCCATCTACGGGTCAGGTAGACCAGAAGATCACCAGCTGATCGACACCGACGAAAACCGTATTGGCGGTCACTAATCAGTTGGTGATCCTCAAGATACCGGATGAGCTGGCAGTTAATAATGGATTCCATTATTTTGGAGAACAAGGAGGTGATCGCGATAGGCCTATAGTTGGACGGGTCTGAGCGGTCGCCTTTTTTAGTGATCGGGTGGACAAAAGCTGTCTTCCATGAATTCGGGACTACGCCTTGGGAGTAGGAGTACCGGAAAAGACGCGTTAGGACCGGTGCCAACTCTGGAGCACACGTCCTCAGCACAATTGGGGGGATTCCATCAGGCCCACTCGACTTCTGGATGTCCAGGGAGAGAAGTGCTTTGCGAACTGAGCGCTGTGAGAATAGCACATCCGGCATGGAGTACTCACACCGCGGGATGGTCGGCGGTATTTTCCCCCCGTCATCAAGAGTCGAGTTGGACGCAAAAAGGGAGCCTAAAAGGTCGGCTTTGTCTTTTGCGTCTTGGGCCAGTGAGTCGTCCTCCCTGTACAGAGATGGTAGTGATGGCTTACAGAAATTCCCTTGGACAGCCTTGGCGAGAGACCAGAATGCACGGGTTCCCGAAGGAAGGCGAACTAGTTTCTCGCCAATTCTGCCTATGTGCTCTGACTTTGCCTTGGCAATAACTCTTTTGAAGGACCTGGAGGCGAAGTTATACTTCTATTTAAGTGTGCTGTTGTTTACATCCCGAGTCACCGAAGCCGCATCCCAGGCTTGATAACACTCCTGCTTACTGCGCAATGCAGTCTTACGGGAGCGACCAAACCAAGGCTGAGATCTGCCTCCGATGGGTACCACAGATGATGGAATAAATAGTTCCATTCCCTGTAGCACCACATCAGTGACAGAGTCAGCAACAGCGCTGGGATCATCCGGCGAGAAGCAAACCCGCCCGCATGGGTAGGAAGCAAAGAAAGACCGCATTCCGTCCCAATCCGCCGACCTGTAATGCCAAACACGGCGGCAACCTGCAGAACGCAACCGCGAAGGGAGCGTGAGTGGCACCATACTCCGGATCAGACAATGGTCCGAAGAGCCAAGATCGACGGAAACCTGATATCCGTCCGGATGCGAGGTCAGCAGAAGGTCCAACAGGGAAGGTGTATGATCCTCCACATCTGGAAGCCGCGTAGGCGAATTAACCAATTGTGTCAGACCATATGCCAAGGCAAAGTCATAAACAGATCTCCCCGCATGATCGGTTAAACGTGAACCGAGCCATTCGGCATGATGGGCGTTAAAATCGCCAAGGATCACGATCTCTGCGGTTGTAGCAAGGAATCTGCAGCCATTTGGACGTGGTCGATGAGTCGGTCTGTTTCGGCATTACCGCTATGGGACCTATAGAGGCACCCGTAGACGCGCGGACGGTCGTCGCTGTCTACGCGTAACCAAAGGATGGACAGGTCCGAACCTTCAAGACTGCCGAGGCGTCGAGAACAGATGTCCTCTCTGACATACACGCAAACTCTCCAATTTGTACCCCGGGTAGGAGAGATACGAAATATCAGCCGGAGAGGAAACCTGCGTCTCGGTCAGAAAGAGCAAGGCCGGTTTCGCCGTCTCGAGATGGTAGTGGACGGCGTTTAGGTTAGAGTGAAGTCCCCTGATGTTGCAGAAATTCACGGATAGCGTGGCAGGGGTCGCCTTGGTATTGTTGCTCAGTTTGCCCCGAGCAGTTTTGTTTTTGAGCGGAATTTTGCCCCCCCCCCCCCCCCCCCCCAGAATACGCGGGGCAGCCTAAGCACCCACGCTCAGGATTGGAATAACATGGTCGTGGATGCTCAGCGAGGGATTCTCCAGGGGTACTGGTACCCTCCTGTGGTAGTCTATTGTCTAATTCCGCTACCATGTTGATGGGGGGGGGGGGGGGGGGGAATTGGGCCTCCGGCCACCTGCACTCACCAGACGAAACGCAGAAGCAGAGCCTCTACTTCACGCCGGTATTCTGTGAGGTCGTGGTACCAACCCGGCTCGAGCCGGCCCATACGTGCAACAGCAAAAACTGCTGCGGTGCTCTACCTAAAATATACCTGAATATCCACGATTAACGAATTCAGCCCTCACTCTAGTTTTATAAATATATAAAACGAGAGTAAGTTCTCTCCTAACCCTAAGTTCACTATATCCGGCCATTCCTATAATGAATAAGGTTGGATACATTAAGGGATAAGGTGGGTACACGCCGTAAAGTTTCATATACAAATATCTCACAAATTTATTCTGTACCCTCTCCAACATTAGCTTATACTTAGCTTCATGCGGGGACTAAATAAGTGTTCCAAATGACTTCTGACCAAGGCATTATATAATGCAATAATTCCACAAATTTTATGAAACTCTAGATTCCTATTTGCATTTTTGCAGATATTAATAACATGAGCACGAAAAGGAGATGTATGAAATTGGGTTATTGATATCGTTCGTAACAGTTATTCAAAAATATGTAGGTAATATAACGATAAAGTATAAGCGTAATTAAATGGTTTTTATTTCTGTAATGTATGGGACAATCATAAAAACATTTTTTTAAACTGAAAAATGAAAGCTAATGCTTTTACCATAGACAAAACAAAACGTTTTAAAATATTTTTATGTATTTTGTCTATGGTATTAGATAATGAAGACAATTTTTTGTAATATTTGCCTTCAGTATCAAAATAAAAACTCATAATATTGTAACATTGAGGCGAATTTGTAGAGATTAATACTGAATAAAAGAAATCTATTTAGAAAATCGATTGAATAGGCTACGTTATTAAGCTAAACAAAATATTTGAATAATATCGGACACGATTGAATAGGCTGTATTGTCGTAGATCGTTGCCTGGTTTGAAGGAGACTTAACTTGGTAACTTCGACTTCGAGTTTAAACTTGTCATACGCATTTGGAATTGTGGTTGTGTTTGTGGATATATTTCGTGTTTTTATTTTCGTGAATTAATTTAACTTCACTCCTGGGTTTTCTCTCGATTTACAGGACAGTAGGTTGTTGCGCCCACATAATGACAATAATGTGTTACTTGGATTTTGAGAGGAATAGAACAGACAATGTACAGCCTCCGGCTGCTTTTCTAGATTACATTTTATTAATAAATGCAGAAAATAATTAAACAATGAGAAAAGTTTGAGTTGTATTTTATTTTATTATATTTTATTTAATAATAACTAAAAAAACGGCATCCTTCTGTTTTCTTTACAATTTATTGAAACAACTTATCCCAAGATCGAGTGATTTTACTACATAACCTACAAATAATAAAACAAAATAAAAACAAAACCCTAGGTCCTACATAAATCCTACAAAAATATGATTTTTGTCATAAGTAACAAATCTTTAAATCTTCAAAATAAGTAATATATTTGAACTTTGTTTACGCCGGGCCCAAGTTTGTATGGAACGAAGTTCATCTCCTTTAGTCAGGCATTCGTTTGAACACCCAGATCCCGCACTTCTGTAATTCTTTTCATAAGCTTACTCTCAACCTCATAGTTTTGAACTATAGGTGTTTTTGACCGGATGAATGATATTATCAAGCACTTTGAGATGTTAAATTGCAACTGGTTCTCCTTACTCCAAGCTACTACTCTATTTATGTCGCGCTGAAGTCTTTGACAATCCTCAGAGCATTATAGGGAGTGAAAGTTGAGATCGTCGGCGAATAAAAGATACGTCGCGTCTTTCACAACATTCGGAAGTTCGTTAATCATCAATATGAACTGGAGCGGCCCTAGGTTACTGCCCTGGGTCACTCCCGACCATGTAAAATATCTTTCTGACAGATGTTTCCCGTATTGTACGTACTGCTGCCTATCTCTCCTATAGCTAACAAAGAACTTTAGAAAATGTGGAATGAAACCGAATCTAGCCAATGTTTTCAATAATACATCGTTATTTACCGAATTAATCGGCTTTGTGAAGTCAAAATAAGCCGCGTCCACCTGTTTACCCCTATTTATACTGTTGGCACAATTTGAGCCACATAGCTAAGTAGATTATTGTCAGTACTTCTTTCTCATCTGAACCTATGTTGAGTGTCTGATAATTGCGTGCTAACCTGTAAGAATAAATTATAATGGAGAGCGGACTCTAGTATTTTTCTGGACCTGACAGTACTGGTCTATAATTTTCTAAGTTATTTCCAATGCCTGCTTTAGGTACCGGTACTACACGAGTAAGTTTCCACATCTCTGGAAATACAGCGGCCTCTAGGCATTTGTTAAAAATGTCTTTTTTATCGTGGTGACCCTGATTGTATAGTCGTTGGTCCTTGATACGAGTACAAATATTCAAGTCAATCGGTCGTCTACAATTTGGTGAAAATTACATTAATAAATTCCGATACATATGTAGATAGATAGAAACAAGTGTATAAAAGCGTATTAATAAAAAAAATCGTTTTATTGCCACATTCGAAAAACATAAATGTACATATAAACTAAATAATTAAATTTAGGCAATCTGACTTAGTTTTTGCTTACATGTCAATAAACTCCCATGAAGCGCTGTTTTCAGGCACTCCTTCTTCCATGACATGTTACATAGGTGGCGTGGGAATTGTAAGCTCTCAAATCACAATATAGGGTAAGCAGTATAATGATTGGCACTTTAAGCGGATTTCTACTTGTAAGTGGTTAATTCTCGTAAATAAACAATTTTGTTATATTTTTTATTGTCTTGTTGGATTTTAGTTTAGATAGCCATAAATAAAATAACGCATTACGTTTAAAAATAAATGTTTAATTAAGTTAAAAATCTAATTAAACTTTTTTCTAGGGAATGTTCCAATCATTGGCACTTTAGCATAGTGAATGGCACTGTAAGTTAAGTATAATCATTGGCACCATTGGAAGTCTTAAAAACTTATACCCAGATCTTTCTAAGCTCCATCTTATTGTTATAACATTTATTTTGAACAAATCTTCTTCAAAAATTTTCCTTACATCTTCATCTGAAAGCGGTTTCGTTTCTCTACCATGTTTTTTTCTTTCTTCGTATACATTTTTGATGTGACTTTTTTAGTAAAACCTTTCGTATTTTCTCAATATTTTGTAGAAATAGAACTTTATTTCGGTTTTTTAGATTAAACATTTAGAGAGTATTATAATGTCAGAGTTTTTGGCTTCGTTCTTTTTGTTTTGTTTGTTAGTTTGTTACTATATTTGGCTGACTAATTCAATTCTGCATTTTCCACTTGTGCCCAATTTTTCCATTATTTTTTTAGCTCCGCTGCTTCCGAATCTTCACTTCACAAAATAACGGCGTTGTTTACCTGCTTTTTGCTTTTTGATACCTATTTATCAATGGAAAAAACTCTATAATTATTTTTAGGGCTTTCTAAAAGATTTTAGTTTATTTCGACATCCACAATCACCCATTCATCATCATCATCATTACAGCCCTTCACAAGTCCACTGCTGAACATAGGCCTCCCCCAAAGAATGCCACAAAGCACGGTCCTGAGCCACCTGCATCCATCGACTTCCTGCATGTCTTACCAGGTCGTCACTCCATCTCGTGGGGGGACGCCCTACACTTCGCCTACCGGTACGAGGCTGCCACTCGAGAACCTTTCTTCCCCATCGGTTGTCGGTTCTTCGAGCTATATGGCCGGCCCACTGCCACTTCAGCTTACTAATCCGTTGGGCTATGTCGGTTACTCTGGTTCTACTGCGGATATCCTCATTCCTAAGTTTATCACGCAGAAAAACTCCGAGCATAGCCCTCTCCATAGCTCGCTGAGCGACCTTGAGCTTCCTCATACGGCCAGCAGTGAAGGACCACGTCTCAGTTCCGTAAGTCACCACTGGCAACACGCACTGGTTGTACAATTTCGTTTTCAGGTTTTGAGGTATGTTTGACGAGAAGATGTGTCGTAGCTTCCCGAACGCTGCCCAGCCGAGTTGAATCCGTCGATTGACCTCTCGGTCGAAGTTGGACTTACCTAGTCGGACTATTTGTCCCAGGTAAACATACTCGTCAACAACTTCGAGCTTAGTGCTCCCAACAACTACCGGCATAGGTGTGACATGGACATTGAACATGATCTTTGTTTTGTCCATGTTCATCTTAAGACCTATCCGTTGGGAAACACTATCGAGGTCATTGAGCATAGTGCTTAGGTCCTCCAGCGATTCTGCCATAAGGACTATATCGTCGGCAAATCGAAGGTGAGTGATGTACTCGCCATTGATGTTGATACCGTATCCTTTCCAGTCCAGAAGCTTGAAAACGTCTTCCAATGCAGCGGTGAAGAGTTTCGGGGATATGACGTCACCCTGTCTTACACCTCTCTGCAATTGGATAGGTTTCGTACTCTGATTCTGTACTCGGATAGCCATCGTAGCCCTACTGTACAAGCACTTCAACACTTCGATATACCGACAGTCAACTTGGCACCGCTGAAGGGACTGCAGCACCGCCCAAATTTCGACGGAATCAAAGGCTTTCTCATAGTCCACATACGCCAGACATAGTGGCAAATTGTACTCTTCGGACTTCTGTACAATTTGCCGAAGGGTATGTATGTGGTCTATGGTGCTAAAGCCCTTTCGGAAACCGGCTTGTTCGGGAGGCTGGAAGTCGTCAAGTCTGCGCGCGAGACGATTCGTAATGACTCTCGAAAACAGCACGTAGACGCGGCTCAGAAGGGAAATCGGTCTGTAGTTCTTCAAGAGAGCGTTGTCACCTTTCTTGAAGAACAAGACCACCGCACTTCTGCTCCACGCCTCCGGTGTAATGCCACCATGGAGGACGGAATTAAAGAGCTTCTGAAGGACTTCAAGTACAGGTCTTCCACCCGCTTTCAGAAGCTCCGCTGTAATTCCATCCTCGCCTGGGGCCTTACCGTTTTTAAGGTGCTGGAGAGCCATTCTAATCTCGCTCAGACTGACGTCCGGGATATCTTCGGAATAGTGTCGGATGAGACTCGCTCTTGGATCGTTACTCACACTTGCGTGTGGCTCCAACGATGACGTGTACAGCTGCCCATAGAACCTCTCAATCTCACTCAAAATCTCAGGTGTCCCGGAAACGATGCTGCCGCATTCTGTCTTCAGCTTTGACAGTTGGCTCTTTCTGGCAGACAGATCTCTGGCAAAGACTTTGGAGCCTTGGTTCCGCTCGATCGCTTCTTCAATACGAGCTGTATTGAAGTTGCGTAAGTCCCGCCGCATGCATTTGGAGATCTGTCTGTTCAGATGCCTGTATGCTGTCAAGTCTGTTGAAGAATGTAGCCTCATCTCCCGTCTAACAGCCATGAGATTAAGAGTGTGATCGGAGAGTTTTTGTGTTCTTCTGCGGCGGGTCTTGCAGAACTTAGCTCCGACCGCATGGACAGTTTCCACGAGCTTGTCATTCATATCGTCCACTTCATTGCAGTCTTCTAGGCACTGAAAACGGTTTTGTAACTCGAGCTGAAAGGTTTCGGGACTTTGGTACAGAGCACGAGGGGGACGGAGCGTTGACTTCATTAGACGAGACCTCTCCAACTTAACGTTTAGGTTCAGTGTGCCTCTAACCATTCGGTGATCGCTACCAGTTTTCACCCTCGCGATCACGGAGACATCACTGAACAGTTGTCGTCTGGTCGTCATAATGAAGTCAATCTCATTTTTTGTCGAACCGTCGGGGCTCGACCAGGTCCACTTCCTGTGGGGCCGCTTCTGGAAGAAAGAGTTCATCATAAAGAGTCCCTCTTTCTCCATGAAGTCGGCCAGCTGCTGGCCCCTTGGGTTCCGTTGCCCTATTCCAAATTTCCCTACTTTCAGCTCACCGTTCTCTCTTGTGCCTAGTTTTGCATTGAAGTCTCCCATTAACACCGTATATTGGGTTTTGGAGAAATGCATGGCTCTAGAGATATCCTCATACATTTCCTCCACCTCCTCATCGGGGTGTGCCGAGGTTGGTGCGTAAACCTGTATGACCTTCAGCGAATACCGTTTGGTGATTCTGAGTATAAGGTACGCAACCCTCGTCGACACACTCCCGATCTTTACAACGTTGTTAACGAGAGACTTGTGGACGATAAATCCGACACCTCCTTGGGACAGATGGTCGCCCTCCCGGTGATAGAACAAGTTGCCGGATTCGAGGATTACCGTGTCCTCCCCCTCTCTTCGGACTTCGGATAATCCTATAATATGCCAGCGCAACTTGTCTATCTCTTCTTCCAGCTCCACGATCTTCTCGTCAGTCCTCAGGGTGCGTGCGTTGTACGTTGCCAGGTCAAGTCGTCTAAGGTGGCAACCGAACCTCCACCGGAGATTCTTAGCACCCCCTGCCCTGCCGTTACCATGGTCGCCACCGTAGCCAGGAATAGCGGGGCCGCCGGGGACTGGGGGCCGTCTCTTTGTTACACTCATAGAGGGGGTATTTGCCATAGTTGCCACGCTTGGCGAGCGAATCACCCATTCACCTCCAAAAAATTCTAAATTTGCTGCGTAGTTGATGAAAAACATAAGGGTTAGTTTTCTTTCTGATACTCAACAATAATCTCTGCAGGTTGTATACGCTCTGGTACTGATAAACCATTATTAAGTGAAAGGTTACAAGGCAAATTTGATACACGTATTTCTGATTCAGTCGTTATTAGTCGTTATTCTTAAAATATTTGGTGATTGGGCGTAATGGCACGGAACGGTGATCATCTAAAATGGCTTGCTGTGATTTCGAGGGCATCGGACACTTTGTTTAATCCTCTTTGTCTGAACTAAACGGCCACAACCCACATGTATCAAAATCATTTCATAATGTAGATTTATTTCAATACGGTAAAAGTCTTGCTAATATAGGCCCGCATCCGTTTTAGTAACCTTTTTGTCATATTGTTTGTCCGTCATTCGAAGACAGGTTTACGCCACATATCTTTGTTAGGCCGAAATGCAGTGATATCAGATGGTTGCAATAGTCGCGTTGCATTCAGGTTAAGGGCTATAAGTATTATGGCGAGACTTGGGCAAAGTTGCGCCGTATTTAAGATAGTAAATAACCCTCTCTCTAGGCACTAACTTTTGAACGTCTGATCACATTTTCTATAGGAAGAAAATAATAGGCTTTACCGTCTACTCCAAAGAACAGTGATGCAAGGCTTCGATTAGGTATGATCCACCTCATAGACGTTTTACTCTCCCTCTATAAAACGGTTTAGTATGTATGGGGTATTTATTCAAGAACCTCACATCATTGACATTTTCATGACATCGAAAATTGTGCCAGGACCAGGTCGGCTTTTCAGCTTGTTAGTTTTTTTGACTTCACTTATTTAGCGGGAACTGTAAATTCGCGCGTGGAATGTTTATTATGAAAAAGTGTGGCTGTTATTTTTCTAAAGCGTCCTCTCTTAATAGCAGTATTCTTCATCAATTCAAAATATGGAAAAGTTCAGTCATAATCATTGGCACTACTTAAAGGATATAGTCATTGGCAGTGTCAAGAAAAGATTTTGGACAAAGAAAGAAAGTATAGTGATTGACATATATGTCAAAGATTATGTAGTCAAACAAAGTAAAGTATAGTCATTGGCACAATTAAAAAAACCGATGCTTATATTTCACAATGATAAAATAACGTTTAGTATGCTTTAATGATGTTAATTGATTAAAATAGACAGAAACTTACATAAAATCTAGCCACAAAATCTTAACTTTTTGTTAAATTTTGACGGATTTGTCCGCAAACGACGCGACTTTATAGGAAAGTAGTTGAGGCTTTAAATTTAAATATAAATGTGTATTGTTAGTATAAGTAATTATATATCTTAGCAATATCTGTGTAGCTGTGATATAGAAAAAGGAAAACATTCTTAATATTTAGATTAAAATAGCAAAATGCCAATTATTGTAGGAGTGCCAACATTAGTACTGTTTACCCTAATGTTAAAATTTTACATAGGTTGTGTAATTTTATAATTCTTGCTTTAGTCTGTCTATGGTTTCTGTGTGTGAATGTGCGTTTCTGTGTGCGTGTGGTTGTTGTTATAACAGAATGTTTAATGTTTTTTTTGCGTGTGCAGACGAGCGCGCGCTGGTGCTGGGCGCGGCCGCGTTCGGGTTCGTGTTCGAGACGCGCACGCCGCACAGCGTGGAGATCCGCGCCGGCCCGCACGCGCCGCCGCAGCAGTACGACGTGCTGCACGTGCTCGCCTTCACGTCCGCGCGCAAGCGCATGTCCGTCATCGTGCGCGCGCCCACAGGTACGCTACGGGGAATAATCTCTGGCTCACCACATGTCGCCAATTGGGACCGAGGTGAAGTCCGACCCATAACAGTACCACCTACCAGTTCCATTTGTGAATTTAAGCTATACAGGAATTCACTTAAACACAAAGAAATTCATCAAAATCAGTCGAGCTAGTTTCGAGCTTCAGCGAGACTAATGGACTGCTTTTGATTTTTATATACAGGTTGTCCCGTAAACAGTGACCCAACGGGGTATGGGGAATAGAGAAAATTAATATCTAAGAAAAACACTTAAATTTATTGTCCTAGGTCTTGTAGTTTTGAAGTTATGGTTTTTTTTTTAATATTAATATGACATCGTCGTACAATGTACTCAAAATTAAATTTTTACAAATTCTATTAGTATATGTTTTGTTATCCTAGGTAGTTAAGCATACATTGACTTTCCTCCTCATTACTGACGATCTCAAATGATGCATCCTGTGGGACGTCATAATAATGCGGATCTATCCAGAGCGTTCAGTTCAGTCTGCGACCACCTGAATATGCCAAATGTATACATGAGAACAGACATGATCCAACCGTTATATGCGTGTGTTTTATTTACGCCCGGCTAAAGACTGTTAAGCACTTTTGTCAAGCGTGCATATAACACATCTCAAACTGACTGCCTCATGTCCGCCTCATCGATACCTATGTTCTGTGACATACCCAGGTATCGGTATATTTCAGCCTCGGATAGGGTTTAATGTTGATGGCCATAGACAAGTCTATGCCCTCAGAGTTAGCAACCCAAAATTTCGACATGGAGGACCGCACTTATCCGTCCCGTCCCCAGCTCCATTCTAATAGAATTGCGAAAATTACAAATGATGTTTAGCAATTCCATAATATGGAAGCGACTGGAGGCGAATAACTTGAGATCATCCATATAGAAAAAGTAGTTCACTTTTGTACCTCCTTTCCGAAGCTGAAATCCCCTCCCAGAACCCTCCAGTAAGGTACTGAAAGGGTTCAAAGAGAGGCAGAACCAGATTGGACTCAAACAATGGAAGATAAGGGAAGAATGATAAATGGAAAATACCCCTTCTTATACTTATGTGTTTCTCCGCAGCCGTCATCCGCTCGTCTAGATGACAAAGGACCGTACTCCACTGCCCCATACACTGCCTGAGGAAGTCTCGAACTGTACATTCAAGCTGCAGTACAAGCTCGATGATCCTCTTCAGCCATGTATGAGGTACCGAGTCGAATGCCTTTTTATAGTCTATCCAGGCGGCGGAGAGGTTCCGACGGTTGCGTTTAACCTCCTTGCCAATGACCGCGTCAATGAGGAGTGGTTCCTTGATTCCACGACCACCGCCCCGCTATCCATTTTGAGCGCGCGTCATCACCTGATTTGAGTTCAGGTGACGAGTAATTCTCGCGCTCAAAATGGATGTTAGTGTCTTGTATATAATAGGTAGACACGTTATTGGGCGGTATTTGCTCGAGTCTGTGGAATCCCGATTTTTAGGAGCCAAATGAGTGATCCCAGTAGTGAAGAGGCTCAGGAGTGACTTTTGGTCAAGAGCCTCTTGAAACTGTCAGGCGAACACAGCGTGACATACCACGAACACCTTCAGCCAGTAGTGATGCAGTCCGTCGAGTCCAGGACTTTTCCAGTTCGGAGCCCTACGGACCGCATCATCTACGTCATCCGGCGTTATGATGACGGGGTCCATGGGCGTAACATTCGCACACTGACTCGCCACAACTTCCTTCCAAGGGCTCTCGATGTGGTTTACGGGTTCTGACCACAGGCCGCGCCAGAATGCAACAGCGTCGGGCTGATTCGGTGCTGGGCCCGTTCCATGTACCAATGCCCGCTCCAATGATTTATAGAGCCTCTTATTATTATTATTATTGTCTCATGGTGAACACATTCGAAAGCCTTCAAAATATTCGGAAAGATCACCAAATATTCGGTTCCCAGATATAACACCCCACAGCATGGCTCCAACACGTACAAAATACTCATACTGCACTCAATATATGGAGCAGTGCATTAGATTCATTGATCCTTAGCTCTAAAATGAGAGGGGTCTGTGTCCAGCAATGGAACGTATGTAGGCTGTAACTGCAGGTGTCATTCTTCGCTAAACACTTGATAAATCAGCACTTAAAATTGCAATAAACGATTTCACTGGTGCCGGCGGGATTCGAACCTGAGTTGCTTTCGAACTGTGAAATTGAAAACGATGTTCTAGAGGTATATACCATAAGTACCGTATACCATGCCGTGCCGTAAGTATATAATTATTCCTGCTCATTTGATTAATATATATGTTTCCAGGTCAAATCAAGCTATACTGCAAAGGGGCAGACTCTGTCATATACCCCCGGTTGGCCGGTGGACCAGAGAACGCCAAGTATGCAGAAGCTACTTTGGCGCATTTGGAGCACTTTGCGACCGAAGGCCTCAGGACTTTGGTCTTCGCCGTAGCTGACATACCTGAACATGTTTATAAGGTTAGCCGACGAAGTTACAGAACTAAATTTCGCCTTCGCAGGAATACTCACATTCTCTCCGCTTTGTATGTTGTGCTGTTTAATCCTTCCTCTCCATTATCCACATTATTTAAAAGATCGTTTTCAGTATCTTTCCCTTACCCATAATCGGTTCCTTCGATTTTCTTTCAATCTTTCTCGCTCTACTAATCTGCACTTTTGATCCTTTTTAAAGAAATCCTTTACTGTCACTGCTGTGCGTTTATAGAACTCTTTACCTCTCCACATTCTTCGTATTTTAACTATTGTTTGCATCAGTCCTCTATGCAAAGGTTGTCCGGAAAAGATCACTTTCAGAGTGATAAGACACCTGTTTTATATATTATACTATAGGTTGAACTCTACTTGTTTTCTGTATTTTGGTGTACAATAAAGAGTAAATAAATTAATAAATAAATAACAGAAATTATGTCACAGATTCCTCGTTGGAATCTTGAGACTAAGCAAGTTGTAGTTCTTGCAATTCATGAAATCGAGCGAACTTTACTCGTGTTTGAACTTGTACATGCACGTTGTGATAGTGTGCGTGTGTGATGCAGTGATCAGTAGCTAACCATACCCGCTTATGGTCTCACTCACACTTTGACACGTATACAGACGTGACATGCTTAGCACAAGTAAATACCCCTGCCTTCCATCTGGTTGGGTATTTATTTATGTATTATTTATTTATATTACTATATTGAATGTATAATTTATACATTTATACGTCTATGTCGGAGATTCATATAACGAATAAGGAGGTTCTTAAAAAACTTGCAGTGTCTAGACGTGAATAAAGCTAGTGGACCAGATGGTATACCAGCCATAGTCCTAAAGGCTTGTGCACCTGAGTTGTCCCCTGTGTTGACTGACACGCTTGTTCCGCCTCTCATTTAGTACTGGAATAGTGCCAAAATCCTGGAAGCTGGCCAACGTACAGCCTGTTCCAAAAAAAGGCAGCCGCGCCGACCCTGCCAATTATCGGCCAATCTGATTATGGAGCGTATATTGAATGCCCGCTTAATGGTATACCTAGAACAGAATTACCTTCTTAGTGACCGGCAATATGGGTTTCGCCGAAATCGGTCAGCTGGGACCTTCTAGCGTATGCCACACACGTATGGGGCGAGGCACTCGAGAACCGTGGGGAAGCACTTGCTGTTTCCCTTGATGTCTCGAAGGCCTTTGACAGAGTTTGGCACACTAGCCTTTTGACTAAGCTTCCAGCGTACGGCTTATCCCCTGGTCTGATTGAATGGGTAAAGGACTTTCTGAGTGAACGGTCTCTCCGGGTCGTCGTCGATGGCTGCTCATCCGATCCTATGGCGACTAAAGCCGGTGTTTCTCAGGGGTCCGTTCTCTCCGCAACTGTCTTCCTGCTGTATATTAATGATCTGCTTATGCCCGGTATCTATGGGTATGCAGACGATAGCACAGTTGTTGAGCGATACCAACCAAGTCCTCGGGCTAGTCGGGATCAAATCCGGTTCGAAAGAGAAGCTATGGTAGAGCGTGTGAATCTCACACTACAGGCAGTCTCCGATTGGGGCGATGTCAATCTTGTGAAGTTGAACGCCTCCAAAACACAAGCGTGTCTCTTCACTGAAAAAAGGAGCCAGCTCACCATTGCTCCTTCTTTCCGAAATCTATCACTGAAATATACCGACCGCCTGCAGTTGTTAGGGTTTGAAATATCCTCAAATTTGAACTACGGGCGGTTAATTGAGTCCAAGGCCAAAGCAGCTGCAAGGAAGCTGGGAGTCCTTGCAAAGGTGCGGCGATACTTCACGCCGGGACAGCTGCTAACTTTATATAAAGCGCAAGTCCGGTCGTGCATGGAGTATTGCTGCCATATATGGCCTAGTGCTGCAAAATGCCACCTAGCAGCTCTGGACTCAATGGAAAGGCGTGCTAAGAGGCTTATTGGTGACCCGAATTTGGTTAAAACCAATCTTACCAGCCTCGAACACAGACGTAAAGTAGCCAGCCTTTCGGTTTTCTACAGGATGCGTTTCGGAGAGTGTGCGCAGGAATTACATAATTTCATTCCCCCCTCTCCCTTCCACCATCGGACAACCAGACGGTCGGCCAGTCTCCACCCTTTCGTTGTTGACTTACCACGGATTCGAACCAAACGGTTCGCTACGTCGTTCATCATGCGTACAGCAAAGGAGTGGAATAAGTTGCCAGCATCTCTCTTTCCATCCGATTACAGTGTGGGTGTCTTCAAGGCAAGAGTGAATAGGCTTTTGTTAAGTCAGTGCGCTTCACCATCTTAGGCTCTATCACCACTTACCATCAGGTGGGATTGTAGATAAGCACTGACTTAGTAGAATATAAAAAAAAAACCCAACCCAACCAGATGATAAAACTACATTAATATCCCACATATATTAACATTTTTATTCAGATTTAGCCCGTAGAGATGTAAATATAGCAATGGACTATGGAATACTGATATTAGGAAATGTTTTCTTCTAGCAAGCAGACTTAGTTCTGCAGCATATGCTGTAAAAAAGATTAGAAGTCTTACCAGTGTTGAAACAGCTAGACTAGTTTACTTTAGCTATTTCCATAGCATAATGTCGTATGGTATTTGGCTATGGGGACACGCAGCTGACACTGAAATTATATTTGTTTTACAGAAGAGGGCCATAAGAGCAATTTATGATTTAAAGCCTAAAGAGTCGCTGCGACAAAAATTTAAGGAAATTAATATATTAACTTTGGCCTCTCAATACATTTATGAAAATGTAATGTACGTACACAAAAATAAAAGTAGTTTTACAAAAATAAGTGATATTCATTCTGTAAATACTAGGAACAGACACAAGCTAGTAGTACCAGTTACTCGACTCCATCGAGTAAGTAATTCAATCTTGGGGCGATGTATACGCTTTTACAACAAAATTCCAGAAAATATACAAAGTTTGACCTGCTCAAAGTTCAAAAAGTTTATTAAACTAAGTTTGTATAAAAAGGGTTATTATAATATTAAGGAATTTATGGATGATAATAACCCCTGGAAATGAGGTGATCGCTACCAAGCTATTTCTAATTTGTTGTGTTGTTAATTTGTGTAACATCATAATTGTAAGCTGTTATTTAAAAAAAAAGTCCCTCTGGGTTTCTTGCTGGATCTTCCCAGGACAGAGGTTTTTTCCGAACCAGTGGTAATCAAACAAAAGAGTGACTTTCAATAAGTATTATTTATAATCTATATTGAATAAAAAAGTTTGTGTTTCTGTTTCGTCTAAACATGATGCAAAATTCAACTGGCTCGTTACATTTATATTCTCAGTTAGACAGAATGTACATTCTACATGTCAAGTGACGCCGAAGCTATACAACTTAGAAACGCACTCACGCCGACATCTTTCTTCTTTATTACTTTCTTTCTTTCTTTATCAAACCATAAAAGTCCCACGCGGGATCCACACATGTACTCGTACATCTAAAACCACGTTATCGGTTGCAAATTATTTAAGGTATGTGTGTGTGCGTGTTTTGCGATAAATTAAGCATGGTATTGGCTTGGTCTCGGCGTCACTTGAAATGTATACTTAGATCAGTGTTCTGTTTACCTTTCTATGTTGGTCTGAAACAATGGTAATGAATTATAAACAGGAATGGTCGAACACATACCACAAAGCGAGCATCGCGATACAGGATCGCGAGCAGAAGATCGAGGAGGCTGCGCTGCTCATCGAGAACAATCTACGGCTGCTAGGCGCCACGGCCATCGAGGATAAGCTGCAGGTATGTCTGACATTACATCTCACTGCCGGGCACAAGCGTCTTTTACCCTAATGCTTATTGCAGCCCGTGTCTTTGAAATATTCTTAATTTTAGAAATGAAAACTTCTTTAGAATTTAACTAATAGAATCAGGCGTTACGTTGCGGAAATCCATTATATAAAAGCTTTTAAAAAAATTACTTTGCAAACATCCGCGCTTTAAAATAAAATGATGTGTCTTACCTAGTATGAAGAGCACCTCCCGCCCTCCCTCAATTGCGTGCACTATCCCCGTCACCACTAATCCCAGCACCGCTACTCCCAGCACCACTACACTAGGCAAGACACACCACTGACGACAATACGACACGTGTTTCGCCTCTACACGAGGCATCCTCAGGTGATATAGACTCTACGGTGGCTAACCGCTTAGCGGTGCTGGGAGTAGTGGTGCTGGGATTAGTGATGACGGGGATAGTGCACGTAATTGAGGGAGGGCGGGAGGTGCTCTTCATACTAGGTAAGACACATCATTTTATTTTAAAGCGCGGATGTTTGCAAAGTAAATTTTTTTTAAAAGCTTTCTTTAGAATTATTGTGATATGAAATTCCATGAAACGAAAAAGCTACACTACTAAGAAATAAACATTAATCCATAGGAGTTAGCGTGTGAGAGAATGAGATAGAATACAGTAAACAGTGTTTCCTATTATCTTGGTATTTTCTTAGTGTGGTGCTCTTAAGATCTTCATCACTGTCATTACATAGTAGGTATAAAACAAAGTCGCTTCCCGTCGTCTGTACGCTTAGATCTTTTAATCTATGCAACGGATTTTGATGCCGTTTTCATCAATGATTCAAGAGGAAAGTGAATAAAATTATTATATACAATCCATTCATAATAATCCACAATTTCATAACTTAGCGATTTGTATTAAACTGGCTGAACCCTGCGACTTCGCCCGTGTGGAATTTATTAAGATAAGTAGTTGTCCCTCGCGACTTCGTTCACGTGGAATTTACTACGATTTCATGGGTCAAAAATTTGACTTGAAAAATTGTTTTTTTTTTTTGTTATTAGTACCTTATATACTTTCGTATGCATTTAGTATAAAGCTGTTATATTAATATTACAAACAGACACTTCAATTTTATTTATTTGTATAGATTTGCCGTGCTTAGGCCATCTAGCGTCTATTCTACGTGGTACGTACGTATAGACAAACTTGAAGATTCAATCAATTTTTTTTATTCGATGAAATGACTTTACCTCTACAATTAAGTAGAAGGCGCTATTACAAAGCAATTTTACTTGCAATTTTCTGAAGGTTTCAATTTTACCACATGTGAACGGCACACGTTTTTTTTTCATTTGAAGTACTTTCACAAAAAGGAAAGATGATGTGTATGGTGACGATGTGTGTCAGGAGGGCGTGCCGGAGACGATCGCGGCGCTGCTGAAGGCCAACATCCGCGTGTGGGTGCTGACGGGCGACAAGCAGGAGACCGCCATCAACATCGCGCACTCGGCGCGCCTCGTGGGGCCCGCCACGCCGCTGCTGCTGCTCAACGAGGACAGCCTCGACGTCAGTGCCACCGCCAGCTATCGCTACATATCGCCATCAATCGCCACATACTGCCATAACACAATATTTCATCTTAAATAATACGTAATCGAGCCACGCTGTATCTATATTATCGTTGCAACTCGAAGGGGTATACACCACCGTGGAAGTACCGCGCTCTTACAGAATACCAGCGTAAAATAGTAGCTTGAAGCTGCTGGTTTAACTAATAACGAGGCGTTCCATCTCATTCCGTAACTATGCGAACACAACTGCATATTGATCCTTGATTGAGAATAGATGCGGATGTCTAAGGACCGCAGCATCTACTTAATATCAGGTGGACTGTGTGTGCGTTTGTCACTCTTATTCTATAAAAAAATATCTTATCTAAAGCACATGACCTATTTTGGAACTATGTAGCTCAAAGATGTGCGCGTTCTGTTCCTTAACAAAATAAATTCAACTAGATAACTACTTAGCCCGGATGAAATCAAAATTCACACAGCTAAACAATTCTTTTATTTATTGAAGATATAGGCTTACCAGTGAACTATAGTTGGGTGTGAACCGAGTAGTTGCGGTGTAAGAATATCCACTACCCCATATACATTATCCCGTGGGTGTTGTAAGGGGTGGCAGAGGGAAACTAAAACAGGGGATGAGCAGCACTGCCTGCTACCTGCATAGATGCTCACAATTGTTTACCTCACATCCAAACCAAAAAAGTGTATACTAGAAAATTTGAATCGCTACAATTCACCATCACACATTATCACTACCCCCACAATACCCATTGAAAACACAACCTTAT
The DNA here is from genome assembly GCA_963668995.1 of Parnassius mnemosyne. Lineage (NCBI taxonomy): Eukaryota > Metazoa > Arthropoda > Insecta > Lepidoptera > Papilionidae > Parnassius > Parnassius mnemosyne. The sequence continues at coordinate 72,266,135 of CAVLGL010000001.1, forward strand.
CTTATAAATTTATAGAATAGAATGCAATAATTTGCATGCATTTGCATTCTACTTTAAAATTTCTGAACCACTAGTCTATGTTAGAGACATTAAATTCAAAACTGGCTTCAAAACCTGGTCAAATTTTCAGGGCACTCGGGAAAGCCTATCCCGACACTCGGCAGACTTTGGTGAGAACCTGCGCAAAGAGAACGACGTGGCGCTCATCATCGACGGCAAGACTATGAAATACGCAATGGGATGCGACTTGAAGAAGGATTTCCTCGACCTTTGCATCTCGTGCAAGGTGGTCGTATGTTGCCGCGTCTCGCCCATACAGAAGGCTGAGGTAAATACCTTTACTTGGATTACAAATTGATCAATAATAAAAAGTTATTTAGATTTGAAAGATACATGCATTTTTCTTGTGGCGTAAGACCTATTATTGTATCATGTTCTCTATATGGTTAAACTTACTTGACTTGACGACTTCCAGCCTCCCGAACAAGGCAGTTTCCGAAAGGCCTTTAGCACCATAGACCACATACATGCCTTTCGGCAAATTGTACAGAAGTCAGAGGAGTACAATTTGCCACTATGTCTGGCGTATGTGGACTATGAGAAAGCCTTTGATTCCGTCGAAATTTGGGCGGTGCTGCAGTCCCTTCAGCGGTGCCAAGTTGACTGTCAGTATATCGAAGTGCTGAAGTGCTTGTACAGTAGGGCTACGATGGTTATCCGAGTACAGAACCAGAGTACGAAACCTATCCAATTGCAGAGAGGTGTAAGACAGGGTGACGTTATATCCCCGAAACTCTTCACCGCTGCATTGGAAGACGTTTTCAAGCTTCTGGACTGGAAATGATACGGTATTAACATCAATGGCGAGTACATCACTCACCTTCGATTTGCCGACGATATAGTCCTTATGGCAGAATCGCTGGAGGATCTAAGCACCATGCTCAATGACCTCAATAGTGTCTCCCAACGGATAGGTCTTAATATGAACATGGACAAAACAAAGATCATGTTCAATGTCCATGTCACACCTATGCCGGTAGTTGTTGGGAGCACTAAGCTCGAAGTTGTTGACGAGTATGTTTACCTGGGACAAATAGTCCGACTAGGTAAGTCCAACTTCGACCGAGAGGTCAATTGACGGATTCAACTCGGCTGGGCAGCGTTCGGGAAACTACGACACATCTTCTCGTCAGACATACCTCGAAACCTTAAAACGAAATTATACAACCAGTGCGTGTTGCCAGTGATGACTTACGGATCTGAGACGTGGTCCTTCACTGCTGGCCGTATGAGGAAGCTCAAGGTCGCTCAGCGAGCTATGGAGAGGGCTATGCTCGGAGTTTCTCTGCGTGATAAACTTAGAAATGAGGATATCCGCAGTAGAACCAGAGTGACCGACGTAGCCCAACGGATTAGTAAGCTGAAGTGGCAGTGGGCCGGCCATATAGCTCGAAGAACCGACAACCGATGAGGAAGAAAGGTTCTTGAGTGGCAGCCTCGTACCGGTAGGCGAAGTGTAGGGCTACCCCCCATGAGATGGAGTGACGACCTGGTAAGACATGCAGGAAGTCGATAGATGCAGGTAGCTCAGGATCGTGCTTTGTAGCATTCCTTGGGGGAAGCCTATGTTCAGCAGTGGACTTATGAAAGGCTGTAATGATAATGATGATATTATGATTAAAATATCTACAGGTTGTTCGCTAAGTAATGGATAACCCCGCAAATACTGGTATGGGACACCTCGGCCACTCAAAAAAATTAAATAAAAATTATTATTTTTTTAAGTATGTTTTTGATACCTCCGTTCACATTATTGAGTACTACGCCTAGAAATTTATTAATAACTAATTGATTTTCTCTGGAATTAACCGGGAATGTTTGAATGTATATTATTTCTTGTTGTAACTGGTTTTTTTTAAATACTTACGTGGTAGAGCCATGCTGCAGCTATATTAATAGTAAAGTTGTAGCACGAATGGGTCGGCTCGACCGGGGAAAGACCACGCTCTCACAGAATACCAGCGTAAAATAGCAGCTTAATGCTGCTGTTTCGTAGGGTGAGTGTAGAGAACCGGAGATACCTATTGTACTGGAAAAGAGGCATTCTTAGTCCTCACGGCTGACAACGCATCTGAAAGATGATCTAAAGATAGATGTAGATGTCTATGGGCCTCAGCAAGCACTTACCATCAGGTGGACTGTGTGCTCGTTTATCACCCCAATTCTATAAAAAAACTTAAAAATAAAAATTTGTAATTTAGACTACCCCACGTGTACCCGCGGGGTTATCCATTACTTACCGGACAACCTGTATATACAGATCATATATTTAAAAAAATTGAGTGTAGATTTTGGGATTATTTGTTATTTTACAGAATAGATAATTTTTATTCAATATAGATTACAACAATACTTACTGAATCTTTATCACTGGTTCGCATAGATCACTAATAAAAAACTAGATACACAATCAGTGACAAAAAATGGCATAACCGAATGTGCACCCACTCGAACATATGGGTGCACTTTTAATCTAGTAGCATTCGAATGCTCCGACGGTAAACATGCCTCAAAGCTCGTTTAAAAAGTGTAAAAATCACACATCCAGAACGCTAAAAAAGGATGGAATTTCATATTTTCGGTAAGTATTAATATTAACATTATTTAATTGTTATAACTGTATTGTAAATAGTGATATTTTGTCAAGAAATCATCGTAAAAGTATTTTTTAAATTAAGTCGTAATAAAATAAGTTGTCATTGTTCGAGGTATATGCGTTGATTCTGTTCCATTTGTGGAAACGCTATGGTTTTTTTTTATTATTAAAGTATGATTGTTTTTTTTTTTTGCTTAATGAGAGTTCTTTACTGTTTCTCTAACTATTATAGTACTCGAAACGTCGGGAATATAAAATAAGTTAATATACGCGATAAAATCCGTAAAACTAGTTTCATTTAAATATGTAGTGAACGCGTAAATATAAGAAATCATTATAATTATTCAGTCTTATCCGTTTTTTTTTAAACATCTGTAAATATGAATATTACGTCAAAATTTCGACGGTAATATTCTTAGATTTTGTAAGAACTTTCTGTACTTATATTTTTATATTTAGATTTAACTTGTTTATCAAACAACATTTTTAAATTTTTCACACAAGATAAAGAATAAATAAATAATTATGACTGTTTCAATTACTTTCATTACTAAATGAATGTGGTGCCCTATCCAAAAGTATATTTACATTCAGGTAATAATATAACCATTACACATATACACCATAGAATATACTTTATTAAGTAGACCAATTATTTAATACAAGTTTTAAAAATTATAAAAAATTACAGTAACAAAAATATTGTGTAGTTCGACTCCACTCTCCTTGTCCAAGCGACGAGCCCCGGTCGTAAAATTTTATTGCTTTTTGTACGTTGCTTTGACAATACAACTTTAGGTCTTTCACTTAAGGTTGAATTTACATTAATATATATTTAAATCAAGTATAATTACATCAAAACATTTGGCGACAGTTTTTAGAGAACTTTTGTATGGGATTGTGCATCTAGTTTTTATCAGTGATCGATGCTGGTTCGAAATAAACCTCAGGTGTTGAGAAGAAAAGATCCTTATTTTCTGGGACTTTATTGTAAAAGCGTATGTACATTACCCCATAAAGGAATTACTGACTCTAGAGTCGTGTACTGGTATAACTAACTTGTGCATGTTCATAGTATTTAGAGAATGTACATCACTATTTTTAATAAAGCTTTTTTGTTTTTGTGTACATAGACGCGAAGCATCAATGGAGCCCCCATATATCAAAATTAGCAAGCAGACTTAGTTCTGCAGCATATGCTGTAAAAAAGATTAGAAATCTTACCAGCGTGGAAACATCTAGACTTGTTTACTTTAGCTATTTTCATAGCATAATGTCGTATGGTATCTTACTATGGGGACACGCGACTGACACTGAAATTATATTTGTTTTACAAAAGAGGGCCATAAGAGCAATCTATGATGTAAAACCTAAAAAAAACTATTTTAGTAACAATTATGAATTGGATATACATATAAGGATATATAATAATATATTAGTATTGTACATTTTAGTTTTCTGATGATTGTTTTCTTTAAGTATAGACTTGTTTACCCTGCTTGTTGTGCAGACGATATCAATTACGATCTGCTTCATAATATACTTATGTATGTCCTCAGTGAGACAGTTTGTAGGGAACAATTGTAATTACCACTGTTTATTTTACTTTGTACGATTTTTTTTCAAATCTTTTGTTTCTGTTTTGTCTCGAATAAAGTAAATGAATAAATAAATAAGCACGAATATGACCAGACCAGACCTGGAACAATTATTAGTCATACATATATTTAGGCCGTGCGGGATTCGAACCCGTGGTCCCTAGCGCTGCAATTCATTGCTAAGCCAGTGCGCCACGGAGCCGTCCTAGAACTAAGTTTGCTAGCTAGTTTAGATACATGTGGGCCATTAAACAGTAATTCAGCCAACATTAATTTCGAGAAAAACACTGGATTCTCTACAAAGCCTGCGTGATATACAACTGTGACACAGTTTTCGTTTTGAATTGCTGGTCTAGCAGTATACATACACAGGAGCGTTTGCTTAGAAAGCATGTTTTTGCATCAGGTGGTGGACCTGGTGTCACGTGCGACTGGCGCGGTGACGCTGGCGATCGGCGACGGCGCCAACGACGTGGCGATGATCCAGCGCGCGTCCGTGGGCGTCGGCATCTCCGGCGTCGAGGGGCTGCAGGCCGTCTGCGCCTCCGACTACAGCATCGCGCAGGTACACGCACACACACACACGTACACGCACACGTACATATGCAACTACAGCATCACGCAGGTACACGCACACACACACGTACACGCACACGTACATCTGCAACTACAGCATCGCGCAGGTACATACACACACACGCACACACGTACACGTACACACACACGTATACGCACACACACACGTACACGCACACGTACATCTGCAACTACAGCATCGCGTAGGTATACGCACACACACACACGTACACGCACACGTATACGCACACATACACGTAGCAATGATCTTGAATATTAAATTTTAACATTAAGTTAAATTTTCTGTTATATTTTGTTCCGTCTAGTTCCGTTTCCTGTTACGACTCTTATTAGTGCACGGCGCGTGGAACTACTCGAGGATAAGCAAGCTCATTCTCTACTCCTTCTACAAGAACATTTGCTTGTATGTCATCGAGCTGTGGTTCGCGATATACTCAGCGTGGTGAGTTTTAAAAAACTTTACCCGATATTTCAAAAAATCCAAAAACCAAATCAGATAAAATAGGAAGATTCAGTCGTAATCAACATTTTAATGATAGAGCAGTTTTACGAAATGTTAAGATAAAACTTTTCCATTGGGAATGGAAGTAGTAGAAATTAAATTCTTAGTATATTTTTTAATAATTTTTAGATACTACAAAATTAAGAAAATTTTCACGTTAGTATTGATCAAGTTCTAATATAATACTTAAATTTGAACTTTCCCCCAATGCAACTCCTAAAATATCTATTCTGATAAAATAAAAAAATTAGCACGAATATCTTAATGGTCTATTTCTTATATCAAAATGTAGTCATCGATCCATTTTCGGTAACCCTGAGCGAAATGGGTCGGCTTGACTGGGGTAGGACCACGCGCTCACAGAATACCAGCGCAAAATAGCAGATTAATATTGCTTTCGTATGGTGAGTGTAGAGAACCGGAAACTCTTTTTGACAACACATCTGACATTTGATGATTAATCGAGAAAAGATATGGCCACAGTATTCAGTTACCTTTAAGTTGACTGTGTGCTCGTTTGTTACTCTTATTTTATAAAAAAAGAAAGAAGCAAAATAAAGGGGGGATAACAGGGATTCGTTCGGATTATGAATGTCTCTAATTAACTGAAGTTCGGACTGACGACGGCTTGCTATGTAATATTCTGACTTCACATAGTTTCTTTTATCATAATTTTAATATTCATCTTGACTAGATTTTAAAAGAGATACGAAATATATGTTTTAATAATTATAGTATTAAATTCTATATTTAGTCTACATTTTGTTATAAATACAGAGAAAAAGTTTTAAAATATAGGTCACTAATGTAAGCTGCTATTTTACGCTTGTATTCTGTGAGAGCGTGGTCCTACTTCGGTTGAGCCGATCCGTTCGCGCTACAACCATAATATAGCAGCATCGTGGCTCTACTACGTAATAAATATTATAGTATATACATAGGGTTATGTTTACAATCATTAATAAGTTTTCGTGATCGCACAGGTCAGGTCAGATACTGTTCGAGAGATGGACGATAGGTTTCTACAACGTGATATTCACGGCGCTTCCACCGTTTGCGATCGGTCTCTTCGACAAGTTGTGTTCACCTGAGATTATGTTAAGGGTAGGTATTGCATTCCGTAACAAAATATACTCTAACCTTATATTAAAACAAAATGAAGTCAATATGAGTCTCTTTTAACTGTTTAATTACTAAAAAGTAACTTGAGAATTCAGAATAGAATAGAATAATTTTTATTTAATATAGATGTAGTGACGACCTGGTAAGACAGAAATCGATAGATACAGGTGGCTCAGTTTTGTGGCATTACTTGGGAGAGGCTTATGTTCAGCAATGGACTTGTGGAAGGGCTGTAATAATGATGATAATGATGATGACAGATTACAACAATACTTTTTGAAAGTCGTTTATTTTTTTATCACTGGTTCGGAAAAAAACGTCAGTCCTGAGGAGAATAACCAGCAAGAAATCCAGCTAGACTATTTTAAATTATATTAATGAAAATATTATGTTAATTAATGAATAATTAACTTTAGCATTAATGATTTATTTATTTTATTGAATTAATTGTGACTATGGTTTTTGCCATTTGGACTTAATAAAGCACCAATGAACTTTCAGCCTAAATTACTTTTCCTAATCTCTTGACAGCATCCTGTTCTATACATACCGTCACAAAAGGGTCTTTTATTCAATGTACGAGTGTTCTGGATATGGGCAGTGAATGCTCTGCTGCATTCTATCCTGCTGTTCTGGCTGCCCATGCTGTTGGCCAGCCATCATGTGCTGTGGCCAAGTGGGAAGGATGGTGGTTTTCTAGTAGTGGGCAACTTTGTTTACACCGTGAGTATATGTATAGAATATAATGTTATAATTGTTATATTAGTTTGTGGTTCTTTTTATCATCTCTTAACATAAAAAAATAAAACGTGGTTTGGTATGTGGTAGAGCCATGCTGTAGCTATATTAGAAGTAAATTTGTATCACGAATGAGTCGGTACGGCCGGGGAAGTACTACGCTCACAGCTACCAGCGTAAAATAGCAGCTTAACACTGCTGTGCTTCATATGGTGAGTGTAGATGACCGGAGACCCTTTTTAATAGAAACGAGGCTTTGTATTCCATCTTAGTCCACAGGGGTGATAACGCATCTGCATTTTGATTCTTAATCAAGGATAGACGTAGATGTCTAAAGTCCACAGTATCCGCTTACCATCAGGTGGAATATACCATTTTCTATAAAAAAGTGTGTGTGTGTACTTATGTACGACGTAAGAAGTTTATACTTTAGCGTAACCTTAAATATAATTATCAGTTCCCACGAAAACTTGAGAGACAGTTACCCAATGAAGTTGTCACTTTGAAGTGTCAGTGTGCGCGCGCATCGTAACAACTTCATGGTGTCGTTTTTATCTGTCTGTTTGCGCTCGCATCGTAAAAAATTCGCTCTCGTAATTTTAAATTTTAAACGCCCCAAAAGAAGTTATAACTTCAAAAACAAATTTTAGATTTGCAACTAATATTCACCTAGTGTTCGGTACTATTTAGCCTATTCGGCTACTTTTATACTATTCGGTCGAGAAACGAACATCTAACACCGAATATCTTAAATTAAGAAGTTTTATTGTAGTGAGATAATTTTTAAAATTAAAATATTGATTTATTTTATAATAATGTATTTTTCTTGTAATCATTAAAGTAGTCATACATAATCAACTTCCGGTTTATAAAAATTAACAAAAACTGCCAGATAAATGTCTATTAAAATTTATAAGTAGAAGATTGTGGTTCAGAAAGATTAATTTTTCTGCATTCTCAAGCATAAGTTTACTCCTTTTCTTCTCGTAGACAATCTCAGCTTTAGAGAAAAGATGCTCTGAATAAACACTACTTCCTTCCGGGCCTAATATTTTTGCTTAATATTCGGCATTCGGCGAGTGGCCAAATATACTATTCGTTGCAAGTCTATGATATTTACAACTTTAATGAAGATACAAAATATTTCATTGCTGCAGTACGTCGTGATGACGGTGTGCCTGAAGGCTGGTCTGGCAACTCATTCTTGGACGTGGGTAACTCACTTGGCTATTTGGGGCTCTGTGGCTATGTGGTTCATCTTCATTTTAATATACAGGTATGAAAGTTACGACTATTACGTATCTTTTAATTAGTATTTAATTGAATTGTGTTTCAAAATTCTAACCTCAGCTAAAATATTCCACGTTTAAAATTATAAAAATGCATGGTGTATGCTTTTTCGCTGTAGAGCCAAGTTGTAGTATAATTTGGTAGCAGCACAAATAGGTCAGCTCAATCGGATGTGGAACACACTTGTACAGTATACTGACGTGAAAGATCAGCATAATGCTGCTTTGTTTCGCTTGCGACCCTTTTTACCGGTAACGAGGTGTCCCATCTTAGTTATCCGAGATATGGTCACCTTGATTTTTAATTAATACTAGATATGGGTGTTTATGACTAAGAAATCGACAGCCACATACAAAATTTATTTATAGAAAGTGCTCAAAAGTTGAGGAAAAATTGGGGAGCGAAGGAAAGGTATTATCTCTAATTATATAATTATTTTTTTATTTGGGCTAAGAAACTTCTTTTGACTAATTATTATTATTTGTCTTATCTAATACTTTTGCCAACATCATATTTCCATTGTTCCAGCAACATGTACCCCCTAATCTTGATCGGTTCAGTGATGCGCGGCATGGACCGCATGGTCTTCAGCTCGCTCGTCTTCTGGTTCGGTCTGGTCCTCATCCCCATCGCCACCCTTGTGCCTGATCTCGTCGTCACTGTGTAAGTATTAAGCCTTGTATTTTGTTTATTTATTTTTGGTGTGACAAACATATATATTATAAGTATAAAGAGGATGACATGATCTAAATATAAAATCTGCTGGACTAATTTAATATCCAATAACCCACAAAATACATTTATTATTATTATTATTGAAGCTGCTACTTTAATGTGTCTTTGTATAGTGTAGGGACACAGTAGTTACATAAATTTTGCAGATTTGATATTTTACACTTGTGTCCGCAGTGCACTCGACGGCGAACGCCAGTCGTTCCCCGTCACGCCTACCCTAGGCCGCTACCAAATAGGAAATATATAGTATCGCCCGTAACATATATCTTAACCTGTAAATTGTAATTTCTAAATACAACATTTGTGACTTCTGAGATTTTAATTACTGAACCCGATAGGCACCTTAGGCACCTTCTGAGAGTCATTGCGAGATTATCAGTTAGCCAACAACATCGCACATTCCCACAAATATCTCGCACAATAGAAATAAAATGTAGAAAGTGTTTGTACACAAGTATTTGACGGTTCTTAATCTGTTAAGAACCGTCAAATACTTTTATTGAAATAGTCACGATTATGCTATTATGGAGTTAGCCGAGGGACTGTTACCTGAATCAAAGTTGTGATGTCATTCACATCAATTTCAAAGATGAGATGTATCATTCCCATTAATTTCAAAGTTGAGATGTGTCATTCTCATTAATTTCAAAGTTGAGATGTGTCATTCTCATTAATTTCAAAGTTGAGATGTGTCAATCTCATTAATTTCAAAGTTGAGATGTGTCATTCCCATTCATTTCAAAATAGAGATGTGTTTTTCGCATTAATTTCAAATTTCAGATGTGTCTATCGAATTAATTTCAAAGTTGAAATGTGTCATTCCCGCCTGTGTCAAAGCTGAGATGTGTCACTCGCATTTATTTTTGTAGCTTTCTATTAGCGCTAATAAAATTGACCGTGTAGTGGTGGTGTAAGGATAACCACTACCTCATATCGTCCCTTGAGTGTTGTAACAAGCGACAGAGGACAGTATCTTCCTGATATCAACTGAAAGTAGTAAATTGTCGTTGTCAACCCGCCTGCTAAGAGTGGCAACTATAAGTTATACGATAATTGGTAATCTATATTTAAAATTCCACTTGTACATCGTGACACAAAACGTAAAATTAAAGTTACAGTATTTATACTGCACACTGCTGGACACAGATTTCCTCCCATTTCCGGGCGGGTTTAGAGTAGTTAGTCCATTCCGCTGATCAAGTGCGTTTTTACGGACCTCCCAGCATATTCTCGAAATGTTTCACATATTGAGAACTAATATAGAATGCTTATGTTACCTATGGTTTTGTATTGCTTGGGAAAAAATATTGCATACGGCGTACAGTATATATATTTAATTATGTGTACAGACTTCTCATTTCTGGGAATTTTTTTTTTTTTTTTTTTTTTTTTTTTTTTTTTTTTTTTTTTTTATAGGATAGGGTGACAAACGAGCACACAGTCCACCTGATGGTAAGTGGTTGCTGTGGCCCATAGACATCTACATTTATCCTCGTTTGCGAATCAAAATATAGATGCGTTGTCACCCGTGAGGACTAGGATGAAATGCCTCATTTCCAGTAAAAAGGGCCTCCGGCCACCTGCACTCACCAAGCGAAACGCAGAGGTAAGCCTCTACTTCACGCTGGTATTCTGTGAGGTCGTGGTACTACCCCGGTTCGAGCCGGCCCATCCGTGCGACAGCAAAAGCTGCCGCCTGGCTCTACCACTGTTAAATGTTTTATCGAACAGTCAGTTTTAGTTCTCGAAATATGGAAAGATGTGATCGAGATCTAAGTTGGAATGCTTTAAAACCTATCATTTTATATTTCACTCACCTGTATTATTTGAAAACTTAAAGATTACATACGGCGTTGAGTCTGCGTTTGAAGATGTGCTTGCTGCGCGCCCGTAACTACACTATTATCGGTCTTTGTTTACGCATTCTTGTAGATCGTATATGCTATATTTATTTAGTTATAATATATTTCTCTTTACTTTAGAAAAATCTAGAAAGTTCTAAATTATTCGAATTTTACTTTCCAGTGGTACTTAGTACTCACTAATACCTTAATATAAATGAGAAGGATGGCTCAAAACTGAAAGAGTTGTCGCCTCTGTTTTTGCCCTTACTGTATGGTTGGTTACAAAGTTACACAGAAACGGCACGTTTTTATGTTATTTCTTTATTTTTGTTATGTTGATTTGTCATTGTTTACTATATCAAACTTTTACTACTGTTATAAATTGTGAGTTAATTTTAATCCGCGTGATTAAATAAATGGTATATCTCGCTCGTTTGAGAAACCGCTCCCTCCCATAATGAGTTGATTAGTTGAGACTGAGGTGAAGATTTTCGTTACACAATGTCATTTAATTGATAAGTAAGTATTAAATAAAAGTTTATCAGTTTCGAGAGTATTATACACAAAACAAAGGCTCAGTAGTTTTCTCTTTAATTGTTGCCACATTTTTAATTTTTTTTTTAGTTTTACTACTTTTAGGAATATCTGTAGTTTGGTTTATTCGTTTCTAATCTAACTAATATTACAGAAAGAAACATTAACCCCTATATTTTAATAACAATTTATCTTCCCCGCTATGAAATCTGTCTTATATTTCACCTCACTACAAAATGGCGCCGCACTGGCGACAGAAAAAGTCCTAGCTGCCTTCTGCCAAACTCACAATTCAATTTACTTTCACTTTGCTACCTTCAGTTTTTGAATAATATTTTATTATTCGTTGTTTATTAGATCTTAAATAAAGTATTAATTATGCATTAGTTAGAGTACTGGTAACATGTAGAGTTGAATATTGTTGTTGCGGTTGAGTAAATGTTCATAGACACATTGATTTTATAGTCCATTTAGTTGTCAATCCTTTGTTGGTTCTATAGTTCTTTGGTTAGTTTAAAAACTAACTGAAAACCTTAGCAGAATAAGTTTCATATTATGCAAAGTGCCTTATGGATAGCAAAGTCTAACACCATACCAAAAAAGTTAGCGCTGTTTGATGCTTTCCGACACTGTCGACGCTTTTGTACACCAAGTTTGGGTTGTAAGAGGAATATGTAAATCTTTTCTCTAAATTTCTACTATGGTAAATAAACCCAAACATTAGGTAATTTCTGGAGCCCCATGTTCAGCTGTGAACTTTTGATAGGCTGTATTGATAATGATGATGATAAAATGTGATATACTAATGTTAAACACTCGCTGCCCGCGGTGCAATAAAGTGGGGAAACAGGACGCCGCCTGTTGCGCTCTCTGTCGCACGTACGGGCCTTACGGCAGGCATAGTGACGCACCACTGTTATATCGATGTGTATATTATGATAAATAAAAAATGCAAAATAAAAAGAAAGCTATTCAATAATTACATTTATTATTGATCAAAAATACATACATACTTAGACTAAATAAAATGAATAAATATTTAAAATAGGTATTAATCTTCGTCCGAGTCAGAGTCACTGTTGCTATCGTCACCTACGCTAATGACAAGGCGCTCACATGGATGTGCTTTCTGTTTGGGCGGGCAAGTTGGTCCTTCATCAGTGCACTCCCATCTGATCCCTACAAATTTTGGTAGCTAGTCCACGAGCGTAGTTGAAATTAATACTCTTCAACTTTTCGGGATCTTCTTTAACTTCCGTTAAAAATGTTAGCACATTGTTAATAACATGCGCATTGTTTGCTTGAAGTTGAATATTCTAACACGTTTATCATTGCTTTCCAAAAAGCGTCCATTTTACTTATGTTAAATCACTAATCATTAATCAACAACGTCCAAATGTCAAAAGGCTTTAGAAACATATTAAAACTGGTATTTATACCCCCTAAACGTAATTAATAATTATTAAATTAACCTTGCAGAATAATTATTAAATTACCTGCACTTTTTATTAAACTACCGCGTGCCGGGGCACACTATTCTTTATCCTTCTAGGAATCAATAAACCTAGCAAGCTAACAGCATAGCAAAGTGGCGAAGCAATCAGCTTTGTAGCGGTTTCTAACGGTTGCCGTTGAGTAATCAGTTTCAAAATAGGAGCCTGGGTGATCAGTAATCGATTGCTGAAAACAGAATTTGAAAATTCAAAACCGTTCTCGAGATAATCGTGGGACAGACGGACAGACGGACAGACATCGTGAAATCAATAAGTGACTTCGCAAGCTTCGCCACTTAATAAGTGGTTATCGATAAGAGACGCACCGCACGCGTCTGTCCCTAGCGCATCTATGATTTATGGCACCGCGGGTAGCAAGTGTTTAACATTAGTATAAAAATACTTTGTAGTGGTAAGTAGGTATTCTTTGCCTATTACCAAACACCTTACATAATTACGGATGTACCTACTCCCGCGTACGTAGGTAACCGTGTAGTGGCGGTTTACGAATATTTATACCCCATATCATATCATGGGTGTAGTAAGAGGCGACAGAGGGAAACTGAAACAGGAAATGAGCAGCAGCATCTTAAAATTATAAAAAAAAAACTGGTTCCCAACCCGCCTACCAAGCGTGGTATCTACGGCAAAATGCCCTAAGAGGCACCCTACGGAGGAGGCCTATGTTCGCACTTTGTACTTTTGCTCTCTTCCACTGCTGGACATAACGTTTTGCTTAGGAGTCAGGACGGTCGATGACTTTATTGAATCTTAATTTCTTTTCAGAACTTGAACATTATCTGAGTTACATTTCCCCTATCCATATTTTGTCGCGTCGGCTCACCAATGTGACTACGCACACCTTCGTATGATTTCACATTGTCCAGCGAATATTGAAGCGTTAGATACGAGGTTAATTTAATATATTATATTTTCTTACGTGGTAGAGCCATGCTACAGCTATGTTATGGTTGTAGCATGAATGGGTTGGCTTGACCGGGGAAGGACCACGCTCTCACAGAGACTACCAGGATAAAATAATAGCTTAGTGCTGCTATATTTTGTACGATCAGTGTAGAGAACTGGTGACCTTTTAACTAAAAACGAGGCGTTATATCTTAGCCGTAAAGGGTGGCAACGCATCTACATTTTAAATTGTTATGAATAGGGATAAATTTAGATGTCTATGGCCCACAGTATCCATTTAACATCAGGTGGAATGTGTGCTCGTTTGTCACCCTTATTCTATTAATCATAACAATTAAAGATACCCTCAAAATTAGCGTTTCTAAGTAGGCGTATTCGTTAGTGTTTTGTTAAAATTGAACGAACTTATCAGCTGCAAAGAGCTATACTTATGATCAAAATTTGCAGCATCCACAACTCTGCGTTCAAGACGATGACAGAAGCGGTACGAGAGAGCGAGATAAAGAAACGCGATCCTGCCGCACTACTCGCACAGCCACGACACTCGTGAGTACTTCACGCATAACTTTTCCGACAGACAGACACAGACAGACAAACTAATATTCAACTATGTGTTCTCTTGATCATCATAATGTACATGACATTTTATGTAACCCTTGGAATTTTATATATTTATATAGCTAAGTAACAAATGATTACTGGAAAACCCAACTCGCAAGAAAAGTGTTGTTCATTAATCCTAAAACTTGTGTTATATTATGTCATCGCATTTCATAATTGTTGTATGCTTTATGATAATCAAGAAGCATATAATTATACGTATACGATATCTCCTTATAAACCGTTTCGGTACGTTGAATAAAACTTAACTGGATAGTTACAATGCGCATAACACAATTTTTTTAAGTACGATAAGCCAGTGCTTGGCTACTATCCCACCTGATGGTAAGTGGTGATGAAGCCGAAGACTTCAAAAAGACTACTAAAACTAAAACCGTTAGAATGGGGGGAATGTTTACAACTATGGGGTGGAAAGTGGCCGAGCATGTAGTTGTCCGATGAAATCCTAAAAATTAGTTTTATTCAACGTGCAGAATTTGTTTAAATATAAAAATTCATTACATTCGAACTGTTTATATTGATTCCTTTTAAAACACTCTAGTTTTAGTTTTTATTGTCGTATAGTTAGTAAACAGAATAATATAATAATTTTTTTTTGTTTGGATAAACACTTGTACTAGTTGACAATATATAATTCAAATTTCGCCTCACAGTATCATATATAATAACAAAGATATAAATAGTATAATAAGAATTGTTATATAATGTGAAACAAGTAAGTACAAGTGTTTATCCAAATCACAAAAATGAAGCTGGAGTTTCAACATGTCCCAAGCATAAGTTGAATAATAAAATAAAATTGGACTAAGCATTGAACCCTGTGGCATTCGTAAACTTTTAACTATTACAGCCTCTTAGGTCATAAGGATTAAAAATCGCTTGACTTAATTTCTTAAGGTCTAGATTTATTATTTCATTCTTGATTAAATTTTATTTTATTATTGATGTTTTACCGGATATGGAAAGTTAAATAAGAACGATGTTTTGCGTTTGTGTCAATATTTACATCACTATATCACATCATGCGCCAAATTCCAGCTATGTTTGTAGACCAAATGATAGCGCCACGTCAAAATAGATTAGATTTCAACGAACGTAATTCTAAATTAGTTTCGAGATCTCTCCGGCCTTGGTTGATTGAAGATAAGCGAGAGAAAATCCTCTTATCTCTCCGCAATAAGAAAATGATAAGAATTTAATGAGATATATTAAGACAGATTTGTAAACTATTGCACCATAGAGTTTGAATTGAACATAAGATCTTTTAGGAATCATTAATTATTAAATGTTGTAATTGCTTGGTCTAAAAATGCAGTCTAATTATTTTAATTTTATTATTTATATTTATTTTAATTTTAATATAATGTAATGAATGTAATATAAACAGTTCGGATGCTTGGATTATTTTTTGTTTTAATGAAATATAGAAATAATAATGGTCATAATATGTTCCTTAGTGATATCCTTTAGTAATAGATTTCAAATATAATAAGTAGGAAAGTATTATGAATCAGTTGATGTTTTAGAGTGAGATGATATTGCAAGATGTGTGTTTGCGTGTTTGTTTTGTTGTATTGTATTGGAATGTGTGTAGACTGAACTTAGAACTTAATGTCGAAATGAAGTATTTACTAATCATATTACTAATATTGTTTTTTTATTTGTTTAAAGCGATCTGTATTTATTTAAATATATATATTTAGTCACATTGTTCCATTTATTTTTAAGTAATCGCACATCTTTATCGGTATTCTCAGATAAAAACTATAAAACTAAGTCAAACTGAGAATGAGGTTCTAAAAAATTGTACTCGTTCGCTTCTTAATTTTCTTCTCATAATTGATTAATTTTATACAGTTTCGTTCTGATTACGCATACAACAATTTTAGCTCTAATTTTTCTCATATTATACTCTACGTATTGAATTCTATGTTATATTTATAACATATATATATGCACCAGTTTCATTTATAAGCTATATTAGATTTGGTTTTACCCGTCACTTTCTGTATTACAATCTCTGCGATTGACCATCATTTTGTAAAGTACGAGTTTTACAAAACGGTGGCCAATCGTTATCCACACGTACATGTGTAGTGCGCACGCAATGTCTTTTAGTTTCCTTTTAGTTATATGTTTAGTTTGCTTTGCACCGCCCCTCTTTGCACTCGGACGCTCCTTCACTCGTGCTAAGATATTCTCATCAGTGCGCAAATGCTATTTTAAATTTCTGGGTGTATCTTTAGGTGAAATTGATAATATAATAGTATTATTTACTCAAGCGAATTAAAAATAACGATTTATAATTAGTTTGGTAACATAACAAGATAATTTTTTAATTAAGTGTTGCCTTTGAACGACATAGAAATATACAATTTACAGACTACTTTTCAAAGAATTTTCATAACTACAAACATCTATGATTATACTCTCGGGTTGACTTGAACTCCTGAACTAAGTTTGCCCTTTCTATAACTTTTAGTTACGGTTTACACAATAAAGACAAAAGTTTTATGTACCTATACTACCAGAACGACAGTTCAGAACAAAAACTGTGTCACGGCTGTGGATCGAGCACGGTAAATATGCCACGCAGTTGTATTTCAATTTACGACAGTAACTGTTTTTAGGCAAATATCTACTATATATATATATATAATAAATTTCAAATCATGTTGATAAAGTGCGCACAGCGTTTTCTGAGTCACAGACAACGTTAGTCAGAAACAACGTCCGCGGTTTACAAAACAAAGAACTAGTCTTCTCGACCGCTCATAGACTAAAGGAGTATCAGAGAATTGACCGTAATTTAGTGCGCAGTGTATTAAGGTCGCAGAGCCCGTCTTGTAGTAAACGTAGAAGTCTTTGATAAACACTAAATAAATAAATTTAAAAAAAAACACGTGTGTCCAAATCATCGCAGTAGAAGTAAAACTTTCAGAAAACTAAACTATGAAAGAATTAGACAAATTCAGAGTGTCAGGTGTAGGGTAATTCTATAGTATATTTGTTATAATACCATTGTTACCAAGCTTAGAAATTTTATATTTTATTCTTCATATATTACGTATTACATTACATATTATACAGACTGCAAAAATAATAATAAGAAACACTATACTGTATTCCATCTCATTCTCTGGCAGGATAAATCCAACAGGCGTATATGTCTGTCTCTTTTTAGTGCCGCTTTTTTGTTTCATCGAGTTTCAAATCACAAAGATACTAAAGAAGTTTTCACTTCAAAAATGAAGTATGTGCCCTGGGACGATTAATTGTTATTTCAGACGGTAGCAATTATTGAAACGGCTTTACTAAAACGAAATTTTAATATTTAACATCGAAAAACAATAAACAGATTTCATGTATTGATATCCCAAAGTAGCGCGTAATTATCTTAGCACGAGTGTGTGGGGTGAGTTAGGGCCGCGTTGCGGGGTCCGGGGTGCGGGGTGCGGTCTCAAGTTGTGTGTTGGGGGCAGGCGCGGGCGGCGGCGCGGCCGCGTGGCGCCGCGCGACCGCAACGGACACGTCATTTGACACCGCGCGGCCCCGCCCAAGGGGCTCCGCTGACGCCTCCCACATAACCAACCAACCTGTATATACCGAACGAGATGCCATTGGTGACGAACCGCCTGTATATACTGTCGGAGAACTTATACACGCACCCTGTATATGCCGAAGGAGATGACATTATTGTCGAACCATCTGTATATACCGACGAAGAAGTCATTATGATTTCTTATTTACACGCGAACACTACAGATTTAAATAAAACTAATTTTTACGAATTTTAATACGTATATTATTATATACACAATAAAATCCGTATAAACAAGTTAATTATACGTAAAAACTAGATATTTTGTAATATACATAAAAATTAGTTTTATTTAAAGGAGAAGTCATTGTTATAGCTTGCTACAGAAGCTAGATGGAACCGAACGAAAACTTAAACAATATACAACATTTAATAAAAACCCTGTGGTTCCCGTTAAACACGTTATCAGAATCAGTATACACATAAACACTCACGCCTGTCACCCATAGAGATAGGCAGAAACTATGGACTTCCATTTGACACGATTCTGAACCTTTCTCGCCTCCTTTATATCTGTAGACCGCATACATGGTCACCGGTTAAGTTTAATCTTAATCTGGCCTATCTTTCAATATATCGCCAATTTGGTTAACAAACTTTCGTCTAGGGTGTCCCTTGCCGATTCTGCCGTTCACGTCTCCAACATAAATTTGCTTTGTCACTCTTTATTTTCAACACGCATCGATAAAGCTCTTTTCTAAAGGTCTTTGACAACATCCTTACTCTGCGGCCAATGCAGAAGTAATAAAACCACATTTAAAATAATAGTTTATTTAAATTAAATTGAATATTTTTATGTGTTTGAATACTGGTTCTAATAACGCACTTAATCGGAACCACAAGGTTTTTGTTACATGTTGTATAACGTAAAATAAATTTAAAATACCTTTGGATTCGATCATTTTCGAAATCTAAAAATTTCTCTCATCAAAAACGACACTTTCAGTTCGTCCCGTTCAGTCTGGCTTTGATATTTGTAAAAATGTACAAAGTACTCTGTATTATCTATTTTAAAACCTGATATATTTTGTTTGAATACTCCTAACAGGACATTAAAAGACACGTTTGACATTAATTGTACAAAATAGTTTAATCTGTAACAAATGTTCGTTACAAAGAACAATCCCAGTACATTTATATTTAAATCAAAACAGTGTCTTCCTAATCTTGGAAGCTCACATTACTTAACTTACCTATATAATTATATTAGTTTTTTTAATAAATTATAAAAAATCTCAGCATCAAAAAAAGTTAATTATAATTATTTTTAGCATTTTTCTATTATGAGATTTAGCAAAGGACCTAAATAATTTACTGAGCTGTAATACATATATTTTCAGTTATAAAATATGTAAAATAATGCACCGCCATAAATGAACCGCCTTGTGCAGAAATGATCCAACCCACAAACTGATCGAAATAATAATCCAGAAGCTCTTTTTTCAGTTTATTTCCAAGTATTAAAGGCTTCTGAACAATAACAAGTAACTCCAACATCTACATTCATTTTTCTTTTAAATTATTTACATAACATGATATAATAAGGCTTCTACCACTGGAAAAAGCGTAGATGCTTTTTTTAGGTTTCAAGTCATAAGTTTAATTTTGTGGATTGGATAATTTCTGCAAAACATGGTCAATATTTAGAATTATATCAAAGAATCAAAGAATATTTGTATAAATAATCAGTCTAAAGTAACTGGTGTTACTATACAGATTAGTAGGAACTTTATAAACAATTTTTAAATTTTGACATATATTTGTTAATATTGACATTGTCCCTAAGTACTGTTAATTCCTTTGACGTAGGTGTTTATCGTGTTCCTATATTGAAGTATTGCATTCACTACTAAGACGCTATTTGTCTTCTAATAAGCTTGGTAGCTTTTTGCTAAGTTTTCCAAGGAACCTCATGTATGGACGTCTTCTAGAGATATTTTTATAGAAATGTTGATTGTAATATTATACAATATTGATTGTAATAATTGTTTCCACTCCAAGTTGGACTCACCTGAGATATATGATAAGGGGAATATCAACCATTAAATGGTAATTATACAACTTTATGTGTATACGAATATTGAGCTAGCATATCAAACAGAAGTAGTGTAATAAGCTATTTACGCTATTGACGATTAAATAAACGAGGAAGACTATGAAAAAATGTGTGAAAATTTATTGATTGATTATAGCATTCCTCAAAACTTTTCTCATAATCAATGCCCACTCTTCTTAAAATAAATTTACATTGTTCGTGGATTAGGTGATATTTGATACAAACTGATAATGGAATTTGATATTCGAATTCAATAAAGTTGAAAATATTATTATCTAGCAAAATTTTTAAATGGTTTAGATTAATAACGTTCTCATGAAGGAACTCCTAAGACAAATTAAGACATTTATATTGTTAAATTTAACAGATAATTTGTTAAGTGAACTTATGTGTAGACTTTACGTGAATTGTTGATGTTTTATTTAATTATTCATATTTATTAAAATTGTGATTAATTGCGTCTAGTTTCATAGTTTTATGAATTAAGCACACTCTATCCTTAAAAAAATATATGTATTAAAAGAAATGGTGGTGAAAATTTCATTAATACTGATTAACATATCAAATGAATGCAGTTACAAAAACATAAGCCCAAAAATAACTTTTAGCAACTATCTATATTATTATCGAACTGTTATAATAAAGGTCTTAAAAAAGTACCTTGAGATACCCCGTGCTATAAATTTGTTAATGATGAAACTAGACGTGTTTTTGTTGTAGTGTAGTAAACGGTGTGCCACAAATTAGGACTTAGTTTGTTTACAGTGGCCGAATATACTAACATATTAATTAATAATTAATAATACTATATGATGCAGTTCCTCTAAGGTTAAGTTCAAATTTAATTTTAACTTTTTCACAATTTGAACTTTATCTTGATCTTTTAAGAGTTTAATTTATTATGTTCGTATATTCGGCATAGGGTTTGTACATGTACATTCCGTCATTAAAAGGCTGTATTAAATTTTAATACAATGTGATGTTCAGAACGTAGCTTTTTTATCTCGTGTTCCATAGTGTAATACTGTACTTATTAGTACGCTAGTTATTATATCTAGAGGTTTGCAATTTTCGTATTTCGCAACGTTAGTATAAAATGCTAAATGGAAGATATGTGATGAACCATACGATTGCGGACGAATCTCGACGTTCATTGTTCAATAATTATTCCTTCCCGATTCCTGTACATAATCGAACATATTGTTATTATCTTCCGCTTTTTGTTATGCTTCTTAAGTTTTCAGTTTAAATACGTATTTAATTTTGTAATTTATTCGCACATGGTCATTTATATAACATGATTACCATTATCTGAAACGATGCCCATATCTCTTCACACATCTTTATGATTATTGTGTGGTATTAATGTATAGTATTTTATAGCAGAAGTGAGCGTTTGCTACAAATTGTTGAGATGAGAAGATTTAAGTTTACAGTCATAATTATTTTGTGTTTTTATTAAAATAAATGATACGTGACCGCGTCTTTTCTGATTCATCACTATATTGTACAAATGTCTAAATTATTTCAGTTCAATTTTTTTGTTATTTAGAAGATACCTCTCATGTGACGCTAACATGTGGCTAAAGTATTTTTATTTATAAGGAAGCGCTATTGCTACTGTTTGTATTGATTATTTCTATTTAATAAAACTGATGGAATTGTCTGAGTTGTGTAATTTCAATTTTAGAAAGAATTTCATGTGTCGAAGAATATCCAACATAAAAAAGAGATTTTTTTTTCATAATTGAAACTTAGATCATTTGTAATCTATTGCATCTATTTATTTGGACAGGGAGTTGTTATATCGACGTTGAATTATGTTCAAGGTTGAGTTATGGCCTAGATTGCCTTTGGCTGATTTTGTCACCAAATGTGAATATTTTGATGATCTAGTGCCCAAATACCCAAACGCTGCTCAATATGTCATTAAGTTTCGTTCTGTCACAGTCATTTTGACTTAAAGTAATAGAGACAGCTTAAGACTTAAGACGGCATCTTAAAATTGAAGAGCGTTTGACCACCAACTAGAACATCTGTGGCCAAATACCATAGATGTTCTAGTTGGTGCATTTATAGAATTTTTTGTAATAATTCTGAGGAATCAATTTCCCTTTTTTTTAATGATCTTTTTGGATATTTTTCGATACAGTGTTGTTTTGTGTGAGTTGTTACTAAATCTCGGTGGAGCGAAGGTGTTATTCTGGCCCAAGAACTAACTTTGGTGGTTGTGCACAGTGTGGCGGAGGCCGCGCACGCGTTGGTGCGTCTGGCGCAGTGTAAGTACGGGCGCGTCCCGCTTGCATGGCTTTGCACGCGGCTTTGCACGCTTTTTTCCTTACTTTTATTCTCTTTTTTCTTCTTTTGAATGAGGAAAACTGTTGTGAACAATAATGATTCTTATATCTACGCGAACACGACACATTTAAATAAAATTAAACTGCAACTCCATGACTACTAGATGCTATAAGTTCCCGCTGCGTATATCGGACCAAAAATTTATAATTTTAATCAGAAGGCAGACGTGGTTAACTATGACATTGGGACGTCGAGTACCTTCGTCCCCCCTTGACCATGGGTGCTGTAAAATGCTCGTAAAGTCGGGAATATAAAATAAGTTTATATACGCGGTAAAAACTAGTTTCATTAAATGATGTAAACAACTCAAAATTTGATACTTCATATATTTTATAATTGGGTTCAAAATATCGTCATTAAAAAAAATCAATAGCAATAAGAAAATTTCTGCTCTACTTCAGCAACGTGTAGCGCATTTCGTAGACTACATTTGAATCAGGTATTTTTATTTTATTTAATCTTAACAACAAAAGTAACATTATATAAATACAGGTAACTGCGGGTGCTAAACTAAGCGCAGCTTGTATCTCAGGACCCTGGTATTACAGATTACAACAGATTTCCTCCTTCGCTTGTTCTATACCGAACAGGATATGAATGGTTCCTATAGGGAGTGCTCCCGTTTGGTTATTATACGTGAGTGTTATCGGTTGTGACCGTGTGTGACAGCCTCACGGAGACTGCGCGGCTTCTGCACAATGTACGCAGCGTGTTCGGACGCCGATCTGCGAGCAGAGTCAACACGGAACTCGAACTGTCGCGTGAGTACCACACTAAGCACCGCAAACGCCCTACACACTCTATCCACAGTTCTAACTCTCGCAGTGGATCCGCGCAGGTACACTGTGACTTATTAAAATCAAACGCTTCTTTAATTAGTACACTGTGTTCAGCACTGGATCATGAATTAGAATTTTTTATTAGAAACATGTGTGGATCACTTTTTTTTTGCTCAAATATGTCTGTCGTATTTGGCACATTACTGTTACTGACATGCGTATTCGGGTGCGATACAGATGGGTTCGCTTTCTCGCAAGAGGAGGGCGGGACCGTCTCGCAGGCGGACGTTATCCGGGCGTACGACACGAGCCAGCCGAGATCGGCTCTCTCCTGAGATGACGGCGGGCGCTCGATCTTCACCATCTGTTGAGAAAACAAACGAGATACTCTTTGCAAACGAGGTTGGACCATACACACGGCCTACCCTCACTGATACTACGATTATTATGCTATTTAGTGTATTACCTGTGTATAGTGTGACATCTGTAAATATTTTTTCTTTATTAAGAATCAACAGCATTTTCCACCGAGTTTTAACAATCATACTTAAAATATACATTGCGACACTTAGTCAATAACAGTTTACAAAAACACGCTGAATAACTCTTACGAAGCAGAGAGGTAAAAATGTAACTTAATATAATTTGAAGAGTGCAGTATAAGTTCCTTATATTTTGTTTTTTGTCTAGTTAATTGTTAAGATTTAATGTATTTAACAGATATAATTTCTTTGAGTTCAAAATCGGATGACAATGAAAAAAAATTATATATTTAAAAAAATCGACTGATTTGTTTTTAATTTTTTGGCTTCTAATAAATTGCGATAATTTTATTCAAATTGCAATTATAAATGTTGCTAAAAAGTATAAAATGTATATTATCTGTGCTTAATATAATATGTGGTATTTATAAAATGATGTATTACAATATATAACGTATTTCTGTAGTAGATATAACTTAATCGGTCACAGGGATCTCGATTGAAAGAAATGCTTAGATATCTGTAGTTAACGTGATGCTTTTCCTCTCCTCGTGCGACTTGCTACTTCTTGCAGTAGCTGAGACGTAGAATAGCTGAACTCTAAATATTCGACCACGGTAAAAATATCTGTATGATTTTAAATAGATTTATAATTATATTACTGTATTTAGTTATTTAAAACTGTTTAAATAAAAGCTTTTTTATGGGAGGGTTCTACGTTTTTCATGTCATGTGACAAAAGAGTTATTTGCGGGATATAATAATAATAATTAATCTTCATTTAAAGTTTCTAAGACTAGTAGCAGCTTTAAATATTAATAAAAATAAAATTTAAACACAGTTAAAAAAAATGCTTAAATAAATTACAAAATTTTGTCCAGCCAGTGTTGCAATATAGGATACTATTTTCGCTATACCGAGTTCTGTGCAACTGAGAGACTACTTTTTTGTTTCTGATGACATTAAATCCATCTACTCTCGCTTCAGAAAACATCCCTGACGAACTGTAGTAGCGGGGCTCTCTCATCAGCATCCTAAAAGCATTGTTATAATGATGAGTAGGCGCTGTAAGCCCTGTGGCTGTAGCTCACACATAGGCTGCACCTGTAAAAACTATGAAAGTTCTTGATTTTTCATAAATTATGTACGCATCGAATCTTTGTTCCTTATTTGAAACTAAATTAGAAAATATGTGAAACTAGACATTCTTCAAACTTATTTAAATAATTTTCGGGCGGTATACAATCCATAAAAACGTATTGCTCTGTTTACTCCCTGGAGAATTGACACGAGTATCATCAGTATTCCGAATTGCCTCTCGCGATGGAAGCAAATTTAAAGATGTATTCACGTCAAAAACATACAACCAAAGCAACAATCCTTATACTGTTTATGAATGATTTAAAAAATCGGTCTAATATTGGTTTAGGGGAATCTGAGAATATAATTTTGTTTTTTTCGAACGTTCGGGTACAGCACGACAACAATAGATATGTTTAAAGCCTACATTATATTGTTGCGCAAATATCCTCGTATTTAATGCTGAACATAATAAAGTGTTTTTATCAAGTACTTACATGTAATGTACGAACTTGGTGAATTCATTTATGTTTGCGATACCTATTAAATAACATTTAATTATGTTTGTGTAAAAATACTTTCGGGCCATAAAACTATAAAATTTTGTGTATTACCACATTATATTTTTTATTTATATCACAACCAGCTAGTAACACTGTGTTACACTCTTTTCAAATCTGAAATATACAAATGTTTTATTTTTATATGAAAAATTTCGACGTGGAACTATTTTGTCCAACGAATTTTGCTTTTTTAAATAATTTTTCATTTAAAAAAGTGTATATAATATGAGTTTCGAGGAATTCCAAATAAGGCGTCAATTTGTTTTACTAACTTTGACTTACGCGCTCTGCTTTTTGAAATTCGAGCTATTGAGTATAATTATGTACCTGTATATATGTTACCTACTATCCATAGCTCGCAGGTGCAAAAGTCTAAATAATTCGAGATACCGCGCATTTATCGATTCAGCGGATCAGGGAATGACATTTTTTTTCGTTTTACTGAGGATTACCACTTAACAAGGTTCGAATTATCCGATGTTCAACTTGTATATCATTTTACGTTTATAATTTTTAAAGAAAGTTTAATGTATTTGGTATTACTTGTTATTCTGCAAGTCTTTCATACATGGAACTAAACTGAAAAAGAGCATCTGGATCAATTTTTGACCAGTTTGTGGATTGGATGATTTTTGCACAACCCAGTCCATTTAAAGGCTTGTAGCATTGTAATGTATTTATATAAATTCACTTGTTTAGCGATCTTAAAAATAAATTGTACATTTGCTATCTCTGCCTCTGCTATTTCTAATAAAGCTACTATTTTTATATATTGCAATATAACATTTTTCTTTGTAAAATTAAGTACTTTGGTATTAACTTAGTTGACCTGGCTATAATGACTTAGTTTAAACTTTAGTTTGTTCGAATTTCTAATGTTTAAAGATAGTTTGTAGATTTTGTTAAATCTATTAATTGTTAATATTATTTATTGTTTCTTGTGTTGAATCTTATATAGCTTTGCGTATTATTTCTATGTACGGCTGCAGCCTCTCGGTAAAGAACATTATCCATCCATCGATTACGGTCTATAAAAGTTCACAGCTGAACACAGGTGTCTCCCCTAGATTGCCTCATGGAGGGATTTTGCCATAATTGCCACGCTGTCAACCGCAGTATTTTTAAAAAATATTATTTTGAGTTGTTATTAGGACGAACGTCCCGTAGGTGTCGCCTCTTACCTACGGGACGAATTGGGTTACTGTAGTGTGTGTAGTGTACACTAAAACAATATAGCCGTATTTTATAAATGGAGGGATAGGTATACTCGAATTTGATGCGTTATTTTATTGTATTTATATTTTACAATTGGGATGAATCATAATGGAAAAAAATCAAGATGTCTGATCGTACTATCATTGCATGTGATATACCACGCCAGTTGTATTCATAAAATCATTGAGTTCTTTTTCAAATATTTAAACAAATGATAAGTTTATATATATTAACCAGCGTGAAATGCGCCATTGCTAATTTTGCTTTCAATTAAATAACTATGCTCGAATATAAATACCGTGTAGTGGCGGTGTAAGAATATCCACTACCCCATATCATTCCGTGGGTATCGTGAGAGGCTACATAGGGAAACAAATCAGGAGACAGGCAGCAGCGCCTTCCTAATAACGAATAAAAATAAAAAAACTGCGGTTGCCAGGCCTCTTGTCTAGCGTAGCAACTATTGCAAATATCCCCCCTACGAGGCAATCTATGGGGGAGGCCTATGTTCAGCAGTGGACTTTAATAGTCTGTAACGGTAACGGTTAGTGAGTCATATTAACCAGCATGAAATGCGCCTCTGCTATAATTTTGCTTTAAATTATATAGGTAACTATGCTCGAATATGAATAGCATTAATTCTTTCACGGCAATCGTTACTTTATAAGCACATATTTGTAGAAATCTGAATCGGCTCGCTTTTAATACCAAATAGTAGATATTTTATATCACCAAAAAGTAAATATTTGTATTTAAGTTTCTACGTATACACTTCACGAAGAATTACAGGAATAAGCGTTTTATTCCATACGCTATTGTGCTTAAGAAATTTTCGTTATATTTAAATTATTAAAAAGTACAAGTGATGTATTTTATATTTAAATTATTTAAAATGATAAATGTTTTTGTTTTAGTAAAAATATTATCTTAATTAATCACACCTTTAGAGAAAATAAGGGCACCTAATTGTATTGACCATGTGTATGTTTCGGACAAAGTCACAGAATCACATAATTTTGCAGTTAAATAGCAGCTTAATGCTGCTGTGTTTCGTATGGTGAGTGTAGAGAATGTGTGCTGCTCTTTTGTCACCATTAATCTATAAAAATAGTAATTAATTAGGGCATTATTTAAAATGCCCGGGCAATATGAATGATACAAGTCAAGTCGGATTACGTAATTAATACTGATTTCTACTTTATTATTTATTACATTGTCTGGTCCTAACCAAACCTAACCTAAATCTTTCTATTACTCTGCCCAATACGTAATGGATTTTATTCATAATGCCCGGTCAATTTAATTATTTCAATATTTTTATCATATTGCCTAGTAACTAGTCATATTGGGCATTTTTTAAACTGTCTAGACATTATGAATTATGCCTTATTAGGCCCGCCACATACATACGGATTTCCCGCCGGGCTATTCACAATCGTCTCGGAAAGCGAAATCGACTCGGATTCGATAACTTCTCGCACCGAAACCAATAAACGCTATTCACATTTAACGTTCGGATAAAGGTTACTTAGATATGTGTATATATTTTTTATATTCGATATCAATGGCTAACACAAAAATATTGCCTTATGTTTTTGTTCAGGCGTTACTCTAAAAAAAATACAAAATGCCTATTTATCTACAAAATTCGTAAATGCATGTAACTAAATGACGATACAATAGTTATGGGATGTATCTAAGTGACCTTTATCCGAACGTTAAATGTGAACAGCGTTTATTGGTTTCGGTGCGAGAAGTTATCGAATCCGAGTCGATTTCGCTTTCCGAGACGATTGTGAATAGCCCGGCCGTTTCGGAATTTCGAATCGGAATTCCGAACGCAGCAACTCCATATAAAATATATGACCCGTCACACACGTAGTTTTCCGTTCGAAATCTTGCGGGCAAGACGGAATTCCGTATATGTGTGTGGCCGACCCCTTCGGAATTCCGAAACGGAATCCCAAAACAGAATTCCGTTTGAATGTGGCGGGCCTTAAACTCTTGGTCCGTAACATATACATCAAAAAAAGCTTGGTATAACTCTGTTATAGTTGTGAATGTCGATCGTTTAGTTCCAATAGTTTCTTTCGAATACGATCACCTTATTTTCCCATTGAATCGCGTTAAATTATAAATTAAAGTTATTATACTAATATTGTGATATACGTATAGTATGACGGTAATCTTTCAGAGTCTTTACAATATAAACCGCTTGCGGGTTTTTGGACGATGTCTAACTAATATTTATGTCATTATACCTCTAACAGTTTATTATTGTTAACTGTTAATTCGTCTAAGATATTCTGGCGGGTACGGGTCGTGGTGTTTTGGATTGTTCATTATCGTGTTTGATTACCATCTTTTTGTTTACATATTTTAAAGCAATGCAAGTTTTTTTCCAGCAATAATGTATTAATAACTTAGCTAATGAGGTGATACTTTGAATCGATATATTAAATTTACTTAATAATTTTTATTTTGTTTATATTTTCAAAACGTATTATGAGATTATATAATTTTTAAGGTTTTTTATTAGTTTATAAGGTTACAAGATCAAATCATACCAAAATATTTGAAATTATGACGAAATAGATTATGTCTACCTTAAGAAATGAATATATAATTAGATTCACTACATAATACTTATTTGTGTTAATATAAATTACAGTTAAAAAAAAGCTAAAGAAACACGCTAACGACATTTTTTATTTTATCCTGGTGATCCTGATCGGGATACTAGGATAAAGTTATTAAATTATTGTATTGTCATCGGTCCTTGATACGAGTGCAAATTTACAAGTTGTAAGTCAATCAGGCGGCCAACAAGTTGGTGAAAATTATATTGATAGATTTCGTTACATAGATAGACGCAAAGCTAATAAAAGCCTGTTAAAAATAAACTTGTTTTCGTTCAATGGACAATGGACAATCTTCTTTACAGTAATTGACAGTTACTGATTAAAGAAGTATGTCGTTAAATATATATAAATCGTTTTAAATAGGCAAATATTACTTGTTGCAGCAGCACGTAACTTATTCGAATGGATAAAGGTCTGAGCTATAAACTGCTTTAGAAGATTTGGGGCCGATTATTCAGTCCTCAGTTAAAATTTATTCATAGCGTAAAATACAACATAAACAAATACCTAACTTAAAAATATAACATATATTAATAAATTAATAATTACAGTTGTGTGAATAAAAAATTTCAATTGTTTGACTTTTATATTCAGTCAGGTTCATGACGATTGAAAAATCGGCCCTAAGTTGTATTCAAATCAGTATTTGAGAACAAAAAATTAAATCAACTATATCGGAGAGTATCTTTAAAAACAATTAATTTCCGACCATTTTGATAAACCAATAAAACAATTTAAGGTAGACATGATTATAATAATAGGGTTGTTGACATTCTTGTTAATTACATCTTAATATACCTAATACTTTTACAGGCTATCAAAACATTTTCTGCAGAAGTTGTAAGATTGCAGTAAATGACGTCATAATTTTTGCAGTCATACAAAGACTTCTATGTATACCTACTACTAGACGGATTCTGCGGCCTTAAAATATTTCGCACTAAGGTATAGGCTGTTCGCTTAGACACGGTCGCCTCTGTGTCGCGCCGCCTTGGCTCGTACCGCATCTTGTCAAAGGCGCCGCTACGACATCAAAGGTCGCCGCTTGTAGCGTACACCCGCAGGAGAATTTCTCATTTTAAAAAGAAGCGCCGTAGTGAAAGGTTCTTTGCTACCTAACTTGTGTTTATTATTTATATTCGTATTTTATTACAATAATCATAAGAATAAAATAGTATTCTATTTTATTCTTAGAATAGAAAAACATTTATTTAACAAACACTGTAAAATATAATAAAATAAAAGCAAAATAATAAGTGCGCCTCCGGGTGTGCTGACACTATCTTAGTGAACAGACTATCGGTCAATTCTCCGTAACTCCTGTAATCGACTGCGAGCGACGTGAAGACTAGACTTTGTTTTGTAAACTGCGAATGTTGTTTTCAACAATATAACACTGATTTTGGGACTTAATGCCGCTAAGAAAACTGTCATTATTTATATGCGCACTTTGTCAACGTGATTTGAAGTATATGTCAGTGTGTGATGAAAATACAATTGCGTGGCATATTTACCGTACCAACTGCGCACAGTTGGCGCCTGTGCGATCCACAGCTGTGCCACACGTTTTGTTTTTAATTACTGGTCTAGTAGTACGTTCATAGAAGTCCGCATTCATATACATAATTAGTATATTTTAAATAAAAAAAATCTGTTTTATCGTTTGATTAATTTTAAGAACCTACTATAAGCAGCAAATGTAAATTATATGATGCAGTTATCACTTTATGATTGTGTCAACTATCCAGTTCGAATATTTAATAAAAACATCCTCACCCCCTTGGTCCTAGCACCTCATCGTAAATAAATAAAAAAAATCTTAAAATCATGGGACCAAAGCGCGTCATATTTGCAATAGAATATAGGGGAAGGTCCTTACACCCAGCGGTATTGCACCACCTCCCGTACCCACTTCCTTTTTAACTTTAAGTGAATGATGTAAATGTAAAAGAAATATATTATTTGTTCTTGTTCTTTGTAGTTTATGTTTTATTTATTTTTCCTGACCTTTTCTAAGTAATTTTACGTGGTAGAGTCTCGGTACAACTGTATTATGGCTAGAGCAATAATCGGTCAACCGAGGACTGACCACGGTCTCAAATGATACCAGAGTAAAATATCAGCTTAATGCTGTTTCGTATAGTGAGCGTAGAAAATCAGAGATCGTTTTACTGGTAACGACTCATCTTAGTACTGAGCGGTAACAACGCATCTTGTTTATGCCCAAATTTGGCCATGTTGAACGCCCTCCAATTGCGTTCGAGCTATCGCGTCACCCGATAGTATGTAGGTGAAAAAACGCCGCCAGGTAGGGCGGCGGTGTTCGGCTGGCAGTGGCTCGAGGCGCGCGTGCGCAATTCCGCATCCCCGAACAAGTTAAATACCGCCGCCCCACCTGGCGGCGTTTTTTCACCTACATACTATCGGGTGACGCGACAGCTCGAACGCAATTGGACAACATGGCCAAATTTGGGCATAAACACATCTGCATTTTAATTCTTAATCGAGGATAGCTCGTTTGTCACAGTTATTCTATAAAGAAGGTAATAATTTCTCAACATGATACAAGCATTTCTTATCTGGTGATATATGTAGGATTAAAATTTACTTGCGTCTATCGGATCTCGAATCGTTAGCGTGCATTATTGTGTTCGAAGTTATCAAGTACCGATTGTAATTCTATATACATATATATAAAATACACAAAAAATTGAAGTGTCTGTCTGTAATATTGAAATAACTGGCTTCTATTAAGCTCAGGGGGTAATTTGCAGGCTATTAAGACTTGAATGACTATTTGTAATTTTTAATGGCTGAACCGATTGTGATGAGAAGTTATAAACAAATAGAGAGCAATGGCAGGAATGATTTAGTCTATATTTTTCATATCCGAAAAATTGTGTAATTTAAAAAGAAATTAATTTGATAATCTCAAATCTAAATGACGTAAAACTAATATATAATCCTACTCAGGCGAAGCCACTAGTCTGTAATAATACGCATAGCTTGTAGCGGGCAGAAGTGTGTTGGTCAGGTTATAGAATAATAAAGTTTTTGTTTTCTACGATATACCTACTTATCAAATAATAGAATGCGTAAAGTATACAAGGTTATTTTGCTATAACCGGCCAAATTTGCAGAGAAGTTTCAGAATAAGTAATATTAGGCTTAAATCAATAAAAAAAATGTCAAACATTATGTAATCGGAGTCGATCGGTAGATCAAAACTCACATTTGCCCATAAATCACATTCATTTTGGGATGATTTTAAAAAAAAAATTAGAAGTTTTATTTACTCGTATTTTCAAAAACTGCAATAACGGTATATTATTATTTATTTATTTGAACTTAAGTTTAAAATTTGGCTGCTCTGAAAAATGACCTTGTATGTTAGTTGGTAGGACTTCTGTCCTGTCTAGTAATCCGTTTTTAGGGTTCCGTACCTCAAAAGGAAAAAACGGAACCCTTATAGGATCACTTTGTTGTCCGTCTGTCTGTCTGTCTGTCAAGGCCTTTTTTCTCAGGGACACGTGGAGTTATCAAGCTGAAATTCATATCAAATACTCGAAGTCTACTGTCCCTTGGAGATGTGAAAAAATCAAACTTCTAAGCCAACGCAATCAAAAGATGCAGCCGTTTATGCCGCAAATTTTCGACACTCGCAAGGGAACCAAAACCTACAGGGTACTTCCCGTGAACTCAGAATCTTAAAATTTCGTACGAAGCAACGTATTATAGCACAGATAGAGGAAAAATTGCGAAAAGCATAAATTTTTAGTTACATCATATAATAAAAATATTTTTAATAATTTTAAACTGTATATAAGTTTACTACGGATTTGTTCGGAACCCTCGGTGCGCGAGTCCGACACGACTCGGGGAAACGAGCATACGGCTCACCTGATGGTAAGTAATTACCGCCGCCCATGAACAACTGCAACACCAGGGGATTCACAGAAGCGTTGCCGGCCTTTTGAAAAGGAATAATATTTTACCGGTTTGCAACGTCATTGATATGCAAAAGAAACAGCGTTGGCGATAGCAAGCAGCCTTGTGGAACACCACAACGAACGTCTGGGAAGGAACCGCCCACTTATCTACGTCTGTCACCAAATAGAAATCCATACAGTGTTGTGTTCCGTTCGGAAGGGTTAGGAGAGCCAATAGGAGGCATTCCATCTTAGTCCTCAGAGGTGACAACACGTGTGTTTGAATTTGGTAACAGGTGTACACGAACTCAAGTAGCCACTTACCACCAGGTGGACTGTGAGACAGTTTGATTACAGCACTCTTAAAGCCACACACTGCATTATTATGCAGTAATGTTATAACGTTTATATTGTCGACACCAATGGCAAGACCTACACTGAAATAACTTCAAAATCTCTAGTCCTCTATAACAACAAATGAGATCATTCCCCGTAAGAATCTGAACCCTTTAGCGATGATTTCATGTTATGACGTCAGACACTACACACATTGTTCTCCGTCAAATACTGACGAATTAGAGGCAGGGAATGTAACGATTCCACTGATAATACTAAGTTAATTAGATCCATTAGCATCTGTACTAATTGTTCTAACTTGATCGAGGTAGTTAAAATGGAAATGACGCTATGTTTAACTTTGCAGACTTGAATTAATGGCTCTAAAATACACGACATGTGTACAGCACTTAATGTTACGACCGGGGTTTGATTTTATCATTGTTCGCAAAGTTTTTTTATAGAATAAGGGCGACAAACGAGCACAGTCCACCTGATGGTAAGTGGTTGCTGGGGCCCATAGACATCTATCATCGTTTGCGAATTGAAATGCAGATGCGTTGTCAGTCGTGAGGACTAAAATAGAATGCCTCTTTTCCAGTAAAAAGGGTCTCCGGTTCTCTACACTCACCATACGAAACACAGCAGCATTGAGCTGGTATTCTGTGAGAGCGTGGTCCCTCCCCGGTCAAGCCGACCCATTCGTGCTACAACTATACCATTAATATAGCTGCAGCATGGCTCTACCACGTATAAAGTTCTAGAAGTTTGAACTATTCTTGGTCGTTCGAAAGACACAGCAGGAATAGATGATGACCATAGTCAAGCTAACGAATAGTTTGACTGTAGACTATTTGAGTTGAAGTATGTAGTACTTACAATACATACCGAACAAAATCTGTGTGGCAGTAGTGGGCGCGTGGAATGAGGCGTAGCGTCCCTTTTTATGGCACAGACTAAGTTTGAACCCGCGGGCTCCAACACGTGTTGCAAACAACCAAGCCTCGGCGTCTCTTCTAGTTCGTAGTACATATTAGATACTTCAATGACTAGCTTGTGTCTTTTCCTAGTATTTACAGAATGCATATCACTTATTTTTGTAAATCTACTTTTTTTGTGTACGTACATTACATTTTCATAAATGTATTGAGAGACCAAAGTTAATATATTAATTTCCTTAAATTTTTGTCGCAGCGATTCTTTGGGTTTGAAATCATAAATTGCTCTTATGGCCCTCTTCTGTAAAACAAATATAATTTCAGTGTCAGCTGCGTGTCCCCATAGCAAAATACTATACGACATTATGCTATGGAAATAACTAAAGTAGACTAGTCTATCTGTTTCAACACTGGTAAGATTTGTCATCTATTTTACAGCATAATATTCTGCAGAACTACAGATACGTCTGCTTGCTAGTTTTGATATATGGGGGCTCCATTGAAGCTTCGCGTCTAGTGTGATTCCAAGATAAATGGTGGTATCGAAAAGACTCAGTTCCTGCCCTTTTAAAATTACATTAGTATTTAATTGTTTGACATTTGGAGTCATGAATTTCATACATTTCGTTTTGGTGCAATTTAAATGCAAATTATTAACATTGAACCAATTATAGGGATAATTTACCTTAATCGTCACACCTAGCACTGGAATCTGGATGAGCGATCTGGTACTAGATATCTCGCAGCTTTGAAACTGCTACCCGTCGTCGATATTATCGCCATTTATCACTGGTCATAAAATATTTGTGATATTTTTCATAGTTCCCTCTATTTCATTAGACGATATCCACTGGTAAAAGGGGGGATGGATAGTCTTACTCCACCACTACAGGACTAATCTTGATTGATTGTAGTCTAAACACAAAATATAAATGTCAGGTATCCTAAAATTTAATTTCACTAAAGTAACATTTCCTGGAATATGCTATCAGAAACATTTCTGAAAAGCATTGATGAAACTAACAAATTAATAAAGAGTTTCATCAAAGGTTTTTTTTATACAAGTATCTAAGTTTTACGTGGTAGAGTCACGCTGCAGCGTATATTATGGTTGTAGCACGAATGGGTGGGCTCGACCGGGTTAGAACGACGCTCTCACAGAATACTAGCGTAAAATAGCTTAATGCTGCTTTGTATCGTACGGTGAGTGTAGAGAACAGAAGACCCTTTTACTGCAAAGGAGGCAATCCATCTTAGTCTTCAGGGGTAACAATGCATCTGCATTTTGATTCTTAATCGAGGAAAGATGTAGATGTCTATGGGCCAAAGCATCCACTTACCATCAGGTGGGCTGTGTACTCGTTTTTCACCCTTATTCTATAATAAAATCATAGTTTCATTAACCAAATAATTATAATTTAATTATTAGTAATTAGTGAAGATACGAGCTCTCAGTCGACCTGATGGTAATGGATATTGTGGCCCATTTGGTGTGCCACATTTATCACCGAGTTAAAAGTAAAATATGACTGCGTTATCTTCGTGGGAGTCACGAAGGAGTTGACAGTTCATCTAAAGGTAAGTACCTATTATAAGTCATGAAGATGAAAATTTGGTTCTAACAAAAATGGCTGTAGATACATTGTTGCGTAATCGACGTTTAACACAGATATTATATCATTCTAAATACCGTGTAGGGTATTATGTCTATCTGTGGGTTGCTAAGGTTTGCAATTATGTCATTCTCATAAGAACATAAAGAATATTTTTCCTATCCTCTATCAATAATTCATATAATTAAATTAAAAAAAAAACGTTGATACGTAGTCCTTTAAAGAATAAATCTCGTTGCAGATGCCATAAAACATAATTTCATCAGCATCACATTTTCTACAAGTCTCCTGCTGGACATAGGCTTCCACCAGTGAATACCACCTGCATGCATTGAATTTCTGCATGCCTTACCGGTAGTCACTACATCTAATATGGGTCTCGATCCACTCTAGAACCTTTCTTCCCTATCGGCTTATTCATTCTTCGAGCTGGATGCGTAAAGACAAGTGCACTCCCTATTCCCTCAACCTAACAGTCCTATCGGAAAATTATCTGACAGGCGCAGGACTCACAGCTTTACGTGCTTTCCGAGGCACGAGGTGAAACACTGGTAACTTCTTGACTCCGGGCAAAACCATGCCTTATAGGAAATTGCAAAGACTTCGCGATCAGCGCGTTTACGACAACCAACGAGGCATTCACTGGAAATACTTTCCATTCTATTGGATTTATCTATTCATTTAGGTTTAAATTTTTACCCATTAAGTATAGTCTCATCAAATTAATATCATGATGCACCGTAAGAAAGTAAAACCGGTTACGTTAAATAAAGAAAAAGTAAACGAAACATGTTCTAGTCAGTTGACGCGTCTCTATTTTTAAATGTCAGAAGGCAATAATAAATATAACATAAAGTAAAAATAAGGCCAACTTCCTTTCCCCACCTTTGAAATCATTACTTCACACCTAAGTATTTTTAATAATAGAGTTAAGAAGAAACAAGACAGTCGTAAACTGTGTAGGCAGATGGATTATTTCACGTCACGAAAAACAAAGCATAGCGTAGCGTTCACAAGATAACTGTCTTTTGTAAATTTTCTAACAGTCCATTTGAAGACAATGAGGGCTAATAATCTTACGCTCACCAGATGTCGCTAGTTGGGACTAAGGTGAACTTATTTGTTACGCAGTTGGTCACACAGCATCATCATTATTGAAACGCTGTGTTTTAATTATAATTGTTTTGGTTTCTAGTGTATGTGCGTACACAAAACAATGTATCAGTGCTGTAATTCTTTAATTTTTTACATTTTTTTTAAATTCATCCTTTAAAGTATTCCACTTTGGTTAGGAAACATTAATCTTCTAACAAATTAACTTACCCCGCTATGAAATCTGTCAAAACATTTCATCTCATTATTAAGTGACGCCGCCCTGGTGGCAGAATGGTGGCCTGGTGGCTCATTGGCTACTGCAGCCATAGACAACTGCTACCAACCTCAAAAAAGAGATACATCAACACCTGTAACAACCTTAGATTTGAATTTGGGACACAACGTGATTTAACGGCTGTTTTGAAGAAAAATTTGACAACAGAGCTGGTAGCTTCAAGGCACAGGAGTCCGACAGGAGTCGGCTGTACAAACATGTATAACAGCTAAAATATTAAAACATTAAAATGGGCATTTCTTGCAAGTGTCATTAGTTAAATGAAACATATTTCAATCAAGTAAGAAATTGAAATACATTTTGACAAAAATATCATTAATACCCGCTGGAGAACCAAAGTCACCGAAGTAGCCTTCCGTATTTGCAGGCTGAAGTTTTTTTTATTATAGAATAAAGGTGGCAAACGAGCACACAGTTCACATGATAGTTAGTGGATGCTGTAGTCCAAAGACATATATATTTATCCTCGATTATGAACCAAAATGCAGATGTGTTGACACCATTGAGGACTAAGATGGAATGCCTCGTTTCAGGTAAAAAGGATCTCCGATTCTCTACACCCACCATACGAAACACAGCAGCCTCAAACGGCTCTTTTACGCTGATATTCTGTAAGAGCGTGGTCCTACCTCGGTCGATCTGACCCTTTCGTGCTACAACTATATTTTTTTTATAGGATAGGGTAACAAAGGAGCACACAGTCCACCTGATGGTAAGTGGTTGCTGTGGCCCATAGACATCTACATCTATCCTCGTTTGCGAATCAAAATGCAGATGCGTTGTCACCCGTGAGGACTAAGATGGAATGCCTCTTTTCCAGTAAAAAGGGTCTCCGGTTCTCTACACTCACCGTACGAAACACAGTAGCGCTAAGCTGCTATTTTACGCTGGTATTCTGTGAGAGCGTGTTCCTTCCCCGGTCGAGCCGACCCATTCGTGCTACAACTATACTACTAATATATCTGCAGCATGGCTCTAACAAATATACCTAATTAGAATAAAAAATAAAAAACTGCAGTCGCCAAACCATCGACTTAGCGTGGCAACTATGGCAAATATGCCTATGAGGCACTATTTAATAGGAAGGGCTATATTCAACAGGGGATTTTATAAGCTATAAGGACCTCTCTCAGTTTCAGGGGTGACTTGCCTTAATCATCAAGGGTGGCAGACGGATTGACAATCGCATTACCAGCCGTAGAAGTCGTGGCACGTAAGTCTAGCGGCGACCGTTGTTGCTTATAAGTCACGGTAATTGGCTTATTGCGCATAAGTCGCACTGATTGGCTCGTGCGTATCGTTCGCACGCGCTGATTGGCTCTCCAGTCGCATTCATTCATGCAATTCAATTCATGCGCATCCCCTCCTCGTTTCGTTCTGCGCTAGACTTATGTACCGCGACTTGTATCGCACCTTTGAAACTGCCGCCCGTCGCCAGTCTGGATATTTTACGACTGATGTAAATGATATGTTTAGACCGCTGTCTGCCGGAACACATGAATGGAATAGAATAGAATATTTTTTTGTTCAATATAGATTATGTACATGTAATTCTTATTGAAATTCCTGTTTTACTTTGACCACTGGTTCTGCAATAAACCTCTGTCCTGGGAAGAATCAGCAAGAAACCCAGCGGGACTTTTTTTCAAAGTAAGTTATATAAGAAGAAAGGTTGTACAAATTCCATATTTACAGAAGTAATGGCTCTACCTGAATTACCTCTGTATACTAAAAACGCATCCAATCGTGAGCTTCGTGGATATTGAAGTTAATAACAATGTTCTATATAAATAATAACATTGCTGTGTCACTAGGTGTGGTAACAACAGATTCACGCTTGTGCAAGGCCGCACTCGTTCATTGCAGAATGCGAATGCAGTATTTCTTTAATTTTGGTAATTACGAGTATACAGCGTTTTTGTTGTATTTACAATACATAATATATTACAGTAAGGTCAATAGAGATATAATATAGATATACAATTTTTAACAATTAATTATTAAGCGTGCGTGTGTGCTTGCATAAGTGTGCGTGTGTATGTGTTAGGATAAGTGTGCGTTTGTATGTGTGTGTGTGTGTGTGAGAGAGAGAGAGAGAAAGAGTGGATTATGCGTAGACAGAACTGTCTACGGGATTATGCCCTATTTATTAACTTCCTTCTGCGTAGCATTGAAAGGAAGTTAATGGTTTTAGCTGGCAGTCTGTTAGTCTGTATGCCGACACGATAACTTCCGTTCCACTGGACCGATTGACTTTAAATTTGGTATGTGGATACCTTGAGGTAGTAGCTCGGTTGAGTTTGAATTTGGGTCCTGTAGGTCAAAGGGTACCAGAGATATGGTATTCACGCAGAAGGAAGTTGTTTTTCTTGGATTTACATTCAACTCGTTTTTTACAACGTCCCGTTTGATGCGGCTCTTGGATAGGTTGAAAATATCCAAGTCAGCGTAATACTTAATTATTCTTTTGGACAATAAAACGGCATAAAGTAGATTTTTTTGCGTTATTTGTATCATAATATATTATTTTATCTTTCATATTTTATTTATTTATATAAGGGTATCAAACGCTGTGTAGTGGCGGTGTAAAAATGTCCACCACCCTATATTATGGCTTGGGTTTCGTAAGAGGCGGCAGATGGAACAAGCTGAAACAAGAATGGGTAGCAGCATGTTCTTGATAACAACCTAAAATAAAAAAATCTGCCATTGTCAATTCGCCTACCAAGCGTGGCAGCTATGGCAATACCCCCTCCTTGAGGCAATCTGTGGGGGAGGTCTATCTTCAGCTGTGGGCTTTTGATAAGCTGTACTAAATGAACAAATGAAAGAGTAACAAACGAGCGCACGGTCTACCTGATAACAAGAGAATGTTGTGGCCCATAGACATTTACATCTATCCTAGATTAAGAAACATGATGTAGATCTGTTGTGTTGTTGCCTCGAACTAATCTCGCACCTGTAAAATGTCTCATTATCTCTAAAGGGGCCTCCGGTTCTCATCGCTCGTTATACGACACAGCAGCATTAAGCTGCAGTTACACTGGTATACTATGCGAGTGCTAGAATAATTCACTACCTTTACCACGTAAAAAATAAGTTAAGCATTCACTTTAACCGCTTTTATGTGGGACGTGATGTTATAGTTATAGAACAAATCGTTCGGCTCGGCCGGGGTAGGACTACGCATTCACAAAATACCAGCGTAAAATAGCAGCTTAATGTTGCAGTGTTTCGTATGGTGAATGAGAACCGGAGAACCTTTTTACTGAAAAAGAGGCATTCCATCTTACAATTCGTTCTCAGGGATGACAACGCATCTGTATTTTGATTTTTAATCGAGGATAGATGTAGATGTCTATGGACCTCAGCACCTACTTACCGTCAGGTGGACTGTGTCTTTATGTACACATTAGCGATGATTGATTTATGGTTTTTTCTAAAATGAAAGAATGAAATGTAGAATAGAATTATGTAAATCATCTCGTATTTTAGTATTAGATAATAAAAATAAAATGTTAATGTTATTTAAAAAAAAACATAATCTCCCTTTCACTGATCCTGCTCCACAGTAATAATAATGTTTTTTTTTTATAGAAGAGGGGGCAAGCGAGCATGCGGCTCACCTGGTGGTAAGTGGCTACCGCCGCCCATGAAAAACCGTAAAACCAGGGGAATTGCAGATGCGTTGCCGGCCTCCAGACTGAATTTTGATTACGGCGGCCAGTTTCAACGTAGACTCTCCATCTGGGCAGGACAGGATTTACACCCCGAAAAGTGAAATGGACTAACCTGTTTTCTATTATCCTTGAAACGCCTCCGGTCGGAGGTTATGGCTGTTATTCTCGCTATCTTCTTCACAATGGTGGTTATAAACCTCAGATATGTTTTTATGCAGATGCGTTGTCACCCGTGAGGAATAAGATGGAATGCCTCTTTTCCAGTGAAAAGGGTCTCCGGTTCTCTACACTCACCATACGAAACACGGCAGTGTTAAGCTGCTACTTTACGCTGGTATTCTGTGAGAGCGTGGTCCTTCCCCTGTCGAGTCGACCCATTCGTGCTACAACTATACTACTAATATAGCTTGCAGCATGACTCTACCACGTATCAAAATATGTTCTGTATACTAGCACAAGATCTTCCGAAGAAACATGATTATATATTTTAATTAAAGCGCGTGACTGCACACACATTCCGAGCGCGCCCCGAAATGACCGACAGTCTTTAGTCGAATGCCAGATGTCGCTAGTAAAGTTGCAGCCTATCTACGTCCCACTGCTGGGCACAGACCTCCTCTCATTTCTGAGAGGGTTTTAGGGCAAGGAAATGTCCGCCGCGCTGCCCCAATGCGTGTTGGCGAACTTCACATGTCTTCGAAATTTTTTTTCTTATTTCTCAGACATGCAGGTTTCCTCACGATGTTTTCCTTCACCGCCGAGCACGTGGTAAATCAGCACTTAAAATTGTCGGATTGTGGATCGAACCCGGGTTGCTCGAGTTACAGCGAGCGCTAACCATCGGAGCTACCACGGGCACGGCTCTTATGTCTCTAGTGCCCACAGACAATCCGAAGTAAATTGTAATGACCGAACAATTATAGTGCCCGAGCGTATACGCAAGCAAGCTTTCCGAAGTACCGGGGTGAAATACCGCGAATTTTCTGACTCCGGGCTTAGGGTGTTACCACACCAATCGATCGATGGTGGAATGGATTAGTCATCGTCGATCGATAGTTTCTACCACATCGATCGATCGATGGTAGAATAGATTAATCGATGTCGATCAAGTTGCTTGATTATTCGAGAACACGCCCCGCTCCACCGACCCCATTTTGAAAGATACTGACGATGAGCCCACAACCACATCGATTAATTTTCGATCGACGTCGATCGATGATTGAACAACGTTATAGAGAACAGTATCCGATATACAGACCAATATACGATCGATCGACTGGTGTGGTAACACCCTTACTGAGAATACCTTGACTGAAAAGCCAAAAAACAGATTATGGCTCAACTATTAAACCAATGTGGCAGTCAACTCTACAGTAGCTCACACATACTCCACAGAAGGATTTTCTCTCGTAACGTGGAGGTGTTGTACATGCATACATTGCGCAAGAACAAAACATTCAGACGCTTAAAAATTATTTCTAGGCAAAACAATTACTATAATTAGTATAGAAACATTTTTGTTCTCTGCGGGATTCCAACTCGTGGGCCCTCACCACCGCAACCAAATGTTCAAACACTGCGCTG
Organism: Parnassius mnemosyne; assembly: GCA_963668995.1. NCBI lineage: Eukaryota > Metazoa > Arthropoda > Insecta > Lepidoptera > Papilionidae > Parnassius > Parnassius mnemosyne. The sequence continues at coordinate 72,309,038 of CAVLGL010000001.1, forward strand.
CCAAACCGTCAAATTATAGTATTCATTTTTTTAACTCCAATAATGTAGGTAAAAAAGTAGACACGCCTTTTTCCTTATCCTGACATAATGATACAGTATCACGGTGGACAAACGGAATCGCACCCAAAAACTACCAGAACGACGGCGGCTTCAACGACCTAAAAATAATTAAAAATTAATTAAATAAATAAATTATCGCATTTAGTTTTAACTCCTTAAATGTGTCATTTAATGTGTAGTGTTTGAGTAAATATAAGGAATCATTATAAAAATAATTAAATTCAGGGCTAAGACATAGTGTACAGAAGAATAAAAGCCTTCTGAGAAAAATAAAGTTCAGAATAAGAACTTATTAAATTATTTTTATTAATGTTTATCACCTGATGGATATTGTGGATGCTGTGGCCCATAGATATCTACATTTATCCTCAATCAAGAATGAAAATGCAGATGCGTTGTCTCACCTGTGGACAAAAATGGAATGCCTTGTTTCCAGTAATAGGGGTCTCGGATTCTTTACACTTACCATACGAAAAACAGCAGCATTAACCTGCTATTTTCCCTCACTGGTCGAGCCGATGCATTCATGCAACAACCATAATATAGCTGCATCGGGACTCTACCAAGTCGTAATTCATCGGTTCACATCGGTTTTTATTTTTTATTAGTAGTTTATTTTGTCACATTTCTGAGTAGAAAAACAAATATCACAAGCCCAAGCTAACAACAAACCTATTTTGTTGATTTTTTATAGGTTAAGGGTGACAAACGAGCACACAGTCCACCTGATGGTAAACGAATGCTGTGGCCCATAGACATCTATATCTATCCTCGATTACAAACCAACATACAGATGTGTTGTCACCCCTGCAGACTGAGATGGAATACCTCGTTTAAGGGTTATTAGATGACCACGCTTTTGTTTTTAGGTAGGTACCTACCTGTTAAGACGACAAACGATGGTTTTTTTTTTCAAAATTCAAATAGGACCATCCCTGAAGATTTAATCTATACAATAAAAAAAGAATTATGAACATCGATTATCGATGACAAAGGTTTCGGATAACATACGAAAGAAAAAAAAGAATATACAGCCTATTTGCAAACCTCCTTCTAATTTGTATCGACTCAAAAGGATATTCGCAGCAGGAGATTCATTACTTCTTTAGAATAATTTTTTAAATAAACATAATGATGAACAATAGAATAAGAATGTTTTTATTTAATATATTGATTATAAACATTTCATGTCTGAAGTTCGCCGTACCAAGGCTAAAGCCGACTACGAAATTTCCAGTACAATAATTTATTAGACGGTAAACACACAATATCTACGTCTGACAAATAAAAAGTATATCTTTCGAAATTACCAAGAGAAGGCTTGTACCCAGCTGTGGGATGTATTTAGGCTGTAACTTTACTTTTAAATATTGTGAAGTCAAATCTTTAAGTACTGGCCGTATGTCAGTATAACACAGAAATAAAAATATATCTATGTTCAGTTGTTGGATACGGATAAATTAAAAAAAAAACATTAAATCCAGTTTAATGCATATTTACATTATTTATTTAAACAATCGAATCATTTATTATAAAGTATTTGCCTACTTAGTATTTATTTATACCATACAAACATAACCTTAAGATATTGCCAATTTTTACAATTAATTATTGTTCGGGTTATAGATGAATGTTCAATAATAATTTAAAATTTCAGTTAAAACAGTTTATTAAACAACAGAAAAAAACTAGGTAAAATGTTATTGTTACATATGTTTCAATATGTTATGCATGGACGTATTATGTTAATTAGTTCGCGTCCGTCGCGAATCGTGAATACGATAATATATGTCTATATGTGAACTATATGTTTGACGATTGCTTTGCGTAAAATGTTAACGCCAAAAGTACGGTTGGACCACAGTTGAACCGTACATATAATTATTTCTGTTGATTTTTACATAGCAAATTTGACAGGTGTGTTATCACCTTATCTGTGATTCAAGATTTCCACCACCACGAGTCCAACGCGTTGTTGTCGGGTGGCGGTGGCGCCTCGCCAGCCAGTCCAGTCCAGTACCTCGCTGTGCCTTTCCCACGACGCGCGTGCTTTACTACCACACAATCAAGTATTACGACTGTCGAAAACGATATTTTTCCGTGAATCATTTGATAAAAATAAGATTTATGTAAACTTATCTGTTCTCAATGATTCATAGTATTTTTTTTTAGGCACTAGCATATCGGTCTTTCAGCCTTGACAGATTTCGCGCGCAAAGTTTTGTTTGTAAACAAACACGCTTTTGTGTTGTGCGGTTTTGAGAGCTGTTTCGGTGTTGGTGCAATGTGAATGTGTTTGAGTGATGGCGAGGTCTCCGAGGATGATTTCCGCCCACAGGCGGAGCAGAAGCCGGTCCAGAGAGCTGACACGGTTGCGCACACAACTGAACGGAAAAGGTAAACTAACACACATTTTACATTTTAGTTTACATTCGTAAACTTTACTTTAATCAGGCGCAGCTACCATAGGGCTAGGCAGGGCAGTGCCCCAGGGTCCCCAAGCTCAAGGGGTTCTTTATTTTTTACTAGCATCTAAAATTATACCACGGGATACTTTTATCGGGATAAAGGCCTTAGGTCGAGGTCTATCAGTGTGCAAAATTTCATCCAAAGCCATCCATTAGCTATCGTGAAAAGTTTATTACTTCAAATAAACTTTCACATTTTTAACATTATTAGGAAGAACGATTAAATATTATCTGCTGCATCACACATAATACTTAGTAGTAAACAGCTTTGCTTTATGTCTTGCAGTGGGCGATATGGAATTGAAGATGAAGTAGTTTTGCGACTTTAAAGTATTTAGTTTAGTTTAAATAGGGCCCCAATCTTGCCCCGGGGCCCTTAGTGACATAGCTACTCCACTGACTTTAATTACATTTTATGAACTTTATATGTTTATTTATCAAAACCGTTTTATTAGTTTAGCGTGTCGGAATAAATCCTGCTTAAATTATATTCCCTACAGAAATCCTTTGTTTTCCGGTTTTCTGATAAATGGATAAAAATAAAAGTTAAATCTCTACCTGTCACGGTAACAAAACAATTATTTTATCCACGTACGGTTGTATGTTTGTACTTACTATATAAAACATGCAATTGATAACGCTGGAAACAATTCCGCGTAAGAAATTATCTTGCATTCCGCTATACTTAAATACCAAACTATATAATATACATGTAGAAATGTATTTCCGAAAAAAATAATTTCAAAATATGAACTAGTTTAATGAAATAAGAAGTGTTTATTAGCATCATTAAAAATTGATATGAAAAAATTCCTATGAATTATACGAAATACATAGTTTAATTTATGCTTAAAATGCATTAAACAGTATTAAGTGATATGTCTTAACTACGCTGCAAAATAATAAATAACAACCATACTTTTGTCACAGAATTACACAAGTAGTTTGCTCAAAATTATAAATATATTTATAGCACAGATTCTGTTACGAAATTCTTTAACTTACTCGTGTGTAAAGCCTAGTTCAAGCAAGGTTCATGTACTGTCTTGCCTGTAGAAAAACTAGTTCCTTCGCAGCGGTCGACGTAGGTATAGTTTTATTTTTTACAAACACAGTTGTTACAATATCCTTGTGCTAATGTGTATACATCCTAGAGATCCACATTTATATTTGATTAATAATCAAAAAATTTATAAGATGGAATGCCTCGTTTTCAGTAAAAAGGGTATTCGGTTCTCTACACTAACCATACGAAACACAGCAGCATTAAGCTGCTATTTTATGCTGATATGTTGTGAAGCGTGGTCCTACCCGGGTAGAAGCGAGCCAGTCGTGCTACAAACATAATATGGCTGCAGCTTGGCACTACCACGTATAAAACATGCCTTCCTAAAAAAATGTACATGGTAGAGACAGTGTAAGTATGCAGTTGTATGATGGTTGCAGCACGTATGAGTTAGCACAGAATATCAACCAGCGTAAAACTGCTGCTGCGTTTGATTTGAGGATTGTCTATCCACCTAAGACTATAGACAATCTATGGGGGAGGCCGATGTTCAGCTATGGACTTTAATAGGCTGTAACGTTGATGGCGAAAGTACATCGGATTCTATTAACATAAATTGGAACGTAACAATAATAATAAATTCATAGTCCTGTGCATTGCATAGGTAATCAGAGTTAATTGAATTGCACAGAGTTAATTGCAAGCGCGAGATAAGAAGCTGCAAACTGTCTGCTCTCGATTGCTCGCTTCACCTACTTGATGTCTCAAGGATCCTGTTTATTTATAGATCTCTTTGTAAATCGATCAACGCTAAAATTACCATCAGACCGATCTCTTGTGTTTGCTAAAATAGCACAAGGATGAATCTCTTTGAGACTTTTATAAAAAAAAAAACAGGCGACCCACCGCGGCCTCTCCTCGACAGGCTTTATTAAAGTTATATTAAGCCCCATCTCATATAAAAAAGTGGCGTTATTTATATTTAAGATAATCAGAAATAATTTATATTATCAATGTATGTTTTTTCTCATCATCAAGTTTATCGGATAAAATATATTTAGGCTATAGGCTATCCTAGATCCCTCCTAGCATTGATCACTCATTGTTCGTAAAATTTCATCACAATCGGTTCAGGCATTTCAAAGATTCAGCCCGAACAGACAGACCTACAACATAAGTTTTAAAAATGGTTATTTATATCACAACTCCCTGAGCTTAATAGAAGTCAGTTATTCCAATGTTACAGACAGACACTTCAGTTTTATTTATATTTTTTTTTTATAGGATAAGGGTGACAAACGAGCACACAGTCCACTTGATGGTAAGTGGTTGCTGCGGCCCATAGACATCTACATCTTTAGAATTAGAATAAAATGCCTCATTTCCAGTGAAAAGGGCCTCCGGCCACCTGCACTCACCAAGCGAAACGCAGAGGTACACCTCTACTTCACGCTGGTTTTCTCTGAGGTCGTGGTACCACCCCGGTTAGAGCCGGCCCATCCGTGCGACAGCAAAAGCTGCCGCGTGGCTCTACCACTGTTTAAATGTTTATGTATAGACTATAGTCCACCTGATGGTATGTGGCCGCTGCACCATGGGTGCAAGGATTCCTTTTTTGTCTAGGATTTCGTGTAGGTATCCCCCTTTTATTATACACTTTTCTGTCATCAAATACATTCACTATTGTGTTCCGGTCGGAAGAATATAGAGAGTTATTAAAATAATTACAGGCTTTAAGCCTTAAGCCTGGGTGTTCCTGTTTTCGTCCGTTTTAAAATGGGTTTTTGATAACCAAATTATTACATTTAGAATCTGAAAAAGAAAATATTTTAGATACATTTTTTCTCCTTACTACTCGGTCAATACACGATCCAATACAATTTTCCCGATAGAAAATAATTACCGAATTACTTTCGATTTGCTGTTTTTTACTTTATATTTGTTTATAACTTTAAAACAAAATTTTTGTGATTATTTTCTAAGAATCACGATCATATGTGCGGCCCGACTCGATAGTTGCGATGACCGTTTGTAAATACCTAATATGCTTGCAACACCCAGGCTTAACAGTATTTCATGCCGGCACATCGCTTGCAACTTTACAAAGCGCAAGTTCGGCCCCACATGAAATACTGTTCTCATCTCTGGGCCGGGGCACCCCAGTGCCAGTTCCTTACACTTGACCGCATCCAGCGCAGAGCGGTTCGAATCGTCGACGACCGAGTTCTTTCTGATCGGCTCGATACACTGGCACTGCGTAGGGATGTTGCATCTCTTTGCGTATTTTATCGCATCTATCACGGGGAGTGCTCTGAGGAATTGTTCGGACTAATTCCAGCCGCTCAATTTCACCATCGCACATCGCGACAAAACTCGCGTTACCATCCATACCATCTGAATGATTGGCGATCCACCACTGTGCGATTTAGAATAAGTTTTCTCCCTCGCACAACTTCCTTGTGGAATCAATTACCACCAGCGAATTTTCCGGACCGATACGACTTAGGAACCTTCAAGAAAAGAGCTTACACCTTCCTAAAAGGCCGGCAACGCATCTGCAATTCCCCTGGTGTTGCGGTTGTTCATGGGTGGCGGTAGTCACTTACCATCAGGTGAGCCGCATGCTCGTTTGCCCCCTCTTCTATAAAAAAAAAAACATTGTATACTTCAAATAAAGATATCTCCAGACCGAATTTCGGTCTTGGTGGCCAGCCTCAACGACTAGCCATATGCGCAGGAGGATTATAGTGCACGATTGTATGGGCGTGCTTGCGCACTGGCTATGCGCACTCTGTCTATATGTACTCTCTGTTCCCTCACTCTCAAAGTGCGATGGGACGGTATTCCGATACGACCGGAGAAAGATCAGGTGCAAAACCTGCTTTACGTGCAGTCCGAGGCACTGATGTGAAACACCGATAACGACCTGATTCCGGGCTGCTGCTTAGAACTTCTTGACAATAAAAACACAGTAGAAAGAAAGTAAGGATCCGGCTTATACCCGTCGAGCGCTTGCCGGACAAATTTCACCGGTACGTGTGAAAGCTAAAGTACAACGTACGGCTATACACTTCGTCGTCGGGTACCCGGTGACCGGGGCGTGTGAAGAGGCACTTAAACGTTGAAACTAAAATATCAATTAGTTTTAGTTAGAAGGAAATGGAGAACCAATCTCTCCAATTAACTTCACGATACTCGTATGCGTGCTTGTAATAATTTCCGCTTAATTTTATACTAGCTATTGTAATACAGTGGGATATTTGAACATTGTATTAAGATGTTAATATTGGATTTTGTAGGTTTAAATTATATTTTCCGCTAGATCAACTTGTGTCGTCAAATATTGCATCGTAGGCCCTGCTACTTACAAAATGCTTGGTAGCGGCTGTGGTAGTGTTTGGTGGTTAACGTACCAAAACGTCTTAGTTGTTTGTAAAATTAATATATCAACTTTTTCAGTATATAGATTCTGAAGTCGTTACTTCAATACTTCGTAACACTATGTCTTAGTTTTCGAAGTCGGTTTTTACTTTATTTAGCCGACTTAAAAAAGAAAGTTCTCAATTCAACTGCATTTTGTTTGTTACTACTACGAATTCTGAACTAATTTTAATGATTATTATTTGTTAAATAGGTTACAATTCAGGGGAGGTCGTTTGTAATTCGGGAAAACATCCATCCCTAAAAGTGGGGAAAAGTTATAATATGGGGTAATGAATATGGAGGGTTCTTACGAAAAGCCCCTACCTATCCCCCCTTGCGGAAACAGTTTATGAGTAATATTTTTTTTAAATCATAACCTCACCTTTTTACACAGGAATATTGACAGTTTCTTCTGCAACGGCTTTGGCGTTGTGAGAAGTTCAGCCCCTGCCCACCGTAGCAAATCACAGGCACCCATATACCAGCCGCTACGGCTCGCACAGATGCCTGCGATTTGCTACAGCGGGTAGGGACTGCTCTCCCTCCGCACCTACGGCTTTACAAAACACTCTTGAGGTAGGGCAGACAAGACTAGGCGTGTCGAGGCGTTCTGATTCGGTTTTAGTACAGATTCGACCTATCTTATCTATAATATATAACTGATAAAGAACAAAAAATGCCGTTCATACTAAGGTATGAACGGCATTTTTTGTATAGTATAGTATAGTAAGGTAATAGTGGTCCTGGACCAGATAATTCTCAGGATATTACCGTCATCTACATCCGATCTCAACAATCTTTCAGCACTTAATTAGCACTTATTTCCTTGCTTTGAATATTTATCGCATATCTAATATATTTATCGTCACTGCGTTGCTAGCGATACGTTTTGCCAGCAACGCAAATTTCAACAGTTCTCTATTTAGTTCCAATTTTTTAACGTGTCACCTAATTAGCACCTAAAAAGCTCCTATTTTTGGTTTTTTCTAAATGCAGAATCCTGAATTTGCGTTGCAGACGAGACAAAACTAAAATAAAAGAAAACTACCTCAATTACATTTAAACGCTTTGAATCGTTCAAACCATTTTTGTTTTAAAAAATATAACATTCGAAATTCAAACATTTATGAGCGGCCTGGAGCGTAGAACTTTCAGTGTACTCTATGTACTGCATTTTAAGAGATAAAATATAAGCAATAAAGTTGTACCAACCCAGACGGACTTAAGTCGACTTTAAAAAGAAGGAAGTTCTCAATTTGACTGTATGTTTTCTCAAATTTATGTTATGATACTCGTTTAATAAGATACGATATCAACATATTTTACGTGGTAGAGCCATGCTGCAGCTATATTACTGGTACGAGTACGTATAGTTGTAGCACGTATGGGTCGGCTCGGGCGGGGAAGGACCACGCTCTCACAGAATACCAGCGTAAAATAGCAGCTTAATGCTACAGTCACCATAGCAGGTGAGTGTAGAGAACCGGAGACCCTTTTTACTGAAAAAAAGGCATTCCATCTTAGTCCTCACGGCTGACAGCACATCTGCATTTTGATTCGTCATCGAGGATAGATGTAGATAACCACTTACCATCAGGTGGACTGTGTGCTCGTTTGTCACCCTTATCCTATGAAAAAAACAACGCAGCCTTGAAGTAGGTTGGTTTAAAGAGTTACCAGATCCAAAAATAAGATTTCCTGACAAAATTACTGTTTATTTAACAAATTTCCTGACTTAAATGAAAATATAACATTAACTAAATATTTTATTCACTCATCTCATTCATTTTCTATATTTTGATTATTTTAAGTTCGTTTTGGTCACAAGAATATAGAATATTGATTTAGTTAATAAATTACAGTCAGTGGGCGTAATTCTTGACATGTCAGGGAAATTTCTGTCATTTGGTAGTCGTAGTTGATTGCGGTAGTGTAGTATCACTTTTTATATAATAGAACGAGTAGAGAGTCTTCCAGTCCCTTACCTGCAGGTAAGTGATTACCACCTAACATGTATATACATAAACAATACTAGAGAAATAGTAGAAGCGTTAACAGTATTTTTAGTAGTGGTGGGTTCTTATAAATTCCACAAATGGTGGTCACTATCACACGGTCGTGTGGCCTAGGAAATTCTCAAAGAAACGCACGGTGGTAAATTGGCAACAATGATGATGATATTGATGACGACCAAAATGATGTAAGTAGAACTAAAGGTTGCGCGTATGATGGGACATTTGGCGGCTGGAATTAATACAAATAATTTTAATTTCTTGGAGCACTCCTGTTACACACGTGTTAGAAATTACTTCCGAAATTATTTAAATAAAAGTGTATGTGAAGCTTGATAGTGCACATTTTAAGGACGTTTACCGAGTAATTACATAAAATTAAAATAATAAGCCGATTCTAGTACATTTTACAGGTGTCCTAGCAAGAGATAATTTATTAAAGGCTATTAGAATTTACAACACAAGACCAAAAAATTTTATATAAAAATATTACAAATCGATGGCCTCTAAAAACCTGTATATGTTATCGAAAATCTTACATCACATACAAAAAACGTTTGCTAAAATGAATGAATGAACGTCAGTAGCCTAATGGCAAGGTGCGGACCGTGAACCCGAAAGTTCGTGGGTTTGAAACCGCCTTTCGACTACTGTCGTGAACCCCTTCTATCACAAGCATTTTAAGCTTACCAGAAGTGGTTTAAGGGAATATTAGTAATGTTTATTAATAGCATTACTAGAATTTAAAAAAAAATACTCATTTTGTTTGGTTCCTAATGGTAAAATTTACTTGAGAAAAACAGAAGGTGAACTATTTGTAAAAGTAGAAAATGGAACGGTTCTGAAAAACCTACAGAAGACAAAGTGACTGTTGTATCTACAAAATTCTTTAGGGACACTATTTAGGCACTATATCAATTACTAGCTGTGCCCCGCGGTTTCACCCGCGTCATCACGTGTCGGAGGTGCGCGACATGACCTAGTTCAAGCATTTTATAATTGCAATTATTAGAACTATTAGAACATTGTATTTACGTATCCCTAACGATAACACCAGCGTTCGCGGATAAATCATTTCGGGAGTGCTTTTTGTACTGACTTGCTTAACAAATATCTATATTTAAGGCTAGCTGAGTGATATAGCTTAATGCTAGATAGCCTATACTATTCCACATGAATCTGGCTATAATATACAAAAAGAATTTTTCAAATCGGACTGGTAGTTCCAGAGATTAGCGCGTTTAAAGAAACAAAAAAACTCTTCCGCTTTATTATATTATAAGTATAGATTTTAATATTATTTGTATTCAATGTATTCAACAAAAATGTTAATATTTACAATATACCACATACTAATACGCTCATACGAAATATATTACACAGTATGACATATTATACTTACACATAGAGCCGATCGCAGAATGACAAGTTTAAGTTTCTTATTTTATGCTAACATATCCTTGTTATCTTTTTAATAAAGTCACAAGTAAAAATGAGGACAATGCATTTCATAAGAAAATAATCATTTTTAATATGCAATATTAAACGACTCACTATAACTTAATTCAATTCGTATAATTCATTTATTGTAACTGAGTTAGATTGCACAGGTAAACCTGCATGAGTTGACAGAGGCTGACAAAAATATAAATAAAAAATAAGACAGATTCATTATGCATAATAACAATAAATATAATATATGCTTTTATCGCTGTTCAATATAAGTATAGACGTAGATATTAATCCTTTCAGAATGTTGGACCAACGCAAATAATATTCAACGTAGGCGGCGACGTTGAATAATTATGGGATGTTTCATACCAAACAAACCATCAATAAAAACGACGGTGTAGTAGTGTAAGGGACAATATTCGGACGTCGTGCAGTGAATCTACAATGACAGATGGAAACTGACTAATCCTGTCTCTGTTGAAATCACTATTGTAGGTTCCTATAAACCACCCTGTTTTAGAAATTCAGGAGATTATAATGACCCACTAGATCATGTATTCATACCAACATAAAATCCAACAATATCATCTTTACCAGGGATATTAATTTAGATATTTCACCGGATAAGCTTGGGAGAGATATAATATCTGATCCGTAACAAGTACCTGAACTTGATGGCAATGTACGGGCTTGTTCAAGGTGTCGACCTTCCAACAAGCGGTGACTCATGTATTGATCATTTTATAATAAATACAATAAATGGAGTACTATTGTTTATAATGAAGTATTAGACCACTCACGTATTTTATTATATATATAAATATATATATATATATATATATATATATATATATATATATATATATATATATATAAAATACACCCATGTCCAATAATAAAATTGTTTGCAATAAAATGACTTTGAAAACATGAGCCATGACCTTAACAAGCAATTGTGGAAGGATGTCTATAAAATAAGTGATGTCACCTTGGCTACGGAATTGGTTTATAATCACCAGGCTGCTCGGAATGATTAACACTAATACCAAAGTAATGAAAATAGGAAAAAGACCCTCAGAGCCCTGGATAACTATTTCAATAGTTAGAATACTGCGAAAAAGAAATATTTACTGCAAACAGAGTAATACTCAAGACGTCTGGAAATATGCTTTCTAAATGCCAAGCAAACCTGGATGCTTATTAAGCACGCGTTTAGTATGGGACAAAAAGAATAAAGCCAAAAATACCATCTGAAGCTTTAAAACGGACAGCGCACTTGGAGTCAACGGGATAACAGCTAAGATATTAATACTTATGCGGTTACTCAGCAAACCAATTACTTACATCGGTAATCTGAGTTTTAGTACCGGACACTTCTCTAATCTGTTAAAAGAAGCAGTGGTATGTTCGATCCATAAAGGAGGCAGTAAAAATTCAGCACATAAATATGGGCCTATTTTGCTACTGTCTACACTATCAAAGACAATTGAAAAGCTTTCGAAAAAAATACTTGTGAATTATTTGGAAAAAAAATTAATAGGTATCTTGAAGACAATCAATATGGATTTCGATCAAATAGACCAAAAAAATATGCGGTACAAAAATTAACATCCCTAGTTACAGAATACTTAGATAAAGGCCTGAAAAGCATTGCGGTTTTTCTCGATCGACAAAAATCTTTCGACACAGTCTCCCGTCCTATCGTATTACAGATACTAGCAAATGTTGGCATTGATTTAGTTTTCAGACTAAGTCAAAGATCACAACATATTAAAATAGAAAACTATAAGAGCATCGACGTTGTCTGTACTTACGGAGTACCACAGGGCAGTACACCTGCCCCTGCTTTCTTTAATATTTATATAAATGAGCTATACAAAATTAAATATGAAATGAATAAAAGGGAGCTTATAATGTTTGCAGACGACATGGTTCTACTTTTTCAGGATTCATCATAGAAGCAAGTTTTTTAATATATCAGAAGCAGGACATAGTGAGCTCACCTTATGGCTTGATGATAGTTTACTACTGCTAAATATTCCAAGACCAAATATATATATGATTTATAAATCTGCCGCGACTAGACCGAATAACGACTTGAAATAAAAGAAATACATAAATTTGATTGTATTTGTGATCATTTAGCTCAAGAAAAGGTAACGAAATACGATGGAAGGAACATACAAGGACGACAAACATTTAAGGACTTACGTAGAGTTGCAACATTTAAGGACTTATGTAGAGTTATAACATTTAATTATACAAGCCTATAGAGTATTATGTGAGAGTACAATAACCTATTGCATATGTACTTGGGAAGGATCAGCTAAGACGTTCCTCTTTGACTTAAAACGTGTACGATGCGCAATTTTAAAGTTTGCATTGTATTTAACTTTTAGATATCCCGCTAAGTATTTCGATTTACGAGAAAACCAAACTCCTGTTAGTTAGAAAGTTATTTATTTACAAATCTCTTAAATGATATCACCAATTAGATATTCCAAATTTGACAATAACTAGGAAAAGGATAGACAGATCCCCTGTCTTAGCAACTAAAAGTGTTTTGCTAAAAGAAAGTACAAATACTACTACTATGGAAATATACCCCCCATGAGCAACGAGCACAAATAAACGGCCCCAGTCTCCGGCGGCCCAGCTATTACTGGCTACGGTGGCGACCATGGTAATAGCGGAGTAGGGGGTGCTAAGGATCTCCGGTGAAGGTTCGGTTGCCACCTACGACGACTCGACTTGACAACATATAACGCACGCACCCTGAGAACTGACGAGAAGCTCCTGGAGCTGGAATAAGAGATAGGTAAGTTGCACTAGAATATTATAGGATTATCCGAGGTCCGAAGAGCGGGAAAGGATAGGTAATCCTCGAATCCGGCAACTTGTTCTATCACCGGGAGGGCAACAATCTGTCCCAAGGTGTCAGATTTATTGTCCACAAGTCTCTCGTTAACAACGTTGAAAGATTGGAAGTGTGTCGAGGAGGGTTGCGTATTTTATACTCAGAATCACCAAACGGTATTCGTTGAAGGTCATACAGATTTACGCACCAACCTCGACACATCTCGATGAGGAGGTGGAGGAAAAGTATAAGGATATCACCGAGAACCGTGAGCTGAAAGTAATATTCAGCTCACGGTTCTCGGTGATATACTTTTACTTATAAAATTCGGAATAGGGCAACGGAACCCAAGGTGCCAGCAGCTGGCCGACTTTATGAAAAAATAGAGGGACTCTTTATGATGAAATCTTTCTTCAAAAGCGGTCCCAGAGGAAGTGGACCTAGTCCAGGTGACAACTGTTCAGTGATGTCTCAGTGATCTCGAGTGTGAAAACTGGCAGTGATCACCGAATGGTGAGAGGTACACTGTACCTAAACGTTAAATTGGAGAGGTCACGTCTAATGAAGTCAACGCTCCGTCCCCTTTGGGCTCTAATCCAAAGCCCCGAAAACTTTCAGCTCGAGTTACAAAATCGTTTTCAGTGCTTAAAAGATTACAATGAAGTGGACGATATGAATGATAAGCTTGTGGAAACAGTCTATGCTGTCATAGCTAAGTTTTGTAAGACCCGTCGCAGAAGAACACAAATACTCTCCCATCATATTCTTAATCTCATGGCTGTTAGACGAGAGACGAAACTGCACTCTTCAGCAGATTTGACAGAATACAGGTAACTGAACAGACAGATCTCCAAATGCATGGGGCGGGACTTGCGCAACTTCAATACTGCTCGTATTGAAGAAGCAATCTAGCGGAACCAGGACTCCAAAGTCTTTGCCAGAGATATGTCTGCCAGAAAGAGCCAACTGTCGAAGCTGAATACCGAATGTGGCAGCATCGTTTCCGGGACACCTGAGATTTTGAGTGAGATTGAGAGTTTCTATGGGCAGCTGTACACGTCATCGTTAAAGCCACACGCAAGTGTAAATAACTATCCAAGAGCAAGTGTTATCCGACATTATTCCGATGATATCCCGGTCGTCAGTCTGAGCGAGATTAGAATGGCTCTCCAGCACCTTAAAACGGCAAGTCTCCGGGTGAGGATGGAATTACAGCGGATCTTCTGAAAGCGGATGGAAAACCGGTGCTTGAAGTCCTTCAGAAGCTCTTTAATTCCGTCCTCATTGGTGGGACTACTCCCGAGGAGTGGAACAGAAGTGCGGTGGTCTTGTTCTTCCAGAAAGGCGATAACGCAAAAACTACAGACCGATTTCCTTTCTAAGCCACGTCTATGTGCTGTTTTCGACAGTCATTATGAATCATCTCGCACGCAGACTCGATGACTTCCATCCTCCCGATGAAGCCGGTTTCCGAAAAGGCTTTAACACCATAGACCACATACATACCCTTCGGCAAATTTTACAGAAGACCGAAGAGTACAATCTGCCTTTTTGTCTTGCGCTTTTAATTTCGTCGAAATTTGGGCGGTGCTACAGTCCCTTCACCGGTGCCAAGTTGACTGTCGGTATATCGAAGTGCTGAAGTGTTTGTACAGTAGAGCTACGATGGATATCCGAGTACGGAACCAGAGTACAAAACCTATCCCTTTCCTATTTTTGCCCACATCTACTTAGTTTTTACATTTTGTTTATGGGAAGACACTGGCTTCTGAGATACAGGTTCACCTACATCAGTAGCTAGAGACTTTGCGTTTATTTGTTAAAAGTTATTGGTGAAATAAAACGTTTATTACTATATAAAATATTCTCAAAATATTATATTAAAATTGTGAAGTTATAGCAAAACTAAGTTATCTAGTTGATTGCTTCTTCCGTGCTCAACTAGATCATGGTAGCCAACCGAGAGGCATTTGGCAATACAACAACTTTAAAAAACTAAAAACTAAAAGTTCTGTCACACGTACGTCTACTAACTATTGAGTGAACTGGTATCTCGTTTGTTAAAGACAGTCTTTTATCGGCATGGTACCAAGAGAATACTAGTACTATCATGCTAGCGTTTATTGAAACCAAGTTTTAAAATAGGTCTTGTTTACTTTATTCAACAAAACAATTCAACATGTTTATAATTTATCGTTTAAGTTTCTCCGCATGATTTGCTCGATTATTTTCCAAGGTCGAAAACCGTGGTTCGGTGAAGCTAGCAACATGTTTGTAAAGGAGCGTTATCTGAAGCGATTTCGAATAGTTCACTAGACTTCAAAACTCGTTTCGGTAACTCTTTTAGCTTTTATCGCAAACATATTTGCACTGTTCTAATAACAACTAAAAAATAAAAACCTGCGGTCGCCAACCAAAAGAAATCGTTTTTCGTCAATCCGCGCGTTGGCTCTCCCGGCCCTGATGCAAACTCAAGGTCGTAAAAGCCGGCTGACTATATTAGTTAAATAATGACACGTCACTTAGGTCTGTAAATATTAAGACAAGACGATGTTGACTTTTCGTTACGGTTCACTTTTTTGACTTCGTACCCGTATGTTGTGTAATTTTAAGGACATTTCACGTCAAAATAAAACTGCGTTTCTTTCTTGCGACAAATAGCCCTTCTATGAGGCAATCTATGTCTTGCAGTGGACTGTGTGCTCGTTTGTCACCCTTATTCTTTAGAAATGAACCAACTCACTTATTAATTCTGATTAATATTTTCTACAGAAGTTCGGAAGGTGCGACTACATAACTCTAGAAATAGCTAGTAACTGTCAGATTGTTTCAAAAGGTCAAGTGCTCCTAAATTGTCTACAGCGTCTGTGGGTAGTGTCTGGGCGGGCGGGGTCAAGGCCAGATCGAATATACGTCCTGGTAGCCTAGTGTTTATTCAGTAGGTGTTGACTGCCATTGTATTAGTTGGATATTTTTAATTCTTTCTTATAAATTACGATTCCAATGATGTTAATAATAAGTAATGAAAATATTCTTACTATTTACCGAAGTAAAAGTGACAAATAAGCACACAGTCCACCTGATTATAAGGGAATGCTGTGACTCATAGACATATAATGTCTTTCATCGATAAAAAAATCAAAACGTAGATTTGTCACCCCTGAAGACTAACATAGAATGCCTCGTTTCCAGTAAAAAGGGTATCCGGTTCTCTACACTCACCATAGGAAATACAGCAGCGTTAAGCTGCTATTTTACGCTGGTATTCTGTGAGAGCGTGGTCCTTCTTCATTCGAGCCGACCCATTCGTGTTGCAACCATATTATAGCTACAGCGTGGCTCTATGACGTTTTAAAACGTCCGGATCGCAATTGGATTAGGGGGTCCATAGACGCCTACATCTTTTCTTTACTGAGAATCGTAAATGCGTAAATACCCCTGAGGATTAGTTCACCCCCGGAATGCCTCGCTACTAGAAATAAAAACCCGCCAAGTGAGTAAGGGCCGGCAACGCATCTGCATTTCCCCTGGTGTTGCGGTTGTTCATGGGCGGCGATAGTCATTTACCATTAGGTGAGCCGCATGTTCGTTTGCCCCTCTTCTATAAATAAAAAAAATCGTAAAACACGTTTCTGGTAGGGGAACCCCCATTAATTTATAATTTATTTTTATTTTTATTATTTGTTGTTAAAGCGGCAACAAAAGTACACAGTCTCTGAAAATGTCAACAGTCTATCTATTATGGATCATGAGATACAACCTGCTGACAGACTGACAGGACGGACGGACGGACGGACGGACGGAGGCACAGCGGAAGCTTAGTAATAAGGGTCTAGGGACCTAAAATTACCTTAACCGGTTCTCAGTAACGATACGAAACCGCATAAGTGTAGAGAACTGGAAACCCTTTTTACTGGATTTTGATTCTTAATTGAGGATTAATGTATATGGGCCACAGCATCCACTTACCACCAGGTCGGCTATGTGCTCGTTTATAACCCTTATTATTGTAAAAAAATCGCCCCATTAGTGTAACTCGCATTCCGTTTCTAGTTTGAAGACTGAATAATCTCTATATTTTTTTAATTTCGCTTAAAGTTCAAGGCCTCCTTGCGCTTTTTCCACAAATTAAGGCTCACGGTCGCCATCTTCGTCTGGCCGTCGTGTCCCTTTTCGTCTTTAATATAGATCGTGTTTATTTTGACTTTTGCTTGTCATATAAGCTGAAGTAACTATGAACTCGTCATGTGTATTAAAGAACCAATAACTGATTAACCAAGGGCATCCTGAAGCGGAAATCACGTCTAGGCATATGTAATTTAGACAATCCTCATACGAAATTGCAAGACGGTTTTTGTTTGTATCTATAGTTATTATTATTAACCCCATATCATCATGTGGGTGTCGCAAGAGGCGGTAGAGGGAAACAAATCAGGAGATGGGCACCAGCGTCTTCCTAATAACGACTAAAAATAAAAATAAACTGCGGTTGTCGACCTGCCGGCCAATATGTGGCAATCTATGGGGAAGGTCTATGTTCAGCAGTGGACTTTAATAGGCTGTAACGGTATTATTATTAACACAATATTTGCATCTCGATAGTAACATACACCAACGGGATCACGTGGGTGTCGCAAGAGGCGGTAGAGGGAAACAAATCAGGAGATGGGCACCAGCGTCTTCCTAATAACGACTAAAAATAAAAATAAACTGCGGTTGTCGACCTGCCGGCCAATATGTGGCAATCTATGGGGAAGGTCTATGTTCAGCAGTGGACTTTAATAGGCTGTAACGGTATTATTATTAACACAATATTTGCATCTCGATAGTAACATACACCAACGGGATCACGTGGGTGTCGCAAGAGGCGGTAGAGGGAAACAAATCAGGAGATGGGCACCAGCGTCTTCCTAATAACGACTAAAAATAAAAATAAACTGCGGTTGTCGACCTGCCGGCCAATATGTGGCAATCTATGGGGAAGGTCTATGTTCAGCAGTGGACTTTAATAGGCTGTAACGGTATTATTATTAACACAATATTTGCATCTCGATAGTAACATACACCAACGGGATCACGTGGGTGTCGCAAGAGGCGGTAGAGGGAAACAAATCAGGAGATGGGCACCAGCGTCTTCCTAATAACGACTAAAAATAAAAATAAACTGCGGTTGTCGACCTGCCGGCCAATATGTGGCAATCTATGGGGAAGGTCTATGTTCAGCAGTGGACTTTAATAGGCTGTAACGGTATTATTATTAACACAATATTTGCATCTCGATAGTAACATACACCAACGGGATTCTGTGAATTTTACAACAGTATCTATCTAGATCTAGATACAGCGTTTTACATATTACGAGAATGTCAACATACGCCAGTGTATATGTTCGAAAGGCGCGAAAACATTTCTATCACAAACTAAAGTAGCTATTATGCAGTAAACGTAGTGACAACTGTTAAACGTCGTACTTGAAATTTGCTGTCAACAACTACGAATTAAACGATTTGATGAATTCAAAGTCAATGATGAAAATTATTGCGTTATTTCGTTATTCCGCATCTAGAATAGAACAGTATACAACAGTTGTACTAGTCTAAATGTAGTAATGATGAAATTTACGATGTAGTAAGTTTACATACATACCGGTCACGGTGGGAGAGTTAAAATGTTCAAAGAATTTCAACGTATGAACAATGTTTGATTTGAGCCTATATAGGTCTTGTAAAATAATAAAAATACACCTCAGAAAGGGTTTGTGCTTCAAGTTAGTCTTGATGGACATTTATAAAATGTCCATCAAGACTATACGAGTGAAAAAATTCGTACATTAATACTAAGACGTTAAAAACTCTGAAAAGATTTTATACGGACATTTACTAAGTCGGTATGATACAAAAAGGTGTTTTACATCATGCAAAAAAATATATAAAATATATTTTTTTGCATTTTATATTTCAATTTTAAGAATATTTTTATCTGTGCCTTAAATCTGAAAAATTCTACGGCAAAACTCTGTCCGCCATATTAAGTGCCATTAAACAGCCTCCAAATAAAAATATGGCGACGCGTTTTGAACTCAATCGGCTTAAATAGTTATTAAACGACTTGTTTTTACATTTACTTTCCTACTACGACAATTAAAAAATTATTAATTTTAGATATAATTAAACTTTTTCGTAAAAATACGTTTTACAAAAGAACTTGTCCACGTTAAGCCAAGAATAAACAATCCCCTTTGGATTCTTGAAAATCTGGCCATTACAATAAAGGTGACAAATGATCACACAGTCAAGTCAATGAAGTGAAATCTGTGGCCTAGCTATTTGGTTTTTGATGTATAATCAAATGTCAAATATTTAGAAGGAAGAGGAAAGAAACTGGCGGATATTTATTATAATTATTATAATACAACATTAGATTGGCTATAAACGTCCGGTACTTGATTTTAATTAAGTTTTCAGCTTAGAAGTCTTGTCAGGGTTAAGCTTGAACCTTTTAAACTGTTTTGGATGTCAGAAAAGCGTTTTGAACTAATTACGATAAAAATAAATTTCACTAAAAATTGCGTATAACAAAACGCAAATATCTTAATTTGTCTAGTATTATGAAGAAGACGTCAAGTATTTGATTTTAATTATGTTTTCAGTTTAGGAGGTTTGTCAGGGTTAAGATAGAACCTTTTATACTGTTTGTGGATTTCGGAAATGTGTTTTAATTAATTACGATAAAAATAAATCTCACCAACTGAAAATTACATATAAGGAAACGGGTTACCCATAAAAAGTTAATTACTTGGACCCAGACGATCCATTGGTGGCTGAAGATTGGACTCATCGCCGAAGCTGTTGCAGAAGTGACTTTGCATCCATTTGAGTCAATTTTCCTGTCTAAAAAAGTAAAATTGATTTTACAAAAATAATTATTACTCATAAACTATACATTTCCACAACGGGGAAAGCGTAGGGGGGCTTCCCTTACATGTCCAGCACGGTCCCGAGCCACCTGCATCCATTGACCTCCTGCACGTCTTACCAGATCGTCACTCCATCTAGCGGGGAGCGCCCTACACTTCGCCTGCCAGTACGGGGCTGCCACTCGAGAACCTTTCTTCTCCGTCGGTTGTCGGTTCTTCGAGCTATATGGCCGGCACATTGCCACTTCAGCAATCTAATTCTTTGGGCTATGTCTGTTACTCTGGTTCTACTGCGGACATCCTCGTTCTTGTCCTACTTGTCGTGGTCATCCTTGGACAACAGCTTCGTCGTAATAACAACTAAAAATAAAACTACGGTTGCCAACACCTATATCACGCGAGGTAACTACGTCAAATATCCCCACTATGAGGCAATCTATAGGGGAGGCCTATCTACAACAGTGAACGTTGATAGGTTGTAATGGATGACAGATTAATTGCTTAATGGAGTGGACTACCTTACGATTATGTTTCGAAATCATTAATCATTAGAGATTACTTGCTTATGCACTCTAAGGTTCAATCCAATTTTTTATACCATTAAGATTGACAAACGAGCACACTATTCATCGGTAAGTGGTTGCAGATATAAATCTGTCCTCTTGAAGATTTAAAATGTATATTCATTGTAATAACTCTTTTCTTGATGTGTTGGCAGTTGCGAGGAATGAAATGGAATGCCTCGTTTTCAGTAAAAAGGGTCTCCAGCGCCCTACACTCACCATACGAAACACAGCAGCATTAAAGTGCTACCTAACGCTGGTATTTTGTAAGAGCGTAGTTCGTTCGAGCCGACGTATTCGGGAAAGTGGTTATACCACGTATTATTAATTAAATATTTAATTAATTAAAAGATCGTAATTGCAGGACTACCAGAATTTAAAAAAAATGCTATATTTCGGTAGTTTCACCACAATACGAAGTTAAATCTGGGACGAGCATTCGAGCGGCGGGCGAGAGGCAAGCGACCTTGCCCAACATTCCCCCGGCGCTCGAAACCGCGCGTATTCGGTCGTATTACCAAGAATTACGTCCGCAAAATATATTTTAATTAGTTAGTTTACGTAATTACAATTAAGACTTGAGCCCTAACTTTAGGGTACGGCCTGAATTTAGAAACTTCGAAGCGCCACGCTGCAGCTATATTTACTTACGGTTGTACCACGAATGGGTCGGCTCGACCAGGGTAGGACCACGCTGTTATAGAATACCAGTGTAAAATAGCAGCTCAATGCTCCTGTGTTTCGTATGATGAGTGTAGAGAACTTGATACCCTTTTTACTGGAAACGAGGCATTCCATCTTAGTCCTCAGGGGTGACAACACATTTGCATTTTGATTCTTAATCGGGGATATACTATGTAGATGTCAATGGGCCACAGCATCCACTTACCATCAGGTGGACTGTGTGCTCGTTTGTCATCTTTATACTATAAACAAAAATGTCCATTGCGTTTGAGGGGGACATTCAGAGTACATAAAAATTGACAAATAGTTTTTTTTTTGTATGTATTATGTTACTTGTTATCTTTGTCAATTCTGACCTCATTTTAAGTGTTTTTTTTTAAATAGGGTATATTCAGGGGTGGTCCTATAAATATTTGATCAAGCAATTCTACTATTCAGAGTCAAAGACGTATTAAAAAAGACTTACTTTAAAAACATCATAGTTCAGAGTAGAAAAAATATTGGATGAAGTTTTTAATCTAAATGTTTAGGCGACATTCGACCTTGTGATATTCCGTAGTCCACTAAAAAGGATGAAAAATTAGAATTTTAATAAGAGTAAAGGCCGACAGAAATCGGAGCTTAATTTTATATTCTATGTCGACTGCAGAATGTGAAATTATTTTATTCTATTTAGCTCTTAGTTCTTAGATAATTCTTAACTAGTTAACCGTGTATAGAATATAATTATATATAGGGTTAAGTATTTTGTAATAACCGGCCAAATTTGCAGACAAGGTTCAGAATAAGTAATATAGGCAAATATGAAAAAAAAAATTAATAAAATATCTCGAACATTCTGTCCTTTTTATCATTTAAATTCAAAATGCATGATAATCCATTATGTTTGTTTATTTATGAAACAACAAATTACATGTACTTAATTAATGTTAGTATGTAAAACTCTTTCTAGGTCGGTTAGTGAACTCTTGTCCCAGTTATGGGGCGAGGTGTCAGAACAGTAACGCCTATAGACCTAAATTCTGGAACAGATGGGCGTAACCGCTGTGACCTAATAAAACTAGACAGGCTGCGTCGAATTTTATGGGCTTTGTATATTGAACTAATATGCTTATTCTTACTAGAACAGACACCGCGAACAGAAATCTAAGGCTGGGACTGTGTTTACTGAAGTTTGAGCCCGTGGGCTCCAACGCGTGTTGCAAACGACCAAGCCGCGGCGCCTCTTCTAGTACGTCGTACATAATATTACTTCAATGGCTTCGTATGGAATCGATACGTAGTAAAAATTGTAGAGTGAAAAACAATTGGTCTACTGACACCAAAATGAGTTTGTACAATCAATATTTTTAACCGTGACGGAGTCCAAAAGGAGAGTTATTTTTTCACGTGTTTCTATATCCGTTCATACATCCATCCATCCATTACAGCCTATAAAAATCCACTGCTGAACATGGGTAGGCCACCCTATAGATGGCCTCATGGGGATTTTGCCATAGTTGTCACGTCACGCTTGGCAAGCGGGATGGCAACTGCAGTTGCGGTGTGTTGTCACCCGTGAGGACTAAGATGGAATGCCTCGTTTCCAGTAAAAAGGGTCTCCGGTTCTCACCGGAGACCCTTTTTACTGGAAACGAACTGTAGAGATACACTCACCATACGATACACAGCAGTGTTAAGCTGCTATTTTACGCTGGTATTCTGTGAGAGCGTGGTCCTTCCCCGGCCGAGCCGACCCATTCGTGCTACAACTATACTACTAATATAGCTGTAGCATGGCTCTACCACGTGTTTTTTGTGTTGTTATGAGGAAGATACTGCTGTCCATCTCCTTTTTAATTTACTGTCTGTCGCCTCTTACGAGTCCGTATCTCCTAAACTAGTAGCTGGATTTTGACAAATGATAGAGGTTTGCAGTTGTGCGCACATCACAAAAACTACTGGATAGATTTCAATAGGTTTTTCAGATGGAATACTGTTCTCATCTCTGGGCAGGGGCTCCCCAGTGCCAGCTCCTTCCACTTGATCGCATCCAGCGCAGAGCGGTTCAAATCGTCGACCACCGAGTTCACATCCCTTATAGTGATAAAGTTAAGAACTTAGGAATATATATATATATATATCGACTCCTGTCTAACATGGTCACCACAATTTAATGAAGTCAGTAGGAAAATGTTTGCAGCGCTAACTTCTCTGCGGAGACTTAGAAATTTTCTCCCTACTGCCACTAAAGTTGCACTTGCACAATCCTTGCTTCTGGCTATTCTTGACTATCCTGATGTTTGCTGTCTGGACGTTAAACGAAGTGCAGTTAAATAAACTTGAGCGATATCAAAATTTATGCTTACGATTCATATTTGGACTCCGTAAATATGATCATATTTCAGAATTTCGTAAACGTCTCAAGTGGCTGCCGATTCGCCTTCGCAGAAATACTCACATCGCTTTATACAACATACTGTTCAATCCCTCTACTCCACGTTACATGAAAGGCCGCTCTGAATTCGTTTCCTCCTCTCACGATCGTCATCTACATTCCAGTAACAATGTTTTGCTTCGTGTTACAGCACATTCATCCTCCTTCTTCAATAAATCTTTTTCGGTTATTGCTGTATGCTTGTGGAACTCCTTGCCTTTATATATTTGACGTGTTCAGTCCCTTTTTTCCTTCAAAATTCTACTCAAAACTTATTACTTTGAACTCAAATATTTCCCATCATAATTCCCGTTCTTAATTGTATCTATCCTTTTCCTTAACCGTCATCATCTTGAGTGTATTTATATACTTATAACTTTTTTAACTTGATTGACAAATTTATGTACACCTTCCCTATTTGCAATTCTTTGTAAACAACAGTTATTTGCTAAATAGGCGTTGTCTGGAACAAATCACTTCCAGCTATTTGCAGTTTTTTTTTATAGGAGAGGGGGCAAACGAGCATGCGGCTCACCTGATGGTAAGTGACTACCGCCGCCCATGAACAACTGCAACACCAGGGGAATCGCAGATGCGTTGCCGGCCTTTTAAAAAGGAGTACGCTCTTTTCTTGAAGGTCCCTAAGTCGTATCGGTCCGGAAAAATCGCTGATGGTAATCGATTCCACAAGGAGGTCGTGCGAGGAAGAAAACATCTTCTAAATCGCACAGTGGTGGACCGCCAATCATCCAGATGGTGTGGATGGTATCGGGAGTTCTGCCGCGATGTGCGTTCATGAAATTTGGCGGCTGGGATTAATCCGAACAATTCCTCAGAGCACTCCCCATGGTAGATGCGAAAGAAAATGCAAAGGGATGTAACATCTCTTCGCAGTGGCAATGAATCGAGCCGATCGGAAAGGGCTCGGTCGTCGACAATTCGAGCCGCCCTGCGTTGGATGCGGTCAAGTGGAAGGAGCTGGCACTGGGGAGCCCCTGCCCTGAGATGGGAACAGTATTCCATGTGAGACCGAACTTGCGCCTTGTAAAGTAGCAGGCGGTGTGCCGGCATGAAATACTGTCCCGCTCTGCTGAGCACGCCAAGCTTTTTAGAGGCCAATTTGGCCTTCCCTTCCAAGTGACCACGAAACTGCACGTCACTCGATATGTCGACTCCGAGGATACCGATACTGGTTGAGGCAAGAAGGGGAGTGCCTTGAAACTGAGGAGATACGACAAAGGGGTTCTTTTTAGCGGTAAACGCGCAAACTTGTGTCTTCTGAGGATTAAATTGGACTAGATTTCATCATCATCATTACAGCCCTTCACAAGTCCACTGCTGAACATAGGCCTCCCCCAAAGAATGCCACAAAGCACGGTCCTGAGCCACCTGCATCCATCGACTTCCTGCACATCTTACCAGGTCGTCACTCCATCTAGTGGGGGGACGCCCTACACTTCGCCTGCCGGTACGAGGCTGCCACTCGAGAACCTTTCTTCCCTATCGGTTGTCGGTTCTTCGAGCTATATGGCCGGCCCATTGCCACTTCAGCTTACTAATCCGTTGGGCTATGTCGGTCACTCTGGTTCTACTGCGGATATCCTCATTTCTGAGTTTATCACGCAGAGAAACTCCGAGCATAGCCCTCTCCATAGCTCGCTGAGCGACCTTGAGCTTCCTCATCCGGCCAGCAGTGAAGGACCACGTCTCAGTTCCGTATGTCATCACTGGCAACACGCACTGGGTGTACAGTCTCGTTTTCAAGTTTTGAGGTATATCTGACGAGAAGATGTGCCGTAATTTCCCGAACGCTGCCCAACCGAGTTGAATCCGTCGATTGACCTCTCGGTCGAAGTTGGACTTACCTAGTCGGACTATTTGTCCCAGGTAAACATACTCGTCAACAACTTCGAGCTTAGTGTTCCCAACAACTACCGGCATAGGTGTGACATGGACATTACACATGATCTTTGTTTTGTCCATGTTCATCTTAAGACCTATCCGTTGGGAAACACTATTGAGGTCATTGAGCATAGCGCTTAGGTCCTCCAGCGATTCTGCCATAAGGACTATATCGTCGGCAAATCGAAGGTGAGTGATGTACTCGCCATTGATGTAGATACCGTATCCTTTCCAGTCCAGAAGCTTGAAAACGTCTTCCAACGCAGCGGTGAAGAGTTTCGGGGATATGACGTCACCCTGTCTTACACCTCTCTGCAATTGGATAGGTTTCGTACTCTGGTTCTGTACTCGGATAGCCATCGTAGCCCTACTGTACAAGCACTTCAACACTTCGATATACCGACAGTCAACTTGGCATCGCTGAAGGGACTGCAGCACCGCCCAAATTTCGACGGAATCAAAGGCTTTCTCATAGCCCACATACGCCAGACATAGTGGCAAATTGTACTCCTCGGACTTCTGTACAATTTGCCGAAGGGTATGTATGTGGTCTATGGTGCTAAAGCCTTTTCGGGAACCGGCTTGTTCGGGAGGCTGGAAGTCGTCAAGTCTGCGCGCGAGACGATTCGTAATCATCTCTCGAACTCAGACTCAGACTCTCGAAAACAGCACGTAGACGCGGCTCAGAAGGGAAATCGGTCTGTAGTTCTTCAAGAGAGCGTTGTCGCCTTTCTTAAAGAACAAGACCACCGCACTTCTGCTCCACGCCTCCGGTGTAATGCCACCATGGAGGACGGAATTAAAGAGCTTCTGAAGGACTTCAAGTACCGGTTTTCCACCCGCTTTCAGAAGCTCCGCTGTAATTCCATCCTGGCCTGGGGCCTTGCCGTTTTTAAGGTGCTGGAGAGCCATTCTAATCTCGCTCAGACTGACGTCCGGGATATCATCGGAATAATGTCGGATAAGACTCGCTCTTGGATCGTTACTCACACTTGCGTGTGGCTCCAACGATGACGTGTACAGCTGCCCATAGAACCTCTCAATCTCACTCAAAATCTCAGGTGCCCTGGAAACGATGCTGCCACATTCGGTCTTCAGCTTTGACAGTTGGCTCTTTCTGGCAGACAGATCTCTGGCAAAGACTTTGGAGCCTTGGTTCCGCTCGATCGCTTCTTCAATACGAGCTGTATTAAAGTTGCGTAAGTCCCGCCGCATGCATTTGGAGATCTGTCTGTTCAGTTGCCTGTATGCTGTCAAATCTGTTGAAGAATGTAGCTTCATCTCCCGTCTAATAGCCATGAGATTAAGAGTGTGATCGGAGAGTTTTTGTGTTCTTCTGCGGCGGGTCTTGCAGAACTTAGCTCCGACCGCATGGACAGTTTCCACGAGCTTGTCATTCAAATCGTCCACTTCATTGCAGTCTTCTAGGCACTGAAAACGGTTTTGCAACTCGAGCGGAAAGGTTTCGGGACTTTGGATTAGAGCACGAGGGGGACGGAGCGTTGACTTCATTAGACGAGACCTCTCCAACTTAACGTTTAGGTTCAGTGTGCCTCTAACCATTCGGTGATCGCTGCCGGTTTTCACCCTCGCGATCACTGAGACATCACTGAACAGTTGTCGTCTGGTCGTCATAATGAAGTCCATCTCATTTTTTGTCGAACCGTCGGGGCTCGACCAGGTCCACTTCCTGTGGGGCCGCTTCTGGAAGAAAGAGTTCATCATAAAGAGTCCCTCTTTCTCCATGAAGTCGGCTAACTGCTGGCCCCTTGGGTTCCGTTGCCCTATTCCAAATTTCCCCACTTTCAGCTCACCGTTCTCTTGTGCCTAGTTTTGCATTGAAGTCTCCCATTAACACCGTATATTGGGTTTTGGAGGAATGCATGGCTCTAGAGATATCCTCATACATTTCCTCCACCTCCTGATCGGGTGTGCCGAGGTTGGTGCGTAAACCTGTATGACCTTCAGCGAATACCG
Organism: Parnassius mnemosyne; assembly: GCA_963668995.1. Classification (NCBI taxonomy): domain Eukaryota; kingdom Metazoa; phylum Arthropoda; class Insecta; order Lepidoptera; family Papilionidae; genus Parnassius; species Parnassius mnemosyne. The sequence goes on from CAVLGL010000001.1 coordinate 72,336,774, forward strand.
TTTGGTGATTCTGAGTATAAGGTACGCAACCCTCGTCGACACACTCTCAATCTTTACAACGTTGTTAACGAGAGACTTGTGGACGATAAATCCGACACCTCCTTGGGACAGATGGTCGCCCTCCCGGTAATAGAGCAAGTTGCCGGATTCGAGGATTACCGTGTCCTCCCCCTCTCTTCGGACTTCGGATAATCCTATAATATGCCAGCGTAACTTGTCTATCTCTTCTTCCAGCTCCACAATCTTCTCGTCAGTCCTCAGGGTGCGTGCGTTGTATGTTGCCAGGTCGAGTCGTTGTAGGTGGCAACCGAACCTCCACCGGAGATTCTTAGCACCCCCTGCTCCGCCGTTACCATGGTCGCCACCGTAGCCAGGAATAGCGGGGCCGCCGGGGACTGGGGGCCGTCTCTTTGTAACTTTCATTATGGGGGGTATATTGCCATAGTTGCCACGCTTGGCGAGCGGGTTGGCAACCGCAGTTTTTTATTGTATTTGCCGTTACCAGGAAGATGCTGCTGCCCATCTCCTGCCTGTTTCCCTTTGTCGCCTTTTACGACACCCACGGGAAGATATGGGGTAGTGGATATTCTTAACCGCCACTACACGGCATGTTCCGGTACTCAGCGACGTTTTCCCGAGAAATATTGGCACGGCCGGTGTATAGAGCATCACCAGTGCTGTCATCCGCATAGCAATGAATGTTACCAGTTAGCAACATATCATTGATATGCAGAAGAAACAGCGTTGGTGATAGCACACAGCCTTGTGGAACACCAGCGTTAATAGGCTTGTAGTCAGAGCATGCACCGTCTACAACGACCTTGATGCTCCGATCTGCAAGGAAGCTGGTGATCCAATTGCACAATTTCAGTTCTCTGTAAACAACAGTTCTTTGCTAAATAGGCGTTGTTTGGAAGAAATCGCTTCCAGAGCGGTAAGACCGTATATTGTACTTGTATATATTTAATTTTGTCTCGTTCTAATGTGTATTGGATTACAATAAAGAATATATTGATTGATTGATTGACCGAGTTCTTTCTGATCGGTTCGAATCACTACCGCTGCGTAGGGATGTTGCATCCTTTTGCATTTTTCTATCGCATCTACCACGGGGAGTGTCCTGAGGAATTGTTCGGATTAATTCCAGCCGCCTAATTTCACGAAGGCACATCGAGCCAAAATTCACGATACCATCCACACCATCTGGATGCTTGGCGGTCCACCACTGTGCGTTTTACTAGGAGTTTTCTTCTTCGAACAACTTATTTGTGGATTTGTTTACCACCGACGTTTTTACCGGAGCGATACGACTTAGGTACCTTCAAGAAAAGGGCTTACTTCTTTCTAAAAGGCCGGCAACGCACCTGCAATTCCCCTGGTATTGCGGTTGTTCATGGGCAGCGGTAGTCACCATCCGTGAGCTGCATGCTCGTTTGCCCCCTCTTCTATAAAAAAACACTTGGCTCTTATCAAAAAAAAATATTCCGATATCTCTATTTAATATAAAGTTTTAAGAAACAACGATTTCTATGGCAAAAGCCTGTGACGCAATCTATAGGGGAGTCCACTGCTGAACATTCAGTAGTGGACTTTTGATAGATGAATGATTTAATATGCAATGAATGTCCGTTAAGGATTGACAGCACAGTAGGTAAGTGTTAGGCTACGTCACTACGTAAGTCGTGGGTTTGATACCTCACGGAGCAAGAAGTTTTAAATACTACAAATCCCCTTCGGATACAGGTAAAAATTTGTTTGGACGACATGGCTAATATAACAAATGTACACAATTCAGCGTAAAGATTTCTTAAAGTTTATTACTGCAAATAAACACTGAATAAAATATTTTTTTGCGTTTTATTTATTTTGTTTTAAAATTTTCGTCGCACTAATCACCGGGGCATTACGTTGTTTTATAAAACAACAAAAATTTGTTTAATTAATCTTTATCTTTATATATAAAATTTACGTGTCACGTTGTTTGTTCGCGATAGACTTGGAAACCACTCAACCGATATTAATGAAATTTTGTAAATGTGTATTGCTTGCTCCAATTTCAGAGATAGGATAGTTTTTATCTCGATAAGTGATCCTCAATAATTCTTTTTTGCGTATTTAAATATTTTTTAAAGGACAAAGGGTCGTCGGAAAGGGCAGAACAAAGTCTGCCTGGCCAGCTAGTACATTTATAAATTACAATAATCATTTG